>OZ012662.1:60087469-60255638 GCA_963942545.1 Oxycera nigricornis
TGTTCAGCGTTACACCAAATAATTTTCTTCACTGATGGTTGAATCATTGCATTGTAAAAAAAATCTTAATTTTTCGCATTTTCTTCTATTAAATTGAAAAAACGGCTGAAACGAGTTTTTATAAAGTTAAAAACTTCACAATAATGTTAATTCACGTACACTGACACCTTAATGATGCAAATATTGCATCTGGTTCGTGAGATATAGTGAATGATAAAAATGACCTTGAAAATCATGATGACTTTTAATGATTTTTGAATTTTTAATTAAATTTTTTGCGTAATCATGAGAAAAAATTTTGATGAAATTTTTAAATAAACTGTTGGCAATATATAAATTATATGAACATTGATTACTTGGACTTGAAAATAAGGTTAAATATTTATTGTTTTTGAAAAAAACTCTAACTTTTTGCACTTTTTTTCTTAAATTAAAAAACGGCTCCAACGATTCTTTTAAAAATCCCACATTCACAGAAATGGTAAAACGCGTTCATTGACACCTAAATGTTGTAAATTTTACTTTTGGTTCCCGAGATATAACGCATGACAGAAATGACCTTGGAGATCATGATGACTGTTAATGATTTTTCATTTTTTATTTGATTTTTTTTGGAATCATGAGAAAACATTTTGATGAAATTTTTAAATAACTTTTTGCACTTTTTTTCTTAAATTAAAAAACGGCTCCAACGATTCTTTTAAAAATCCCACATTCACAGAAATGGTAAAACGCGTTCATTGACACCTAAATGTTGTAAATTTTACTTTTGGTTCCCGAGATATAACGCATGACAGAAATGACCTTGGAGATCATGATGACTGTTAATGATTTTTCATTTTTTATTTGATTTTTTTTGGAATCATGAGAAAACATTTTGATGAAATTTTTAAATAATTTGTTTGCACATTGTTTGGAGTATATTAATTATATAAACATTGATTACTTGGCCTTGAAAATAAGGTTAAAAATTTATTGCTTTTGAAAAAAAACTCTAACATTTTTCACTTTTTTTAAAAAAAATAAAAAACCACTGCAAGGATTTTTTTAAAAACTCGACAGAATCACATAAATGTCATTATGCGTCGATAGACACCTCGTTCAACGAAATAGTATGTTTGGTTCGCGAGATATAACGCATGACAGAAATGACCTTGAAACAGGCAAAACAGCGAACCCCCCCCCAACCGAAGTTTCCCAAAAACTAATCACCTCTTAAGATTGCAAAGCCGCTTCGATAGACTTCTAAACAAAGTCGATACGACGAATAAGAAGAAGGAAGATAGAGAAGAAAATTAATTTTATTTCAAGAAAACTTTGTGCAAATTTTCTTCCAAAGAGGGGGGGTCTAAGAAAAATATATTTTCCTTAGTTTAAATTTTACCGCGCTTTGTCGGTAAACTCGAAATCGATACGCGCGGCCGATATGCTTTGCGGATTTGTTCTAGAGAGAGACGACGTGCAGACGAAGGTCATTTGTTGTGAGAGGTTAAGTTAGAAATCAACTGATAATAATTTGATAGAGAATAGGGAAGTTGTCAATTTAGATAATAAACTTTAATTGTCGTTTCCTTGTTTTCACAGGTAAGATCTTATGTTTGTAATTAGCTTGTAAGATATGTAAATAGTGAATAAAAAAAGAAAACCTTGTTTTTACAGAGCAACAAAACATCGTCTATTTATTGTCAATTTCCCACAAAATAGAATTGATCTTATATATTTATACATTTTAGTTTTAGATTAAAGCCGCTTTTTTTGTTATGAGCCAATAAAATGTGTATTTAAAAAAAGCGGGAAAATATAACCGATCATATATATATTAATTGAACAATTAAATTGAAAAATATATATAAGTTATGTATTAAGTGTCATCTATATTAAAAAAACACAAAGTAAAAGAAAATATTATGAAACTAGAAAAAAAGGAAAGAATTTAAAGTAAATAATGTTGCCATGGTATTTCAAAGCTCATTTCATCTATTTTGCAAATAATTAGTTCGAGACCAATTGAATTCTTTCCATTCGCTTCACTTCCACCGTATGTTTTATAACAAATAATGCTATCGATTCCGAACGAATACTCAAAACAAACACTAATGCTTAATTTTTGAAATATGTGTTTAGCTTTAAGCGTATATTTTTTTATTTTGTTTGGTTTTTAATGCTGAACTCCTGGATTTTCTTCCGGGACATCCTTCCAAACAGGTAGGTCAGGTAGTTCAATCTGAAATGGCGTTCCGAGCGCGGAACTCACGTTCGGAACAAGGAGGCTGGGCCCAGCATATAACATCGTTGGTTGGCGAAGCTTCGCCAGGTTCCTCCTCCTTTCTTTCCCTCAGCAGTGATTTGGGTTCTTCCGCGGCACAGTGTTTGCGTCAGCTTTGATTTCGGTATATTGAATGTTTTCCCGGTAAAATAATGTTCTTGTATTGCGGTAGTCTATTTATGTGCCGGCGAGAAGTCGCGTTCGGGTAAGACGGTCTCGCGGACTTAGAGAAAAAGAGAGACTAGAGTGGTTAAAGTTTTCATTTCTGTATCTTTTTTTGATGATTGTGGATTGAAAACGCGTAACCCAAGGGCTTTTCAGGTGGCTGAGTTTGCATAAAGAACTCGGACACTTGGTGTTTGGACCTTAAGACCCTCGACCGTACGCCCCACCGAACTGGCTAGCCCGCCAGCAGCCACCAACCGCAAACACGAAGTGAGAGGCATGACTAATTCTCAGCGCGATACTTAGTCCTTTGCCTCAATCCACAGAATGCACCTCCTGCTGTCACATCGGTATGATGCCGATTGTCGTCGGTCTCAGCGGAGACCCGATTGGAAAAGTTTAGAGAAGTAAATAAAAACCGTTACATGGTTCAAGATAGCGTAACAAACCACTGAAGAAACTTCCGATTCCTTTTCCGCGCTGGTACACAAGTGATGATCGATACAACTCTCCAATATCTTGAAGCTGTCCTCCACTTTGAGCAAGATAAAACCGTGTATAGTGAGTATTTGCATTGACAGAAATTGTCGCTTTGGACTAGTATTAATAATATTCAGACTTATTTTATGAGTGTACCATATATTTGCAGTTTTTTAACACCGTTTCAATTGTAGCAATATAAAGGTGGGTGTAAAGCTTGGTTCGAAATAAACCAGTTCCCCTTGATGGTCTGTAATCTTGATGGAGATGCTTTCGATAAAGGTTTTTTACCGGACAGACTGTACGTGGTGAAATCGGAACACATTGTCATGAGTGTTTGATGGTATTATTCGGAGATTCATTATCGACTTCTCAACCGTTATTTTCGGTTTGATATTATCTGTGTAAACGAGTATTAAAGTGATTTTGGTACATCCTTCAAATTTCGTCGTCTCTACTTAACGTCGTGCTCTATTCTCCAACACATTACCGGATTTTTCCAGTTGCTTTATATTATCCAGAATAATTGACTTATCAAACAAATCCTTTATTGTAGCGTTAATCAATCCAGGATCCAATTTCTCAACGAGTGATCCAAGGAACGCCTCAATACACACACCGAAACGTTTTCAGTTTTTGACAATTCAATCGGTACTTGAGTAACATGCCTACCCCCATCATTTTTTCCGTGTGGTATATTCATAATTTGATCTGAACGTTTTCTTGCCCACTCACTTGATAATATCTCCCCACGGACTGTTAAGCCACGCGAGTTACACATAAAAAGCATTTCTACCAAATTCTCCAAAACCCTTTCCGAATAACATCTATATTATATCAATACAATGTTGCATTCTTCATATCATATCCTGATACGAACAATACAATGTTGCATTCTTCATATCATATTCTGATACAAATATTACAATGTTACATATCATATCAGATGCAGACCAACAAATTTAATTAAAAATTCTTTGATAAACAAAAATGCAATATTCGCATCTCACATCCGCTGCTTGATATTGCATACTTAGTACATCCTCTTATTGTGGGAATATTCAGATAAGACGAAGATTGTTTGGCGATTCAAACCCTATATATAGACATGTAAGATAGTCTCGAAGGGAAGTCTTCAGTTGCGATTCAGTTCGGTCAAGTTCAGTTATAATAAAGTCATTATTTCGTGGAAACTTTTCCAGTTTTATTTAAATGTTCCACAGTAGGAACAATTTCAATAGTCCAACGTTAACTGGCGCAGTCGACGTCGTAAGGAGGGAGGAAGTCCTATTTAAGACGATAAAAACCCTAAAAGCTCGCGGTTCCCCTAAACATTTTGTGTGAGGAACAAATAAATCCAATTACGACGAATACGCAAAACTGGAAAAGCGCGAATTAACGCTCAAACGATCGGGAACCCTATAGTGTTGATTTAGAAACATTATTAACAACCCTAGTGAAGTGCAGATTCATTAGGTATTAAAATACGAACAGGAGGTTGTGCGTCAAGCCTGAGTCGACCTTTAAAACCTTTCCCTGAGGCTGGGGTTAAGGACCTGTTCACTCATAAAAATAAAATATCGAAAGTGTGTGAAAACTTGCTGAATCCCAAAAGGAACCAGGACCACATCTACACGGACTAAAATAAAAAAATAATGGCTGGAATACCCGCACCACTTCCACTAGAGCTGAGCTTCGAGGAGCTGCTGAAGGAAGTTAGGCGATTACCTATTTACACCGGCAACAACGAACAATACGCACTGTCTGCATGGATAGATGAGGCAACCACGATCCTCAACCTCACACAACCAGGTGATCAACAAACATATATCTTCCACCTAATCCTGCACAAACTGCAAGGACCAGCGAGGAACACAATCCATAAGATTCCAGACCCTAATTGGCAGAGCATTAAAGCGATATTATTATCGACATACGGGATCAACCAAACATACAACAATATTGTAAATTGTATTCATGGGGTAAGTGTTAATAACAGGAATATTGATAATACATACCATAAGTTAAATAATCTACTACACAAACTTAATACAAAATACCAGCAAGATCCGCAGAAAGATTTCCACAATGAGTTCAATCTTGTCCGTAACGAGAGTTTGGTATTAAATAAATTCAAATCCCTATTACCTGAATATAAAATTTTCCTACTTGAAACCAGAAATTGTAACACTTTGGATCAGGCATATAATCTGTTCAAGGAAGTTCAACAAAATACCGATAACCAACATAGTGAAGATTACAATTCTAATCGTCGGAACAGAAATCCGCACAAAAATAGTAACAACCAACATAATAATAATTATAATAACAATTTTATACCACGTTATAATAACCGATTTAATAGCAACCTTCAGAACCACCAACAACGTTCATATAATAATCACCAAAATAATTACCTAAATCGAAATAATAATAACAGCTGGAATAACCAAAATACCAATAATAGATTCAACTTTAACAGAAGGTACCAACCACAAAATAATCGTGTATTTAACCGTCCAGAACAAATGCAAGTAGATATCTCAAATATCTATCGTCAAAGTAACCAATATTGACAAAATCCCGAGGCGATGGACACAAATTTTCACATAACTGCCTCGGAAACCCTTTACCTATAATTAACCTTAACATTGATAATCAAATAATCCCTGTACTAGTAGATACTGGAGCATCAACATCTAGTATAGACAAACGCTATCTTTTGGAATACGAGAAATTTCAATTAGACGTACCTATTCCAATATACGGTTTAGCAGGAACATACTATGTTACTGAAAAATTAAAATCGAATATGCTTCGAGAATTCGAACTCCCAATATCTCATAAAATACTTTGGAATATTATGGATTTTTCTGACAAACAGTTTAAAGCCATAAAAGGACAAAATATTCTACACCCACTAAATGCATACTTAGACTTGGGAACAGGTAGTATCAAAGTAAATAATAAGATACTATTCTTTAACCATAAATAAATCTTCAAAGCGAATTGCAACCGCAATTAAGTGCCAAACAAAAGTTATTTGAAACCTTAAACAATGAAGAAACCAATACCTTGAGAAAAATACTCAGAGAAAATGAGGATGTATTCTACAAGGAAGGTGATAACTTAACGTGCACCACCCAAACTAAACATGACATAGTAACTAAATCCAACAAACTCTTGTATTCTAAAATTTACCGATTTCCCCATGTACACGAAGTACAAGTTAAATTTCAAATCGAAGACATGTTAAAACAAAAAATTATACGACCTTCTACATCTCCTTATAATGCAACTATATGGATTGTACCAAAGAAAATGGACAACTCCGAAAAACAAAAATGGAGAATCGTTATAGACTACATAAAGTTGAACGAAGAAACCATCGAAGACAAGTTTCCTATTCCTAACATCGAAAGTATATTTGACAAATTAGGTAAATCACAATACTTCACAACGTTAGATTTGGCGAAAGGATTCCACCAAATAGAGATCAGTGAACATGATCAATATAAAACAGCTTTCTCAACACCACAAGGACATTATGAATTTAACAGAATGCCCTTTGGCTTAAAAAACGCCCCCGCTACTTTTCAGCGTATTATGAACGAAGTCCGGAGAGAATACATTAATAAAATATCTGTTGTCTACTTGGAAGATATCCTCAGCTTCCCAACATCACTCCAAGAAATGGAAGTGAATATTAGAAAAATATTCGATACACTGAGAAAGTATAAATTAAAAATCCAAATAGATAAATGTCGATTCTTCAACAACTGCCCGCAAACCCGGCTGCCTGCAAACCTAGCAGCCTGCAAACCTGGCAGCCTGCAAACCCGGCTGCCTGTAAACCCGGCAGCCTGTAAACCCGGCAGCCTGTAAACCCGGCAGCCTGCAAACCTGGCAGCCTGTAAACCTGGCAGCCTGTAAGCCCGGCAGCCTGCAAACCCGGCAGCTTGCAAACCCGGCTGCCTGCAAACCCGGCAGCCTGCAAACCCGGCTGCCTGCAAACCCGGCAGCCTGGAAACCCAGCTGCCTGCAAACCGGGCAGCCTGCAAACCCGGCAGCCTGGAAACTCGGCAGCCTGCAACCCCGGCTGCCTGCAAACCCGGCTGCCTGCAAACCCGGCTGCCTGCAAAACCGGCTGCCTGTAAACCCGGCAGCCTGCACAACCGGCAGCCTACAAACCCGGCTGCCTGTAAACCCGGCAGCCTGCACAACCGGCAGCCTACAAACCCGGCAGCCTGCAAACCCGGCAACCTGCCAACCCGGCTGCCTGTAAACCCGGCAGCCTGCAAACCCGGCAGCCTGCGAATCCGGCAGCCTGTAAACCCGATAGCCTGCAAACCCGGCAGCCTGTAAACCCGGCAGCCTGCAAACCGGGCTTCCTGTAAACCCGGCTGCCTGTAAACCCGGCAGCCTGCGAACCTGGCAGCCTGCACATCCGGTAGGCTGCAAACCCGGCTGCCTGCAAACCCGGCTGCCTGTAAACCCGGCAGCCTGCAAACCCGGCTGCTTGGAAACCCGGCAGCCTGGTAACCCAGCTGCCTGCAAACCCGGCTGCCTGTAAACCTGGCAGCCTGCAAATCCAGCTGCCTGCAAACCCGGCTGCTTGGAAACCCGGCAGCCTGGTAACCCGGCAGCCTGCAAACCCGGCAGCCTGGTAACCCAGCTGCCTGCAAACCCGGCTGCCTGTAAACCCGGCTGCCTGTAAACCCGGCAGCCTGCGAACCCGGCTGCCTGTAAACCCGGCAGCCTGCAAACCCGGCAGCCTGCAAATCCAGCTGCCTGCAAACCCGGCTGCCTGTAAACCCGGCAGCCTGCAAACCCAGCTGCCTGCAAACCCGGCTGCCTGTAAACCCGGGAGCCTGCAAACCCGGCAGCCTGCAAACCCGGCAGCCTACAAACCCGGCAGCCTGCAAACCCGGCAGCCTGCAAACCCGGCAGCCAGTTCAACAAACTGATTATCTAGAACATATTTTATCTGTAGACGTCATAAAACTAAATCCTGATAAAATTGAAGTAATAAAAAATGTAAAAGTCCCTGACACTCCAAAGAGAATTAAATCATTCTTAGGAATAACAGGATACTACCGTAAGTTTATTAATAACGATGCAAAAATTGCCTCACCATTGACCGATGCCTTAAAAAAGGACAAAAAAAAAATGTTGAAGACCCAAAATATGTTTCAGCGTTCGAAAATCTAAAACAATTAATTACAAATTATCCAATTCTACATTATCCTGACTTCGAACAAAAATTTATACTCACAACAGACACTTCAGAAAAAGCAATAGGCGCAGTTTTATCACAACAAGGACACCCAATATCATTTGCTAGTAGAATGAACATGAAAGAAACTACTCTACGATGGGCAACTAAATACTTCAGACCATATATTTTTGGAATAAAATTTGATATAAAAATGGACCATAGACCTCTCGTCTGGCTTAACATTCTAAAGGAACCAAATAGCAAATTGCAGAGATGGAAGATAAAACTAAACGAGTACAACTTTGATATCGAATACCTAAAAGGAAAAGACAATAAAGTTGCTGATTTCCTCAGTAGAATTAATGCTGAAAAACAAGAAATCAATATAACCATTGAAAACCAAGACTCGAATGAAAACCTAAGTGACATGGCAACAATTCACTCAGGGGATGAAGATCAACACGACTTTACACCCATTAGCGAAGGAATTGTTAACATCTATAAAACACAAATTTTGATTGTAAAAAGGAAACAAAAGGAACTAAAAATGATTAATAAAAAACGAAAAATATATATAGATACAAAGGATATTAATGACAAATGTACAGTAAAAGATATATTGAGACGATATATAGCTAATAAAGGCAAAATTGGAATCCATTGTGAGCTTAATGACACGGAATGGAACAAAGTTCAAATTGCAATCGTAAGCCTATATTCTAATAATCAAGAAATAAAATTCATTAAATGTACACATCACGCAAACGATCTATTAGATGAAGATCAATGTTTAAAGAAAATAAAAGAGATCCATGAAAATAGTAATCAAAGAGGTATCTTGGAAAATTACGCAGAAATAAAAAAACGTATACTACTTTCAAGATATGAGAAACATGATTGCCAAATACATAAACAATTGCGATATATGCAATGGCGTAAAATATGACAGAAAACCCGTAAAACCAGAGTTCTTATTATCAGAAACACCCAATAATATTAACCAACTAGTTCACTTAGACATATTTATGATAGGTAAGAAACAATTCTTTACAACTATAGATAAATTTTCCAAACATCTATACACTAAAGAAATTATGGACAAAAATGCGGTAACTTTCATAAAATTGACCAGAGAATATAATGCAATAATGGGAAAACCAAAAAAGCTTGTCGCAGACAATGAATTCAATACTGTCAATATTTGAGATTTCTTACGAAAGGAAAAAAATTGAAATACATTTCACTTCACCCAAATCCCATACCGGAAATGAACCGATGTCACAGTACACTTTTAGAACAAATAAGAGTTCTCTCACTTACCGAATCCGAACTCAGCATTGATGAAAAAGTCCCTAAAGCGACCGAATACTATAACAATACAATACATTCAAGTATAAATTGTAAACTATTAGAAGTTCAACAAGGAAGTAGAGATAGAAAACAAATTCACGAATCATTAAAAACAAAGAAAATAAAATGGATCGAACATCATAACAGAAACCGTGAAAAACCACAAGAAATTCCTAGAAATAAAGTATTTATAAAAAATTATAGTAACGAAAGACATAAAGAACAACCCAAATATCGAAAAGTAGAGATAACAAAAAATATTAACAACGATGTAATGTTAATGAAACACAATAAACGAAAAACTAAAATACACCGCGTTCGAATAACACGAATAAAGAAATATTCTACAGAAGACAAGGTAATTGAAAATCCAATTATTTCAAACTCAGATGAATCCTTCATTAAAATATTAACACAAGAAGGATCTCCAAACGAAATTATAATATCAAAATAGGCTTAAATATAACAAAAAAGGAAATAAAAACTATTGAAAAAAATGAATGGCTAGATGATCAAATTATAAATTTCTATATGAACCTAATTAAGGAACGCAGTGATCTGAATCAACCGAAAATTTACCAAAAGTGTACGTATTCGACACATTCTTTACTATACGACTCCTACAATCAGGACACGAAGCAGTCAAGAAATGGACTCGCAAAATAAATATTTTCTCATACGACATCTTACTAATTCCAGTTCATACAAACCAAACACATTGGTGCATGACAGTCGTAAATCTTAGAGAAAAAACTATTAATTATTACGATTCATTTAGAAAACCAAATACGCATCTTTTAGACATATTAGCAGAGTATTTAGAAAAAGAAGCAGAATCTAAGGAAATAAATAACTTCAATATAGGAACATTTACCAAAACAAATGTAGCAAACACTCCAATGCAAAGTAATTCATACGATTGTGGTATATTTAGTTGTACAATAGCTGAGTATATTACCAGAAATCATCTATTAGATTTCACACAGGAAGACATGCCATATTTCCGAAAGAAAATGATCTTAGAAATAGCAAAAGGAAGACTAATAACCTAAACTAACAAAAACTATTTCCGACAAACCTATAAACTAATAAGATATACATATAAATTTACAGACCTTTTATCAACAAACTAGGAAACACCCGATTTTGAAATCCTTAGTCATACTCATAACCCTAATAATACTACCAACAATTCAGGCAGAAATAACAGTAGAGAAAATACATACTGAAACCGGAATCATCTTAATAAAAAAGGACCCAGTAAGACTTATTAGAGATTATCGAAGAATTTACCATAGAATAGATTTAAAACAATACGAAACCGCTTTAGCAGAAATCACTAAAGAAATTGAATCAGACTCATATACTTTAGAAACTATTAAAACAATAAAAGAGAATTAAAACTACTACATTTTGATCAGGAAAACGCGAAAGATATTTCAATGAAAGTTAATAAACCTAAACAAAGAGACATAAGAGACATAAGAGAACGGCTTTGAAAAATATATCTACTTATTACGAAAAAAGATCCATTTCGTCGAACCGACACAAAAGAGGATTAATTAACCCCGTAGGTAACGTTTATAAATTCTTATTTGGACTTATGGATAACGAAGAGATAATTGAACATTTAAAAATAATTGACACTAATAATCATGCACTACTAGAATCTATGAATAAACAAATACTAATTAATAACGCTTTTCAAAATAACCTCGATAAAATAATTTCAAACATAAATCAAACTAATAAATTATATAATCAACTCGCGACCGATTTAAATAACAGTACTAAACAAATAAACAAAATATTAACTACTGTCCAATTAAACCATAATCTTGATCTATTAAAAGACGAATTCGAAAAAATAATTGAAAATGTAAATCCCGCGAAAACAGGTATTATGACCAGATCCATACTTACATATGATGAAATTGATTCCCATAACCTATCCGTTGATGAACTCAAAGAAATCACGATTAGTGTATTAATTAAAGAAGGAACCATAACTTTTATCATCAATGTACCTATTTTAACCGTACCTTTATTATCATACTATGTTAAACAAATACCTAATGTAAATTCAGAAACATTAAACATAGACATAAAGGAAACAGTGTTATATAATGGACGATACTTTGAAATTCAAAAACGAGCAAAATTGTTAAAAAATGAATTATCCTGCTCTAACATTAATTGTATTATTAAAACAAGTAATGAGACTAAAAGAGAAGAAATAGAAAAAGGCTTGTTATTAATTGTAAATATAAACGATAGAATAAATCAGAATTGTGACGAAAAAACGTAGAGACTTAAAAAATATATATTATTAGATTCAGTAATTGTAAAATAGAAATTGAAGGAAAAGTATTTACAAATACAGTGAAAGAGTTTCAACAAGTTTTAACGTTAGAACCAAAAAAAACACTATCAGAATATAATTATAAACTTAATTTTGAAGATCTACAATTAGAAAATATCAAAAATATGAAAAAAATCGAAGAAATAAAAAAACGTCAGTAAAAGAAATACTATAGCCACTGGATCTATTTTTATACTTACCATTATTATACTCATTTTTATAATTTTATTATACTTCTTTTGTAAGAATCGTCAAACCATAAAAATTAACGTTAAAAATGATAAAAGTAATGATATCGAAATGCCCAACATAAGTAACGTTGTAAAGTTTGGTTTTGAAAATGCAAAACATTATGAATTTTAAGATTATTTATTATAGAATAGAATGTTACCAGTAAAGCTAAAGTGGCTGCGTAATCGCAATCTTATTTGTACAGCGCTAGGCGCCTATTTATCCCTCACTAAGTTCGACTGCGTGTTCGCAATCTTGTTATGATTCAAGAATCTCAGGACGAGCCGCGATAATGCGCAGACTATAGTCAAGAAATTAATGAACGATTTCCTTACTATCTAGATGTCTTTTATACAAATTTTCTATGCACTAAACTTACCAACTAATTAATAAATCAATTCCATTCTCGACACATCCACTTGAGGACTATTGCTCGCTAAGCAGATGCAATCCCTTTTCTCCTAGTCATAAATTCTTCCTAGTTCATATAGATTGTCAACAGACCACCCACAACACAGGGTTCACACTGCGAACGATCATTTGTAGCCGTGTCAATACTCATATTGCATCTTGGCGTGTGCCATATGTTATTCAATTTTATGTTGCAGTAAATTATGATGTTACGTTACTTGATTCAATTTTATATTATGACGTGGTAAGATAAGATACGTAAATTATGATGTTACGTTACTTGATTCAATTTTATGTTGTAGTAATTTATGACGTAGTAAGATACGTAGTAGGATACACTACACGTAGTGAGATACACTACACCCTCGGGGTAAAAGTGATGAGTGTTATACAATGAGGTATAATACGAATCATGCTCAAAGTGGTTTGTTGGTCAAGAATACAAAATTTTGCTTATATAATACCTTATATTTGTGTACTTATATAGTGTGAAATAATTTTATTCTATTTTTATGTACTTTTTTCATTTTACCGTTGATTTCTAACGTTACATTAACATTACCAATGTTCACAACTTTAAATGGTCCAATATATGGTGGTTGACCTTTTTTCTTATTTTCATTTCTTAATAGTACCTTATCGTTTATTCTAATACTAATTGGATTTGTTTTTGTTTGATTTTGTGTACGTTTAGTCTTCGTTAATTCAATTAATTTTCTGGCCTTCTTTATTGAATATCTGAGTCTTGCTTTTAATTCTTTGGCATAATTGTCAATATCATAGATTTTGTCTTGACACGTGAGTATGTCATTAGGCAGATACGATAATTTACCAAATATTAACTGGTATGGAGTGTAGTTATTGTCTACGTGAGGGGTGGTGTTGTACGCGAAAGTATAATATGGTAGCCATTCATCCCAATTCATATCTTCAGTGAAAGCTAACATGTATTCGTTAAGAACTCGATGATTTTTTTCTACCGTGCCTAAAGTCTCATGGTGGTATGGTGTGGAAAATATCTGTCTTATTTTTAACATTTCACAAATCTCATGCATTAACTTATTAGTAAACTCAGTGCCTTGATCTGACTTAAGTACTTTAAAAAATCCATAGGTTAGAATAAAATTATTTACTAGTGATTTGGCTACAGTGCAAGCACCTTTAGTCTCTAGTGGAGAAGCAATGACAAATTTTGTCAATTCACATTGCATTGTGAGTATGTATCGATAACCGTTGGAGATACGAAGTGGACCAACAATATCAATGGCTATGGTCTCAAAACTTGTCGACGGAGTGTCTGTTTTTATCATATTTTCTTTTGTGTGGCGTATTTGCTTGTTTATTTTACATTGTTCACAATTGTTCACATACTTCTTTATCATTTTGCTCATGTTCTTCCAGCAGTAGCGCTGTTTGAGTTTTAATGTTGTTTTCCTGATTCCTAAATAACCTTCATGTCGCGTATCATCGTATTCTTCAATTAATTGGTGTTGAACTGCAGTATTCTTTATGTTTTGTGGGGGTTTATATATAATTATTTTCAACTTTGCACAAGTGCTTTGTTGCAACTTATTTATTATATTTTTCAATTCACTTAGATTCAATGCCTGGAATATCTCATCATTGATGGATAGAGCTAGCGTATGGATGTTCCAGTTAAGCACTGTGTCCAACAACTTCTTCATGATAGATACGTCTATCGTATTAGAATTATCATTGTGGTCAGGAAGCTTAGCATTGTTTAAAGATGCTGTAACTGATTGATTGTCATTAACAGAAACGTGTTTCTTGTTAGATTTATCACAACATTACACGTGTATTTCATCTTTTGTACGTACGATTTTAAATTTATTTGCTTGATACAACATAAATTTCAATTTAACAATATTATGGATATCCGATATCGATGTACATTCCCATACTAGAAGTTGATCAGGCTTCGTATGTAGTTCGGGAGTTTCATCATTAATGTGCACTTTAACATTATTGTCTGACTCTTTCTTAGTCGACATACCCCTAGTTACTGCCAATGTTTTCTTGATACTATTATCGTTATCAAGAGGAATCATCTTTTTTTAAATGTCCGAATTTAGCTCTATTCTGGACAATGCATCCGCGTTCGTGTTTATTTTACCTTGTTTTTAAACTATGTCAAAATCGTAATCTGATAAATCTAATCGTATTCGTGTTAGTTTAGAGGAATGATTTTTATGTGTGAACAGAGATACTAGTGGCCTGTGGTCAGTTACCACTACAAATTTTCTACCGTATAGGTATGGTCGGAAGAAGTTAATTCCCTCATGTATCGCTAGTAACTCTTTTTCGATAACAGGTTTGTTAACTTCCCAGTATATGGGAAGTTCTTGTAATCGCCTCGAAAATCGAAATTGAAATTTTCAATATTTCTTTACGTTTTGAGGTCTATAGAGTATATATAAAGTGTTTTTAGAAAGGGAGATGTGTGTGTGTGTTGGTGTGCGTACGTACGAACGTACGTACGTACGTGGACACTTTTTTCTACGAGCATAAATCACGTAAACAAAGTTCTATCGACTTCGTTGAGGTGTCAATCGAAGCGTCGTTGCAATCTTAAGAGCTGAGCAGTTTTTGGGATACTTCGGTCGGGGGGGTTTGTTGTTTTGCCCCTTTGAAGGTCATTTCTGTCATGCGTTATATCTCGCGAACCAAACAAACGATTTGCATTATTAAGGTGTCAATCGACGCGTATTAACATTTGTGTAAATCTATCAAATTTTGAAAAAAATTGTTGCAGCCGTTTTTTAATTTAAGGAAAAAAAGTGCAAAAAATTAGGGTTTTTTTCATAAACAATAAATTTTTAACCTGATTTGCGTAGCCCAGTAATCAACGTTTATAAAATTTATATACTCCAAAAAGTGTTTGTGAAAACAACATCAAAACTTATTGTCCTGAATACGAAAAATATTTAATAAAAAATCATTAACAGTCATCATGACTTTCAAGGTCATTTCTGTCATTCACTATATCTCACGAAACAGATATAATATTTGCATCATTTAGGTGTCAATCGACGTGTATTAACATTTTTGCGATGTGTTTAACATTATAAAAAAATTGTCTCTTTTGTCCTTCAAGCATCGATATAAAAATAACAAATAACGTAAAAAAGGCTTTGTAGCCTGCCCCCTCCGATTGATCCCCGTGAATATTCAATCAAACCAATCCACTTCCCATCCACCAACAGCCTTACATAATCAATGGACGCTCCAGTAGATGATATGGTTGATATCAACTCATTTCTACAACTGTTATGAGTACCTCTCATTATTATTATTTAAAGTCCTATTAGTTTCCTAAATATTTTTTTTGTGCTCAATATTTTTAATATTTATGAAGATATTACTGGGAAGTTGACCGTGTGGACCTCAAGGGTCGCACCTCGCGGCTTGTTTAAATCATGTTTTCCCAAAGACTTACTTGTGTACGATATTGGCAAATCGTGTACAATTTCACCTCGAGAAAGGACTGCACCTAGAGCATAACTCGATGCGTCTGTTGTTAGAATAAATGGTTTGGTAAAATCTGGATATTGCAATATTGGTAGTTGGATTAGCTTTTCCTTCAAAATTTCAAAAGCATTTTGGCACTTATCATCCCAATTAAAAGGTACATTCTTCTTAAGAAGACTGTTGAGACATTTTTCGATATCCGCAAAATTTTGGATAAATCGTCTATAGTAATTGCAAAACGCTACGAATCTTCGTACTTCGTCTGCATTTTTAGGAATCGGATAATTCCTTATAGTCT
Source organism: Oxycera nigricornis (assembly GCA_963942545.1). Lineage (NCBI taxonomy): Eukaryota > Metazoa > Arthropoda > Insecta > Diptera > Stratiomyidae > Oxycera > Oxycera nigricornis. The sequence goes on from OZ012662.1 coordinate 60,103,740, forward strand.
CATCCTTTGATGGATCAGTTCTTATACCCTCACTAGTAATAAGGTGTCCTAAATATACAACTTCGGATTTAAGAAATTGACATTTGCTGGCATTCAATTTCAAGTTATATTTCCTTAATCGTGACAAAGTTTTGATCAGACTTCTATTATGATGAGCGATACTACAACCAAAAACTATAATATCGTCAACATATAGAAAAGCTTCTGAATCGAGACCAGATAACGCAATTGTAAGCATGCGTTGAAAACTGTTTGATGAGATTTTCAAACCGAAAGATAGTCGTTTAAATTGGAAATGTCCGTTTCCAGTTGAAAAAGCTGTTAGTGGTCTAGACTTTTGATCTAGCTCTATTTGATGGAATGAACTAGTCATATCCAACGTTGAAAAATATTTAGCTCTTCCTAATTTATCTAGGACGTCTTCGAGACATGTTAATGGAAATTTGTTATTAACAATTTTGTCATTTAATCGTCTGAAATCTACTACAAGTCGTCATTGTTTGTTCTCGTCTATGCTCTTTTTGGGTACGACAAGTAATGGTGAATTGTAAGGACTTACACATGGTTCAATGATGTCATTGTTTGCTAGTTCCTGAATTTGTGCTTTTATTTCTTCTAGTTATGCATGTGGCAATTTATAATTTTTAATGAAAACAGGAGTTTTGTTTGAAGTAACAATTTTTTGTCGGTAAAAATTGTTTGTAGATAATTTGTCACCTTCGAGATGGAAGATGTCTTGGAAGTCAGAAATGATTTCCAGAATACTATCCTTTGCCATTTGATCGGTTGTATCCATCTTTATTCCGTTCAGGAGTTTATTTAGACGCTTAGGACATATTTTGGATTTCTCGTTGCCTCGTTGGGATGTTTTTATAATTGAATAGTCACTTAGTGGTTCAATATCAACGTTGAAACAGTCTATTTTCGTTGATGTTTCGTTAGTATTAAGTACTTTAATGTGACATATGCCTTTAGCTGCAATTATTGTGTTTCCTTCGAACACACCTTTTTGTATCTCTTTATTCACTACTATACTATCTACTTTCCTTATCAGATTTACAGGTATGATTGCTTCCGTTCTTGCGGGTATTTCAATTTGAACAATCTTCAATGGGTTCGTGCTCATTGGTATTACAAAATCTTCGTTGTTAATTGTGAACGTTATCGTATATGTCTCAAAACATATTTTACAAAAGAATTTTTCAAGAATATCTCTTCCAATTATTTCGTCAGTATAGATTGGAAAGTTATCTTCCACTATTTGAAAGGAGTTTATGATTGTGTTGTTGCCTATCAAGAGACTAAGATTTGTTGTGCCTAGAGATATTACTATTTCTTCTGTTATACCATTTAGTTTACATCTACTATTATTATCTATATCATTAACATCTAAGGTATGAATTTTACAAATTGAAATGTCTGCTCCCGTGTCTATCAAGAAAGTCAGAATGTTTCTTGTGTTTTTGCATCTTAATTGTATATAGTTCGAACCATTATTAGTGATATTGAATATCCTGTTTCCGGTAAGGTTGGTTCTTAAATTTACTGTTGTTCCTCCCCGGACGGTTGTACGTTTCCCTGATTGTCAATGTAATTAATGCGTCTAGTACGCCTATGATTATTATGACTATAATTGTTATTGCTATTATTGTTATTGCTATGGCGGTTGTTATGGTTGTACCTATTGTTAAAATTATTGTTACGGTTGTGTGTATTTATATTGTTACTGTAATTATTATTTTGATTTCTGCTATTTAAATTCCAATTATTAGATTCTTTATTAAAATTTTTTTTTCTAAAGTTGCTATTTGGTCTGTTATTAACTCTTCTGTCATTCATATACATTATACTTTTTCCGTTTAAATAATTTCTATTTTCTAATTCAATGGTCAAATTAGTTGCTTCGCAAATGTCTTTTGGTCTAGCTGAGAAGATTGTGTCCCTAAATTGATTATTTAAACCATTTAAATAGGTATTAAGAGCTTGTTTCTCATTGAGGGATATTATTGCTTGTTTTGTGACTGTATTTGCTGTATTACCTAAATGATCGATATGGAGTTGAGTTAGTTCAGTTGTTATATTTAAGATTTTGTCTCTATAGCTTACTGCTGATGTATTGTGCTGTTTTATGCTATTGAGAGATGTTTGAAGACTGGCTACCGTATTTACACTTATATATTTCTTTGTTAGCGTATTCCTCAAAGTTTCTAATGTATCGGGTATTTCTACACCTAATGATATCCTCACAGTGTTTGATAATTTAACGCTGCATAAAAAATCTATGAATTCTCTTTTCGAATCTTCAGCCAATGTTTTATATAGGAATTCTATTATTTTTAGAAAAGGGTGAAGTTTCTTGTACTTTCCTTCGAAGGTTGGAATAACTTTGATAACTGCCGCAATATCAAAAGAACTCATTTTTGCTGTTTGTTTTTCTAAATAAGTCTTATAATCTTCGTATGTTAATTTGAACGCTGTTTTCAAACTGATAATCTCAATATCCGTTGAGTCTGCTGCCAATTCTCTAACTTTTAGTCTAATTTCTTCCAAATTATCTAATTTTGCTTGTAGAGTTTCTAATTTAAAGGGTTTGTTGATGCTCTTTTTAGTATTTGAACAATCTTTCTTGACTTGTTCCAAAAGAACTTTGATTTGTGCAGCAGGCATAACACGAAAAGTGAGTTGAAAACAAATCCAATTTTACAAAAAATTTCAAAAGTGGGATTTATACATTTATTTGCCTACCTATTGTTTTCCTTACATATTTAGACTTATGTTTATTTTCGAAATACAAAATTATTAACTGGAATTAATTGAACCACAAGTTCCAATATAAAATATGTAAAAAAATATGATGAAGATTTGTTAATTATTCCTTTTTTTTTCAAACACCTCAGCTGGTTTGCCACTTCCCTTGTTTGCATGAATAGTTGCTTCTTCAATTTGCTTTCCGGGGTGATCGCTATTATTGAAAATAGGTTAGCTTTTTCCTTGCGTAGCCTATTTCTACTTCCTCCTCGTTGTCGCTCTCGTTTTTCTGGCTGATGCTTCTTCGTCGGTAAAAGACGTTTCTTTGGTCCTATGTCGATTACCTCTTCATCCGTGGCTGTTATGATAGCTTCCTCGTAAGTCGCTGGCTTTCTTTTCACCATTATCGGAGCTCCCGATGGCGTTAACTACCTTTTGGTTTCCGCGACAGGTGTGGGGTTATACGTTGGCACCTGTTGTCCTCGGCTCGCCGTAGGTATGTATTCCTCCACTCGACTGCACAGCTTCTCAAACATTCGGTCAATTTCCGATTTGTAGTCTTCTGTCAGGTCCATTTTCAGTTTGTCTTGGAAACTGAATTGGCAGGATCGCCATGTAAAGTTTGGTTTTGAAAATGCAAAACATTATGAATTTTAAGATTTTTTATTATAGAATAGAATGTTACCAGTAAAGCTAAAGTGACTGCGTAGTCGCAATCTTATTTGTACAGCGCTAGGTGCCTATTTATCCCTCACTAAGTTCGACTGCGTGTTCGCAATCTTGTTATGATTCAAGAATCTCAGGACGAGCCGCGATAATGCGCAGACTATAGTCAAGAAATTAATGAACGATTTCCTTACTATCTAGATGTCTTTTATACAAATTTTCTATGCACTAAACTTACCAACTAATTAATAAATCAATTCCATTCTCGACACATCCACTTGAGGACTATTGCTCGCTAAGCAGATGCAATCCCTTTTCTCCTAGTCATTAATTCTTCCTAGTTTACATGGATTGTCAACAGACCACCCACAACCCAGGGTTCACACTGCGAACGATCATTTGTAGCCGTGTCAATACTCATATTGCATCTTGGCATATGCCATATGTTATTCAATTTTATGTTGCAGTAAATTATGTAAATTATGATGTTACGTTACTTGATTCAATTTTATATTATGACGTGGTAAGATAAGATACGTAAATTATGATGTTACGTTACTTGATTCAATTTTATGTTGTCGTAATTTATGACGTAGTAAGATACGTAGTAAGATACACTACACGTAGTGAGATACACTACAACGTTGAGGACAACGCTAAACATAAGGAGGGAGGAGTTACACATAACATAGACAATAGCATTACTACCAAATTCTCCAAAACCCTTTTCGAATAACATCTATATTATATCAATACAATGTTGCATTCTGCATATCATATCCTGATACGAACAATACAATATTGCATTCTTCATATCATATTCTGATACAAATAATACAATGTTACATATCATATCAGATGCAGACAAACAAATTTAATTAAAAATTCTTTGATAAACAAAAATGCAATATCCGCATCTCACATCCGCTGCTTGATATTGCATACTTAGCACATCCTCTTATTGTGGGAATATTCAGATAAGACGAAGATTGTTTTGGCGATTCAAACCCTATATATAGACATGTAAGATAGTCTAGAAGGGCAGTCTTCAGTTGCGATTCAGTTCGGTCAAGTTCAGTTATAATAAAGTCATTATTCCGTGAAAACTTTTCGAGTTTTATTTAAAAGTTCCACGTTAGGAACAATTTCAATTTAATTTTTTTTGGACTTAACAAATAGTCCAACTATAACTCGCGAGCGATCGTTTGTCGAATTCCCTGGTTAATTTTAATAACTTTCTAGTATATAGGAAATTCTTGTAATCGGCTCGGAAATCGAAATTTTCAACATTTCTTTACATTTTTAGGTCTATCAAGTATATATAAAGTGCTTTCAGAAAGAGAGATGCATGTGTGTGTGTACGTACGTTCGTGGACCAATTTTTCGACGAGTCTATCTCACATTAACAAAGTTGTATCGACTTCGTTGAGGTGTCAATCGAAGCGTCTTTGCAATCTTGAAAGCTGATTAGTTTGTGGGATATTTCGGTCGGGGGGTTTGTTGTTTTGCCCCTTGAAGGTCATGTCATGTAATGCTTTATTTCTCGCGAACCAAACCTACGATCATCATCGTTAAGCTGTAAATCGACGCGTATTGGCATTTGCGTGTTTTTATCAAATTTTAAAAGAAATGTTTAAGCCGTTTTTTAATTTAAGAAAAACAAGCCACGGGATGTGACCCTTGAGGTCCACACGGTCAACTTCCGAGTTATATCACCATAAATATTAACAAGCCTTGAAGTGCGACCCTTGAGGTGCACACGGTCAACTTCCCAGTAATATCTAGATAAACATTAAAAATATTGAACACAATAATAATTTTTAAAATACTACTACTTTAAATAATAATAATGAATGGTATTCAGAGCAGTAACAGGAATGAGTTTATATTAATCATATCATCTACGGGAGCATCCACTGATTACGTAAGGCTTTTGGTGGATGGGTGATGATGATTGATTACCACAAATGCAAATTCGATTGAAATTTTGATGGTTTTCAAAATTTGAGCAGCTTTTTTTTACTTAAAAGATTTCAAAAACTATTAAAAATCTGCTCAAATTATCCAAACATTTTGAAACTTTGACTTTACAACAAAGTCTTTAGAATAAAAGATATAAGGTAATATCAATCGGAAGAACCCCTTTCATATGGTAACTTTGAATTAGTTTTTATTTTTAATTGAATTTTTTCAGAATCATGAAAAAAGTTTTAATGGTTTCTCTTCGAAAACTGATAACAATGTATAAATTTTATAAACATTTATTACTGTGCTGTGCAAATCAGGTTTAAAAAATATTTTTTATGAAAAAACCCTAAGTTTTCTCATTTTTTTCTATTAAATTAAAAAACCGCTGAAACGGATCTTTATAATGTTAAAAAAATCAAAGAAATTTTAAAACACGTCGATTAACACCTTAATGATGCAAATATTATATCTGGTTCGTGAGATATAGTAAATGGAAGAAATGACCTTGAAGATCATGATGACTGTTAATAATTTTTATTTATTTAATGTTTCTTGTTATCATGAGAAAAAGTTTTGATGTCGTTTTTTCAAACATTGCTTGAAGTATATAAATGTTATAAAAATTGAATACTGTCTTTCGTAAATCAGGTTAAAATTTATTGTTAATAAAAAAATTCCAATGTTTGCACTTTTTTTTCTTAAATTAAAAAACGGCCTCAACGATTTTTTCCAAAATTTGATAGATTCACAGAAGTGTTAAAACGCGTCGATTGACACCTTAATCATACAAATCTTATGTTTGGTTCGCGAGATATGTATAACGCACGACAGAAATGACCTTGAAAATCATGATGCCTGTTAATGATTTTTAATTTTTTTTTAATTTGTTCACGTTATCATGAGAAAAAATTTTAATGTTGTTTTTACAAACAATGCTTAAAGTATATAAATTTTATAAAAATAGATTACTGGGTTTCGTAAATCAAGTTAAAAATTTCTTGTTTATAAAAAACCCTAATTTTTTGCACTTTTTTTTCTTAAATTAAAAAGCGGCTCCAACGATTTTTTTTAAATTTGATAGATTCACAAAAATGCTGATACGCGTTGATTGACACCTTAATAATGCAAATCGTATGTTTGGTTCTCGGTATATAACGCATGACAGAAATGACCTTGAAACAGGCAAAACAGCGAACCCCCTCGACCGAAGTTTCCCAAAAACTAATCAGCTCTTAAGATTGCAAACCCGTTGCGATTGACACCTCAACAAAGTCGATACGACTTTGTTTACGTGAGCTTTGCTCTTAGAAATAAGTGTCCACGAACTTACGTACGTACACACACACACACATACATCTCCCTTTCTAAAAACACTTCATAAACACTATATAGACCTCAAAACGTAAAGAAATGTTGAAAATTTCAATTTCGATTTTCGAGGCGATCACAAGAACTTCCCATATACTGGGAGTTAAAAATATTAAACAAAAAATGTTTATGAAAATACTACTTTAAATAATAATAATGAGAGGTACTCATAACAGTAATTGAAATGAGTTAATATCAATCATATCATCTTCTGTAGTGTCCATTGATTACGTAAGGCTTCTGGTGGATGGGGGGCGGATTGGTTTGATTGATTATTCACGCGGATAAATCGGAAGGAAGCAGACTTTAAATCCTTTTCTAAGTTATTTGTTATTTTTAAATCGATGCTTGAAGGACGAAAGAACGCCAGCAAAAATGAATGCATTTTTGTTATTACGCCCACTGAAGAGACTTTTTCGTGAGGTGGCCATTTGAAATAATTTTGTTAGAAATTGCCATGACTTCGGCATAATCAGTGAATTTGTATTTTTTCACGACTTTACACCAATGAGACTAATAATTATTTATTATTTCCAGTTGATCTTGAAAAACATTGAATTTGCAATGTCAATAATATATTTAATTGCATGTAAAAAGTACAATGGTTTACATATAATAATGGAGAAATTAATTGAAATCTTATAAGTACTAAAGATCGAATCTACTAAAAACCAGTGGCGGCTCGTGGGAGTTAAGTATGGTGGGGCTACTGGTACGAATTTTTCTATCACCAATATAAGTTCTTATGTGAGTTTCCACTCCACCCAAGAGGTACCACATGTGAAGCGTTAAGCGATTTTAAGTGATCAGTTTCCCCAAAAGTAGATTCGCTGGCAATCAAAGATATATTCCTTTTATCGTGTTTTGAATAACATTTAAAGCTTTATTAAAAGCTCAGGGCACTCTAAATATAAAAAAATGTTTAAAAACATTTGAATTCTTCCAACGAAACAACTTTCAGGGCTGCCGCACTTTTCAAAATAAATACTTTCTCTACTAAAATGAATGCAACAAAAACAGCAATAACAATCGAAAAAACTAGTAATAAATAAATTCAACTAAAGCAACAATAACAAGAGCAAAAACCATCAACAAATAAATTCAGCAAAAACAGTTTTACGTTGTATATAGTTCTTCAATCAACATCAACAACAAAAGCAATTTCTTTTATCTAGACGTTTTATTTGTATAAATATTCAGCACGTCGATTTTTTTGTTGAGCAAACAATTTAATCACCTATTCATTCATTTTGGGTATTTCTTTAATAAATTTATAACAAACAGAGAGTACTGCAAGCGAAGACGAACAAAGGTTATTATCTTCAAATAAACTGTAAGGCTGAACAATGGAAGAGATATTTTGAAATATTTCGTTCGAATAGCGTAATATTAATATTAATTATATTTTCTACCGAATTCATATTTTGAAAATACCGAAAAAAATTTACTAAAATTGAAATTCAACACATGCAAGGAAAATCTTGTTAATTATTTATTTAATCAAAATCAGAAATACCATAACCTGAAGAACCTTTTTCTGAAACAAACTTTAAGCACTAAAAAGCTTTAAAAAAATACTAAACACTACGAAGGAACACTAAGTACTAATACCATGCACTACACTGATGAGACTACTTTTGTTTTAACAGTCATCACCATCACCCGCTGCGGCCCGTCGTAAAAAAATGTTGCACATGCCTGCTCAAAAATATTATCCAGACCATGCCACTGAACGGGCTGCATATGATTAACCACTCCACGATGTATACACATGTTATTTCAAACACGCACACTCCCGCCGCTTCAACATAGAATTCACGCAGCCATTTAAATCAAAATTCTCTTAATCGAGGCTAATTTCATGTAGCCCTTCCTCATAGTAAAGGTGGAAAATTGTCAAAGAGAAAATAAGTTTGAATTTTACTCTTAGCTTTTACTCGGTGAAAGTACAAAGAAGCGAGTCGAAGAGAAAACCAAATTGTTCTCAGTGCGTGTCAAGAAGATTATGTGAAAGCAAACTACAGCATGGGCGAAAAAAATGCTACATTATGTTTTGAAATGAAATGAAATTATGAAAACTATATTGAAAGCTTTAATGATATTTTGACGCAACTGATAAAATTATACTAAGATTGACTGAAGAGGCAATATCTCTCCGAAAAGAGATTCGAGCTTTCCTGGTTGGTAAGGAAAATCAGGCGGGTTGCGGAGTTTTAAGTTAGCCCTATGATTCCAAAGAGGCTTTTTTAGAGCATGAATCCGAGCTTCAGAAGGATGTAACAAAATTTGATTCTTTGGTATGGAATTTTTCAACTGCGAAAAGATGTAGCATGTTGATTTTTATGCTTATCTAGGTAACATATTTCAAAACCTACAACTGCGTCGATCCAAAAGTATTTATTCCAAGTAATTGGAGAAAAGTTATTACTGATGAATTAGCTGACTCATTTTCATGGAGAGGAACGCAACAAAAAATAGGAATACGTGGTTTCAGTACAACAGCAGCTCCTAAAAGTAATTCACATTTTTTAATAAATAATTCACACTGAGTTGGTTTCTTATTTAGGTGCATTCCATCAAAAATTTATTGTAGCAGAAGAAGTTTTTGATGCAACTTCCATGCGCTTTTTCCAATACTCGAGGGACCGTCTCCAAAAAAAACTTAAATATAACATGAGCTTGAATCAGCGACTGCAGCTTTAATTTTTTCAGCAATGTCCTTCGTTTTTCCTAGCAATAATAATTAAAAGTTTGAATAAAATTGTTTTGTTTAATAAATAGTTATTTATTTTTATCTTGTTTCTATTGTTTTCTTGTCACATGAGCTATGTGAGTCTCATTTTAAATAATCTTTCCTGGTTTATTTAGGATTTTCAGGGATACATCTATTAAATGTGCTTATTGTGGTTATTTGTAATTCGCTTCAATATATCGCTTCACAATTTAAAGGAGCAATTTTTCAATTAAGGTGTCATATTTAAAACAGCTTTAAATATTTTTATTCTTTAACAAATTCTATTCTCATAAGTCACTATGCCATGAACGATTCTTCGCTGAACATTCACCAGCGGCTCACTTATATGAACAATTTCTCCACCATGCATCAGCGAAAACAATTCGCGAAATCTTCACTAATGTTCGCTTGTAACGAATATATAACCACTATGTACTCACTTTTAGCGAAGATTAAGGGTTTACCGGAGGTTCGAGAAAAAACTTCGTCGCGAACATAAATTTAGTCCGGTCGGTGGTTCAATATCCGTTGAGTCTGCTGCCAATTCTCTAACTTTTAGTCTAATTTCTTCCAAATTATCTAATTTATAGGGTTTGTTGATGCTCTTTTTAGCATTTGAACAATCTTTCTTGACTTGTTCCAAAAGAACTTTGATTTGTGCAGCAGGCATAACACGAAAAGTGAGTTGAAAACAAATCCAATTTTACAAAAATTTTCAAAAGTGGGATTTATACATTTATTTGCCTATGTAGCAGATTAATATTCTGTTGCTTTTCTTTCGGAGGTTCAGGCATTAAAACGGATGACGAGAATTTAATATATTGAATTTTATTTATATCTTAGCGTGATAAGTACAATACAATGCAAAGAATTCCAAGAATCTTAGAGTGATAGATACAGTGTAATGTGTGCGGAAGTAAGGAGTTCCACGAGCCTTAGACCCGATAGGGGTGCAGAGGCGTCAAAGGAAGGAAGGTGATGAACACAGTATAATATATATGAATGCTAGGAGTTCCACGAGCCTTAGACCCGATAGGGGTGCAGAGGCGTCAAGGGAAGGATTGTGATAAACACAGTATAATATGTGGGAATACAAGGAGTTCCACGAGCCTTAGACCCGAAAGGGGTGCAGAGGCGTCAACGGAGAGATTCTAACTAAAAGCCTTAGACCCGATGAGGATGCAGAGGCGTAATAGAGTCGAATGAATCCTCCAGTGCGAGACCGCTGCTTTTATAGCTGCTGATGTGCGATGCTGCTAGACTGTGCTGTAGTGGGGGTGCCCGCCGTCGTGTGTTACTATGCTGCAACGTTGCGCTATTGAATATTGCCATCCTGCGACGTTGTGGTGGGTGACGTTCGGTTTGCATGTCGGCTCGTATGGTGATTCTTAATTTAGATGTTACAGTACTCCCCTTCTGTCTTCGAAGGCGTCTCGACGAGGATGACAGGGTTACGTGGCTAGTTTTGCTGCTTTCTTGGTCTCCCTCTCTTGCGAATCGGGGCGACTGGTGTAGGTTGTATGCGATCTGCCTCATCTGAAACGACTTTTGTTAGGGCGGAAGTGTGATAAGTCGCAAGATATGCGCTAGGATTATCTGGAGAGGATACGTCGTAGGTAGTAGGACTTTTTTGGGAAAGTATAATGTAAGGACCATCCCTCTTGGGTGTGAATTTTGAAGTAATTTCCCGAGCTTTCTGACTACGTGTATGTGTGGTGATCCATACTATATCTCCAGGTTGATATGCGGGTACGGATCTTCGTTTTTTGTCATGATATGTCTTCTGACGATCTTGTTGTTTCTCGAATGTTTCTCTCGCGTGTTTTATTGTTTCGACGAGTTTTTGTAGAAGAGGCGTGATCTCAGGTATGGAATTTTCAGACTGAATGATTTGTCGTAAGTCTTGATGAGCTTCATCAGGTGTCCGTAATTCTGTACCAAACGTCATGTAGGCTGGGGTGAATCCAGTATACGAACATTTAGTGCTATTCATAGCAAATCTTATGAATGGTAGTTGCTCACTCCATTGGGTGTGATTCTTGCCAACTAGTATGGGCAACTGTGTCTTAAGGTCTCGGTTGCGTCTTTCCACAGGGTTCGCTTGTGGGTGATATACTGGCGTGAAGTTTTGCTTGATTCCTAGGCAAAAAGTGAGTGTTGCATAATTCCACCAATGAATAGTGTACCATTATCGCTGATTGTTCTACGTGGTAACCCATAACGTAGAAACACTTCATTTAATAATGTCGTAGCACACTGTTTAGCTGTGGCATTAGGTAGTGCGAAAAGTTGTACCCATCTGGAAACGACATCTTCAATGATTAGTATCCACTTCAACTTGTTTTCTGTTTCGGGAAGCGGTCCGAATAGGTCGACAGACATTACTTCAAAACGTTGTTTCATGACCGGGGTTTGGAGTAATCCGGCTGGTTTCATATTAGTAGCCTTATATCTTTGGCACTGAATACATTTTTTTACGTATTTATCGATATCATGGCGCATTCCAGGCCAAAAGTATCGATATATTATTTTCTGTAACGTTCTTTCGGTTCCATAATGTCCGGCCGTTGGTTCATCATGGTAATGTGAAATAATCATAGTGCGGTCTTGGCTAGGGACTACCAGTTGTGGTTCTTCAGATTCGGAATCAGGTTTATATCGATACAAAACACCATCGTTGAGTAGATAACCGCGTGCCGTCCATCTGGGGAAATCTTCTTTGGTTGCGTCTGTTTCAAACGATTCAATAATTTTACTTATCTCGGGGTCTTTAAACTATTCCTCCCGAACTTCTTTCTTGTCCTTCCTAGGGATGTTTATCATTGTTACGCCAACTTCGCAGGTTGTAATGTTAGCTGCAGTACAGAATGGTCTTGAGAGAACGTCTGCAACAATATTAGCTTTTCCCGGGATGTAGTCGAATTTTAGATTATATGGCTGAAGCTTAAGAGACCATCTGGCCAATCTACCTGTTGCTGATTTGAGTGACATAAGCCATTTCAGTGGCTGATGGTCTGACGTTACTTTTACATCCTGACCTTCTATGTAACCGCGGAACTTGGATACTGCCCAAACGACTGCCAAGGCTTCTCGTTCCGTCGTACTATAATTACGTTCAGCTGGAGTGAGCAGTCTGCTTGCGTACTCTATGGGACGTTCATCTGGTCCCTCCCCTTGCAATAAGGCTGCACCTACTGCATAGCCACTGGCATCTGTTCATAAGATGAATCTTTTATTTTCATCTGCTTGTTGTAATATGGGGGCGCTTGTTAGTAAACGTTTCAGTTCATTGAAAGCGTCCTGTTGGCTTGATGTCCAAACCCATTTAACATTCTTTTTGGTCAAGTCTGATAATGGACGAGCTACTGATGCAAATGATGCAACGAACTGACGGTACCACGAACACATTTGTAGAAAAGAAATGAGATGTTTCAAGTTTTTCGGATTTGGCAGGTTAGCTATGGCCATAACTTTATTGGGGTCGACATTTATTCCTTCCTGATTTATAATGTGCCCTAAGAACTTAATCTCATCGCAGCTGATTCTACATTTCTTTCTATTGACACGTAGGCTAAATTCTTTTAATGCGTTGAATACTGTGACTAATGAGCTGTACATTAAGTCAAATGTTTCACATAGAATGAGAATATCATCTAGGTATGCAAGAATTTTGATGTTTGGACACTTCATTTTTAATTTGTCAATTAATCTTTGGAATGTAGCTGCCGCATTTCTTAATCCGAATGGCATCATTTTAAAGCGATATGTTCCAAACGGGGTGCACATAGCCGTTTTATCTTTGTCTTGCGGGTGCATAGGAATTTGCCAATATCCAGAATGGAGGTCCAGTGTCACCATGTACTTGAATTTAGCGGTTTCATGCAATAAATCGTCCATCCTTGGTAATGGATACCGATCGGGTTTAGTTATGGCGTTAATTTGACGGTAATCTACGCATAACCTTATCCCACCATCCTTTTTGGGTACCAATACTACTGGTGATGCCCAGGGAGATTCACAAGGTTCGATTATATCATTTTGCAACATTTGTCTTATTTCCTCTCGTAAGGTTTCTTTTTGCTTACTAGACATTCGATAGGGAGGTGTGGCTATGGGGTCGTTATCTCCCGTATCAATTTTGTGTACAGCGTATTTCGTTGCTGGGCCATTAGAACGAAAGAGATCGGCATATTCTACCAGAAGTTGGTTCAGATGGTCTCTTTCTGTCATTGAAATTGAATCCTTCTCACTTCTAAGTGGAATGGCCTCTAGACTACCAATTTCGATATTTTGTGAATGAAAGTTTTCTGTATAGTTTTCAATATCTTGATTTTCTTTATTTACACCCAAATTTAATATATTTTGTCCCACTGTCACGACTGACTCGTGATTCATTCGTTTCGGTGTACCTTTGATTGGAGATATCGGCTCTAGACATTCCATAAGTGTGATGTATTTTCTTATCTGCGGTGGTGCCTTCATCTCGATGACTTCGTTGTCGTAGGCGGTTTTGTGTTCCGGTGTTTGTATGTTGATTTCCGAAAAACCGTAGAATGGAGGAACCTGCTGCGATATATGAGTGTTCCCTTCGTTATACGTGAAGTCGTATTTGGCCTTTGGATTTTCGGTAAAGCACCAATAACGCTGCGGGACACTTATCTCTATGCTGGCGTCCTCAATGAAATCACATCCGAGTAGTGTACGGTTTTTTCAGCCTCTGGCAGCGTGGGAATGATTTTGTTTTTCAAGTGGATGTCCACTGTAGTATGTTTTACCATTTGCTGCCTTTCGATGCCATCTGCAAACGATATGTTGATCTCGTCGTTGATGAACGTTATCCCCTTGCTTACTAGTAGCTTGTGGAGGTCGCTGCTGGCGATGCTGGCTCTTGCGCCCGTATCTAGGAATACACATCCTTCTTCGCCTTCGATTTTCACGTTGATGGCTGGACGGCTTCGTAGTGTAATTTTTGGTGGTTGAACATTCGTGCAGCAGAAATTTACTGCAGGTGCCGGTGCTGTTGCGTATTGATTACACTTCGGGCACTTTGATCGAACCACTCCTGGCTTACCACAGCCGTAGCACTTAAGCTGTTGTGCCTCTGGTTTGAAGTTTTCCTTGGTCTTTTCGTCGGTTTTCTTTTTTTTTTCCGACAGTCATTCATCAGGTGGCCGTATGAACGACAGAAAGTGCAACGATTCACTTTTTCGTGGTCCTTGGCGCTATTACTGTCAGTGTTTTTTCGGTTTCTGCCCATTTCGCTATGTTCCTTTAGTTTATTCTCGATTTCTCGCGATTGAATTAACAATTCTTCGAAAGTTTTCACTTGATCACGTTGGAGTTGTTCACGGATTTGAAGATTAATGAGCCCGAAAACTAAGTCTATTTGCTCTTCTTCGTTATGTCTTCCCTTGGGAAGTTGCGCTAGTAGACTGCGTTTTTCGCAGATGAAATCGTCTGTTTTAATGTGATCGTCTTGTTTAGTTGAGAAAATTTGACCGTATATCTGGTAGTATGGTGTGGTGGGAGCAAATGTTTTCCGCATATTTGATATTGCGTCGGACCGTGTTGTTATGTCGTCTTTTTTTCCTGCCCACCATTGTGCTGCTCTTCCTTCTAACAGAAGAGGAAGACCTTCTAAAGCGATTTCATCGGACATGTTCTCGCAGGTCTTGAATATGTTGATTTTCGTAATGAAATCTTCTACTATTGGCTTATTACGTACTTCACTGTATCTTGCAGTGCAGCTGGTAAAGTTCTTTTTCCTCTCCTCACGAGGGGAAATTCGAATAGCATCTAATAATGCTCGAAATTGGTCTGCTGAAAAATTCATTGTGGTGGTATGCCGTTTTGGCGGGGGCATAAGAATGTTCTTTCTCTATTTTATCTTGTTTTACTGGCCTCAAGTTGGGCGCCAATTATGTAGCAGATTAATATTCTGTTGCTTTTCTTTCGGAGGTTCAGGCAGTAAAACAGAGGACGAGAATTTAATATAATGAATTTTATTTATATCTTAGCGTGATAAGTACAATACAATGCAAAGAATTCCAAGAATCTTAGAGTGATAGATACAGTGTAATGTGTGCGGAAGTAAGGAGTTCCACGAGCCTTAGACCCGATAGGGGTGCAGAGGCGTCAAAGGAAGGAAGGTGATGAACACAGTATAATATATATGAATGCTAGGAGTTCCACGAGCCTTAGACCCGATAGGGGTGCAGAGGCGTCAAGGGAAGGATTGTGATAAACACAGTATAATATGTGGGAATACAAGGAGTTCCACGAGCCTTAGACCCGAAAGGGGTGCAGAGGCGTCAACGGAGAGATTCTAACTAAAAGCCTTAGACCCGATGAGGATGCAGAGGCGTAATAGAGTCGAATGAATCCTCCAGTGCGAGACCGCTGCTTTTATAGCTGCTGATGTGCGATGCTGCTAGAGTGTGCTGTAGTGGGGGTGCCCGCCGTCGTGTGTTACTATGCTGCAACGTTTCGCTATTGAATATTGCCATCCTGCGACGTTGTGGTAGTTGACGTTCGGTTTGCATGTCGGCTCGTATGGTGATTCTTAATTTAGATGTTACACCTACCTATTGTTTTCCTTACATATTTAGACTTATGTTTATTTTCGAAATACAAAATTATTAACTGGAATTAATTGAACCACAAGTTCCAATATAAAATATGTAAAAAAAATATGATGAAGATTTGTTAATTATTCCTTTTTTTCAAACACCTCAGCTGGTTTGCTACTTCCCTTGTTTGCATGAATAGTTGCTTCTTCAATTTGCTTTCCGGGGTGATCGCTATTATTGAAAATAGGTTAGCTTTTTCCTTGCGTAGCCTATTTCTTCTTCCTCCTCGTTGTCGCTCTCGTTTTTCTGGCTGATGCTTCTTCGTCGGTAAAAGACGTTTCTTTGGTCCAATGTCGATTACCTCTTCATCCGTGGCTGTTACGATAGCTTTCTCGTAAGTCGCTGGCTTTCTTTTCACCATTATCGGAGCTCCCGATGGCGTAAACTACCTTTTGGTTTCCGCGACAGGTGTGGGGTTATACGTTGGCACCTGTTGTCCTCGGCTCGCCGTAGGTATATATTCCTCCACTCGACTGCACAGCTTCTCGAACATTCGGTCAATTTCCGATTTGTAGTCTTCTGTCAGGTCCATTTTCAGTTTGTCTTGGAAACTGAATTGGCAGGATCGCCATGTAAAGTTTGGTTTTGAAAATGCAAAACATTATGAATTTTAAGATTTTTTATTATAGAATAGAATGTTGACAGTAAAGCTAAAGTGACTGCGTAGTCGCAATCTTATTTGTACAGCGCTAGGTGCCTATTTATCCCTCACTAAGTTCGACTGCGTGTTCGCAATCTTGTTAAGATTCAAGAATCTCAGGACGAGCCGCGATAATGCGCAGACTATAGTCAAGAAATTAATGAACGATTTCCTTACTATCTAGATGTCGTTTATACAAATTTTCTATGCACTAAACTTACCAACTAATTAATAAATCAATTCCATTCTCGACACATCCACTTGAGGACTATTGCTCGCTAAGCAGATGCAATCCCTTTTCTCATAGTCATTAATTCTTCCTAGTTCACATGGATTGTCAACAGACCACCCACAACCCAGGGTTCACACTGCGAACGATCATTTGTAGCCGTGTCAATACTCATATTGCATCTTGGCATATGCCATATGTTATTAAATTTTATGTTGCAGTAAATTATGTAAATTATGATGTTACGTTACTTGATTCAATTTTATATTATGAGGTGGTAAGATAAGATACGTAAATTATGATGTTACGTTACTTGA
Source organism: Oxycera nigricornis (assembly GCA_963942545.1). Taxonomy (NCBI): domain Eukaryota; kingdom Metazoa; phylum Arthropoda; class Insecta; order Diptera; family Stratiomyidae; genus Oxycera; species Oxycera nigricornis. The sequence continues at coordinate 60,121,039 of OZ012662.1, forward strand.
TTCAATTTTATGTTGTAGTAATTTATGACGTAGTAAGATACGTAGTAAGATACTCTACACGTAGTGAGATACACTACAACGTTGAGGACAACGCTAAACATAAGGAGGGAGGAGTTACACATAACATAGACAATAGCATTACTACCAAATTCTCCAAAACCCTTTCCGAATAACATCTATATTATATCAATACAATGTTGCATTCTGCATATCATATCCTGATACGAACAATACAATATTGCATTCTTCATATCATATTCTGATACAAATAATACAATGTTACATATCATATCAGATGCATACCAACAAATTTAATTAAAAATTCTTTAATAAACAAAAATGCAATATGCGCATCTCACATCCGCTGCTTGATATTGCATACTTAGCACATCCTCTTATTGTGGGAATATTCAGATAAGACGAAGATTGTTTGGCGATTCAAACCCTTATATAGGCATGTAAGATAGTCTAGAAGGGCAGTCTTCAGTTGCGATTCAGTTCGGTCAAGTTCAGTTATAATAAAGTCATTATTCCGTGAAAACTTTTCGAGTTTTATTTAAAAGTTCCACGTTAGGAACAATTTCAATTTAATTTTTTTTGGGACTTAACAAATAGTCCAACTATAACTCGCGAGCGATCGTTTGTCGAATTCCCTGGTTAATTTTATTAACTTTCTAGTATATAGGAAATTCTTGTAATCGGCTCGGAAATCGAAATTTTCAACATTTCTTCACATTTTTAGGTCTATCAAGTATATATAAAGTGCTTTCAGAAAGAGAGATGCATGTGTGTGTGTAGGTACGTTCGTGGACCAATTTTTCGACGAGTCTATCTCACATTAACAAAGTTGTATCGACTTCGTTGAGGTGTCAATCGAAGCGTCTTTGCAATCTTAAGAGGTGATTAGTTTGTGGGATATTTCGGTCGGGGGGTTTGTTGTTTTGCCCCTTGAAGGTCATGTCATGTAATGCTTTATTTCTCGCGAACCAAACCTACGATCATCATCGTTAAGCTGTAAATCGACGCGTATTGGCATTTGCGTGTTTTTATCAAATTTTAAAAGAAATGTTTAAGCCGTTTTTTAATTTAAGAAAAACAAGCCACGGGATGTGACCCTTGAGGTCCACACGGTCAACTTCCGAGTAATATCACCATAAATATTAACAAGCCGTGAAGTGCGACCCTTGAGGTGCACACGGTCAACTTCCCAGTAATATCTAGATAAACATTAAAAATATTGAACACAATAATAATTTTTAAAATACTACTACTTTAAATAATAATAATGAATGGTATTCAGAGCAGTAACAGGAATGAGTTAATATTAATCATATCATCTACGGGAGCATCCACTGATTACGTAAGGCTTTTGGTGGATGGGTGATGATGATTGATTACCACAAATGCAAATTCGATTGAAATTTTGATGGTTTTCAAAATTTAAGCAGCTTTTTTTACTTAAAAGACTGCAAAAACTATTAAAAATCTGCTCAAATCATCCAAACATTTTGAAACTTTGACTTTACAACAAAGTCTTTAGAATAAAAGATATAAGGTAATATCAATCGGAAGAACCCCTTTCATATGGTAACTTTGAATTAGTTTTTATTTTTAATTGAATTTTTTCAGAATCATGAAAAAAGTTTTAATGGTTTCTCTTCGAAAACTGATAACAATGTATAAATTTTATAAACATTTATTACTGTGCTGTGCAAATCAGGTTTAAAAAATATTTTTTATGAAAAAACCCTAAGTTTTCTCATTTTTTTCTATTAAATTAAAAAACCGCTGAAACGGTTCCTTATTATGTCAAAATAATCAAAGAGATTTTAAAACACGTCGATTAACACCTTAATGATGCAAATATTATATCTGGTTCGTGAGATATAGTAAATGGAAGAAATGACCTTGAAGATCATGATGACTGTTAATAATTTTTATTTATTTAATGTTTCTTGTTATCATGAGAAAAAGTTTTGATGTCATTTTTTCAAACATTGCTTGAAGTATATAAATGTTATAAAAATTGAATACTGTCTTTCGTAAATCAGGTTAAAAATTTATTGTTCATAAAAAAAACCCAATTTTTGCACTTTTTTTTCTTAAATTAAAAAACGGCCCTAACGATTTTTTCCAAAATTTGATAGATTCACAGAAGTGTTAAAACGCGTCGATTGACACCTTAATCATGCAAATCTTATGTTTGGTTCGCGAGATATGTATAACGCACGACAGAAATGACCTTGAAAATCATGATGCCTGTTAATGATTTTTTTTTTTTTTTAAATTTTACGTTATCGTGAGAAAAAATTTTAATGTTGTGTTTACAAACACTGCTTAAAGTATATAAATTTTATAAAAGTGGATTACTGGGTTTCGGAAATCAAGTTAAAAATTTCTTGTTTATAAAAAAACCCTAATTTTTTGCACTTTTTTTTTCTTAAATGGAAAAACCGCTCGAACGATTTTTTTGTGAATTTGATAGATTCACACAAATGCTGATACGCGTCGATTGACACCTTAATCATGCAAACCGTATGTTTGGTTCTCGGTATATAACGCATGACAGAAATGACCTTGAAACAGGCAAAACAGCGAACCCCCTCGACCGAAGTTTCCCAAAAACTAATCAGCTCTTAAGATTGCAAACCCGTTGCGATTGACACCTCAACAAAGTCGATACGACTTTGTTTACGTGAGCTTTGCTCTTAGAAATAAGTGTCCACGTACGTACGTACGTACACACACACACACACACATACATCTCCCTTTCTAAAAACACTTTATAAACACTATATAGACCTCAAAACGTAAAGAAATGTTGAAAATTTCAATTTCGATTTTCGAGGCGATTACAAGAACTTCCCATATACTGGGAAGTTAAAAATATTAAACAAAAAATGTTTATGAAAATACTGCCTTAAATAATAATAATGAGAGGTACTCATAACAGTAATTGAAATGAGTTAATATCAATCATATCATCTTCTGTAGTGTCCATTGATTACGTAAGGCTTCTGGTGGATGGGGGGCGGATTGGTTTGATTGATTATTCACGCGGATAAATCGGAAGGAAGCAGACTTTAAATCCTTTTCTAAGTTATTTGTTATTTTTAAATCGATGCTTGAAGGACGAAAGAACGCCAGCAAAAATGAATGCATTTTTGTTATTACGCCCACTGAAGAGACTTTTTCGTGAGGTGGCCATTTGAAATAATTTTGTTAGAAATTGCCATGACTTCGGCATAATCAGTGAATTTGTATTTTTTCACGACTTTACACCAATGAGACTAATAATTATTTATTATTTCCAGTTGATCTTGAAAAACATTGAATTTGCAATGTCAATAATATATTTAATTGCATGTAAAAAGTACAATGGTTTACATATAATAATGGAGAAATTAATTGAAATCTTATAAGTACTAAAGATCGAATCTACTAAAAACCAGTGGCGGCTCGTGGGAGTTAAGTATGGTGGGGCTACTGGTACGAATTTTTCTATCACCAATATAAGTTCTTATGTGAGTTTCCACTCCACCCAAGAGGTACCACATGTGAAGCGTTAAGCGATTTTAAGTGATCAGTTTCCCCAAAAGTAGATTCGCTGGCAATCAAAGATATATTCCTTTTATCGTGTTTTGAATAACATTTAAAGCTTTATTAAAAGCTCAGGGCACTCTAAATATAAAAAAATGTTTAAAAACATTTGAATTCTTGCAACGAAACAACTTTTGGGGCTGCCGCACTTTTCAAAATAAATAATTTCTCTACTAAAATGAATGCAACAAAAACAGAAATAACAATCGAAAAAACTAGTAATAAATAAATTCAACTAAAGCAACAATAACAAGAGCAAAAACCATAAACAAATAAATTCAGCAAAAACAGTTTTACGTTGTATATAGTTCTTCAATCAACATCAACAACAAAAGCAATTTCTTTTATCTAGACGTTTTATTTGTATAAATATTCAGCACGTCGATTTTTTTGTTGAGCAAACAAGTCAATCACCCATTCATTCATTTTGGGTATTTCTTTAATGAATTTATCACAAACAGAGAGTACTGCAAGCGAAGACGAACAAAGGTTATTATCTTCAAATAAACTGTAAGGCTGAACAATGGAAGAGATATTTTGAAACATTTCGTTCGAATAGCGTAATATTAATATTAATTATATTTTCTACCGAATTCATATTTTGAAAATACCGAAATTTTTTTACTAAAATTGAAATTCAACACATGCAAGGAAAATCTTGTTAATTATTTATTTAATCAAAATCAGAAATACCATAACCTGAAGAACCTTTTTTCTGAAACAAACTTTAAGCACTAAAAAGCTTTAAAAAAAATACTAAACACTACGAAGGAACACTAAGCACTAATACCATGCACTACACTGATGAGACTACTTTTGCATTAACAGTCATCACCATCACCCGCTGCGGCCCGTCGTAAAAAAATGTTGCTCATGCCTGCTCAAAAATATTATCCAGACCATGCCACTGAACGGGCTGCATATGATTAGCCACTCCGCGATGTATACACATGTTACTTCAAACACGCACACTCCCGCCGCTTCACCATAGAATTCACGCAGCCATTCAAATCGAAATTCTCCTAATCGGGGCTTATTTCATGTAAAGGTGGAAAATTGTCAAAGAGAAAATAAGTTTGAATTTTACTCTTAGCTTTTACTCGGTGCAAGTACAAAGAAGCGAGTCGAAGAGAAAAACAAATTGTTCTACAGTGCGTGTCAGGAAGATTATGTGAAAGTAAACTACAGCATGGGCGAAAAAAATGCTACATTATGTTTTGAAATGAAAAGAAATGATGAAAACTATATTGAAAGCTTTAATGATATTTTATTACATTTTCACTAATATAGGCTCATCAATAAGTGATGAGGCTGACCCCCACTAGCCCCAAAGGAACCGCCACTGAAATTAACATAGCTTGTGAATGCGCTTTACCTTTTAACTCCGTAATAACTGACACTAAGGAAATATACTCGTACACATTTGTTCTACTTTCTATGCTTGGCGAAACAATTCCTAGGTCTTCTTTTAAAACCACAGAAAAGGCAGTCAACGCACTAAACACTTTAGCGCATACAGATGTTGTCGGAAGAATATCATATTCCTTCATGCCTATTTTAGCTGTGGAATTATGTTTTCTTCTTACAGTTGCAAAATGAAGCATTTAACTATATTAGAGAAAAACCCGAAATTTGTTGGAAAAATGTTTCAGCTCGAAAATATACAAATAATTCAAAGAATGAATTTAATCTTTATTTGCTTCCACCCACATACGATTCAGATATATTGCTCATCTTTGGGCTATACCATCCAATTCAAACGTTGCTTGGAAAATTCAACCATCCATATTATTGAAGTTGAACAGACATTTTTTTGCATGCTTATACCTGTACAAAGTAGCCAACTATTTGCTCCTCCACAGTTGCTAAACTTTCTATTTGGCAGATGCAAAACAAAACCTAGTTTGGCTTGAGGGTTTCGAAATTCTGAAAGTAACCGCGCAGCAATTTTTTGCATTATTGTAGTTAAACTTGCTAGAATAACGACATCACTATCCATTTACTAGACGAAGAAGCTTACATAGTGGTTAGCAAACCTTGAAAGCTCTAGGTGCACAATATCTTTCTCAGGCAATACCTGAAGAAAATGACGAGATTAATTTTAACGATCCACAAAATCTTCAATATTGTGCAAACGATAGTCTGCATATAAGGTCTATGCAAGATTCCACATGTAAATAAACGAACTCCTAAACTGCACCTGAAGTATGTAGAAACAAGCCGCGAGGTGCGACCCTTGAGTTCCAAACGGACAACTTCCCAATAATATGTACATAATATCAACAACATTAAACACAATAATAATTTTGAAAATAATACTACTAATAATAATAACAATGAGAGGTATTCATAGCAGTAACAGGAACGAGTTAATATGAATCATATCGTCTACGAGAGGGTCCATTAATTACGTAAGGTTTTTAGTCGATGAGGACAGATTGAATATTCACGCGGATCAATCGGTGGGGGCCTTTTTGGTCTTCGAAAATTTTGTATATGCAGTCAAAAATAGGTTCAATTGCATGTAAAAAGTAAAATGTATTACAAATGATGATGGTTATTGAAATCTTACGATTACTCAAGAATGAATCTACTAAAAACTACAATTTTTTATTCGATGAAAGCTTTTTAGAGCATATGATCTTGCAAAGTATAGACTACAAAACATTTTGCCATTCAAAGCGTTGATTCCCGCAAATGCAAATTTGATTGAAATTTTGTTGGTTTTCAAAATCTAAGCAGTTTTTTTAATTAACAGGCTATAAAAACTATTGAAAATCTGCTCAAATTATGCAAATATTTTAAAACTTTGATTGAATTTACAACAATTTCTTCAGAATAAAAGATATAAAGTAATATCATTCGTATAAACCCTCATTACATGGTAACTTTGAATGATGTTTTATTTTTAATTTAGTTTTTTTCAAAATCATGGAAGAAAATTTTGCTGGTTTCTCTTCAAAACTGATAAGAACGTATAAATTTTTTAAGCTGGTATCACTGTGCTGTGGAAATCAGGTTAAAAAACATTTTTTATGAAAAAAAACTTAATTTTTCGCATTTTCTTCTATTAAATTATAAAAACGGCTGAAACGAGTTTTTATAATGTTAAAAACTTCACAATAATGTTAATACACGTACACTGACACCTTAATGATGCAAATATTGTATCTGGTTCGTGAGATATAGTGAATGATAAAAATGACCTTGACAATCATGATGACTTTTAATGATTTTTTAATTTTTAATTTAATTTTTTGCGTAATCATGAGAAAAAATGTTGAAAGAATTTTAAAATAAACTGTTTGCAATATATAAATGATATGAACATTGATTACTTGGACTTGTAAATAAGGTTAAAAATTTATTGTTTTTGAAAAAAAACTCTAACTTTTTGCACTTTTTTTCTTAAATTAAAAAACGACTCCAATGGTTTTTTTTAAAAACTTGATAGAATCACATAAATGTCAATATGCGTCGATTGACACCTTGTTCAACGAAATAGTATGTTTGGTTCGCGAGATATAATGCATGACAGAAATGACCTTGAAACAGGCAAAACAGCGAACCCCCCCGACCGAAGTTTCCCAAAAACTAATCAGCTCTTAAGATTGCAAAGCCGCTTCGATGGACTTCTAAACAAAGTCGATACGACTTTGTTTACGTGAGCTATGCTCATAGAAAAAAGTGTCCACGTACGTACGTACATACACACACACATACATTTCCCTTTCTAAAAACTCTTTATACATACTCTATAGACCTCAAAACGTAAAGAAATGTGAAAAATTTCAATTTCAATTTTCGAGGCGATTACAAGAACTTCCCATATACTGGGAAGTTAAAAAATAAGCATAGTCAAAATTATCTTTAAGTAAACTCTGAATACTTTGACGTTAAAACAGAAAACAAAGAGGCGTGGCTGCATGCGTCGTTTCCTAATTAAGGAAATATATATTACATGTTCTATTATGTCCAATCAACATCCCATATTAAAATTCATATCTAAATAGAAAATCTAAATACATCAAAATGAGTCAAGCGACACCAACAGAAGAAATCATTTACCAAAAATTCCTGAAAGGTAAGTTATCAATTTCTTCAAAAATTGTGAAACCATAAACTGTTTTTCGAAGGTAACAATCTTCCAACGACTTCAACACAAGGAGACTTCAATGCATTCTTTCTTCCGACTGAAGAAGGCGATGATAACGACACCATATGCGGTATGCCCAAGAACTATTCTCCCTGGTGACAACTTATAAAGCAATTAACTAAAAAAAATGAATCTTAGATAGTCCCGAAGGATGCAGGTCACCATCAATTTTCAAGCGGAAAAGCTGGAAAATATCAGATTCCAAACAGACAGTAATATATTAATTTCAAAATTAAAATTGCCCTAGAAATTCATTATTTAAATACAGCACATGATAATAAGTTGCAGTCGAGTTTGCCACCTTTGGGAAACCCAAAAAGGGCGAAAATGACAACTTGTGATTGCAGCGAAAGCGTTATCACTGCAATGAAAAACGAGTTGCAAATACATCGTGACGCAACTGATAAAATTATACTAAGATTGACTGAAGAGGCAATATCTCTCCGAAAAGAGATTCGAGCTTTCCTGGTTGGTAAGGAAAATCAGGCGGGTTGCGGAGTTTTAAGTTAGCCCTATGATTCCAAAGAGGCTTTTTTAGAGCATGAATCCGAGCTTCAGAAGGATGTAACAAAATTTGATTCTTTGGTATGGAATTTTTCAACTGCGAAAAGATGTAGCATGTTGATTTTTATGCTTATCTAGGTAACATATTTCAAAACCTACAACTGCGTCGATCCAAAAGTATTTATTCCAAGTAATTGGAGAAAAGTTATTACTGATGAATTAGCTGACTCATTTTCATGGAGAGGAACGCAACAAAAAATAGGAATACGTGGTTTCAGTACAACAGCAGCTCCTAAAAGTAATTCACATTTTTTAATAAATAATTCACACTGAGTTGGTTTCTTATTTAGGTGCATTCCATCAAAAATTTATTGTAGCAGAAGAAGTTTTTGATGCAACTTCCATGCGCTTTTTCCAATACTCGAGGGACCGTCTCCAAAAAAAAACTTAAATATAACATGAGCTTGAATCAGTGACTGCAGCTTTAATTTTTTCAGCAATGTCCTTCGTTTTTCTTAGCAATAATAATTAAAAGTTTGAATAAAATTGTTTTGTTTATTAAATATTTATTTATTTTTATCTTGCTTCTATTATTTTCTTGTCACATGAACTATGTGAGTCTCATTTTAAATAATCTTTCCTGGTTTATTTAGGATTTTCAGGGAGACATTTATTAAATGTGCTTATTGTGGTTATTTGTAATTCGACTATGTCAATTACAAAGGTTGACGCTCAACAGTTTTGTTAGTTTCTGTGGACCATACATATCGATTCACATACATAAATGAAGGAAGTCCTGGGAGATGCAACGATTCTACCCTGTTTGCATGCCAAAATGAAAACGGAAAAATATTCAATTTTCGACTTTCTAAATGTCGACGCGTTGTCGAAAATGCTTTTGGTCATTTAAAGGCGCGGTTCAGAAGGCTCGGAAAGGGTTTCGAAGCGCATATTGACAATTCACCGAAAATAATAAAAGCATTTTGTCTACTTCGTAAAATATGTAACAACAAAATCAAAAAAAAACAAATAAAGCTTGGCTAAAAGAAGTGAACAGTTCAGTAAGAAGACAACCTCGCCTTTCATGTAATTCCAGGGATGCAGCTGATGGACATGTAATAAAAATCGCACTAATGACTTGCTGTTGTGAGTAATTAAAATGTTCATTTATTCTTTGTTATATATTCTAACAGTGCCTTCTGGATCTCAATATTCTGCCTTACCAATTTATTGCGTTCCTCATCATTTTCCTTGCATTGAGCTAAAAACTCCTTGAAAACGGCCTGTTCTTCTTTTGCAAGCTCTAACAGGACATCGTTAATGGCATCTCTCCTACTTTTAGGTCGCGAATCTGTACACCGCAATGCTTCAGATGAAGTCGAGCGGCCAACACCATTAGTAGGCCCAGCCTGTACGGGCGTTGAAGAAGACGACGGTCCTAAGTCGGACGAAGAAGTACTGCTGTAGTGCTGAGTAGGTGACAGTAGAGCTGCATCGCTTGACGAAAATTCATTTGATTCTAGAATATTTGATTCGATTATAATTTATTGTAATAAATATGAATGTTTCCCATCTATACTTTCGATATTCAACTCGTGCTGATTGTTACTTTTGAAGCTGCCAATGAACTCGTTGAGCTCGTCAAACAGCTCAAAATTTGAAGGTGACCCTCAAGCCTTGCCGATGTCTTGTTTTTCTTTCCTGAAAATCAATATTGTTTGCACATGTTACTGTCAACATCTTAAATTTAAACTATTTACCTACATCTTTTGGTCAAGTTGTTTATCCGTGTACGGGCTTCTTCCACTGATAGTATTATACCGTATTCGTCCTCCAGGGCCTCCACCATATCTTTCAAAACGTGGAAATTTTTTTCTTCTTTTCCCTCGCAATTCTTCAATTTTCATTTTCCAGATATCAATGAATTTTCGGGTCTTATTCATTGAAAGCATTGTTTTTTTTTGTGATTGCCTTTGAACTGGTTTCCATCGTTGCATTTCCTCGCAGCAAAACGTTTTTAGACTCCGATAATTTCCAAGATACAGACATTTCAAAATTTTTAGAAATAAGTATGTATGTGTGTGTACGTACGTTCGTGCGTTCGTGGACAGTTTTTCTCACGTACATAGCTCACGTAAACAAAGTCGTATCAACTTCGTTAAGGTGTCAATCGAAGCGTCAGCCTTGAAATGCTGATTAGTTTTTGTGAAACTTCGGTCGGGAAGGTTTTCTGTCTTGATCCCTTCAAGTTAATTTCTGTCATGCGCTATATCTCGACGCGTATTACCATTATTGTGATTCTTTCAAAAAAATTTAAAAAATTGGTGGAGCCGTTATTTTATTTCTTGACAGAAAAATTGCAAAAAAAAATTTTTTTTTGTCATAAACAATAAATGTTTAATCTTATTTGCAAAACGCAGTGATAAATGTTTATAAAATTTATATACTCTAAATAGTTCTTGTAAAAAACCAGCAAAAACTTTTCTCACGAAGTTGAAAACTTTTTAATTAAAAATAAAAAGAAACATTAAAAGTAATGATGACCTTCAAGTTCATTCATGTCATTCACTATATCTCGCGAACTAAATACAGTATTTGTATCAATAAGGTGTCAATTCACGCGTCTTAGCATTTTTGTATGCTTTCAAGTTTACAAAAAAATGGAGCCGTTTTTTAATATAATAAAAACAATTGCAAAAAAGCGTTTTTTCATAAAAAAAAAATGTTTACCAGATTTGCACAACATCGTGATAAATGTTTTTAAAACTTATAAACTCTTATCAGGTTTTCAAGAGAAACCAGCTTCATCTTTTTTCATGATAACGAAAAAAAATCTTTCCAAGTCACCATTTAAAAAGTGTTCATACGAACGATATTACCTGTTTACTCTTATTCTAAAGACATTGTTGCTCAGTCAATCAAAGTTCATCAATATTTGCATGACTTGTGCAGAGTTTCAACAGCTTTCACAGTAACGTGTTTTAATAAAAAAAACTGCTTAGGTTTTGAGGACCAAAAAAAAATCAATCAAATTTGCATTTGAGGTAACCAACGCTTTGAATGGAAAAAGTTTTATAGTCAATATATGCAAGACAATATACTTTAAAAAGCATTCATCAAATAAAAAACTGTAATTTTCAGTAGTTTTTTAACTTCCCAGTATAAGGGAAGTTCTTGTAATCGCCTCGAAAATCGAAATTGAAATTTTCAATATTTCTTTACGTTTTGAGGTCTATAGAGTATATATAAAGTGTTTTTAGAAAGGGAGATGTGTGTGTGTGTTGGTGTGCGTACGTACGAACGTACGTACGTACGTGGACACTTTTTTCTACGAGCATAACTCACGTACACAAAGTCGTATCGACTTCGTTGAGGTGTCAATGGAAGCGGCTTTGCAATTTCAAGAGCTGATTAGGTTAGGTTAGGTTAGGTTAAGTTGAAGGGTGCTAAGCCGCACGCCTTCCGCTTCACTTAGGCCCCGTTGGCCCATTGTGCCCTGAAGACATGGAAAAACTACCATATTATTCCATGAACCACCCCGATTCCTTGAGGAAATCCAGGAACTGGTCCATTCTCATAACACTAAGCTCACTTAGCTTCACGAAAAAGAAAGCACCTAAGTGTTTTTTCCTATTATTCGCTAGAGCCGGACAACTGCAGAGAAGATGCTCTACAGATTCCGTCTCTTCTTCATCACCGCAGCTTCGACACAGGTCGTTCGCTGGGAGCCCGATTCTTCTTGCATGTTCACCGAAAGCCACATGACCCGTCAGTATACCCACAAGGTTTCTTATTGCACCTCTGTCTAGGGATAAAGCCCAGAGTGCGCTTTTTGTTATAATTTGGCCACATCTGTCTAGCGGTACTGCATGTGCCTAAATTTCTTCAGCGGCTCAATGCTAGCTCGTAGGCTGATACCTTTATATCCTGCCTAAGAACTTTCATTGAGACCCCTACCCCCACTTTCTCATGCAGGTGCGCCTCACGGGATCCCTCCCTAGCGAGCTGATCCGCTTTTACATTTCCGTGCACTTCGCTGTGCCCAGGAACCCAACACAGTTTTAAACTGTTCTTTTGAAAGATCCTCCCCAGTTCCGACTTACAGGTTTCCACTAATTTGGAGGACACTAAGACTGATTCTAGCATCCTTATGGCTGCTTTGCTGTCCACAAAGAAAGTGATGTCTTTATCGACCTCCCCTCTCTTGTTAACTTCTTTCGCAGCTCTCAAGATTGCCATTATTTCCGACTGCACAACTGTGCAGTGCACGGGGAGCTCCAACGATATACTAAGGCCCCAGTACTCAGAAAAGATTCCTGCTCCCGTGCCCGTGCTCGTTTTCGAGCCATCCGTGTACACTGACACAGTTCCTTTGCCGGCTAGCACCCCGCTCTCCCACTCTTCTCTTGAGGGGACGACGGTCAAGAAATTTGTTTCAAAGTCCAGTGTTGGCACTCTATAGTCCATGTTGACATAGCCTTGCTTCCCACAAAGACTTTTCAGTACTGTGGAGTGCCCATAGGGCCTTTTCCTCCAGAAGCCTCCACCCTTCAGACGCACAGCACTGGCGGCTGCCGCCTCCTTGCAGTGCAGATCTAATGGAAGAAGATCCAAAATGATCTCTAATGCAGCTGTGGGAGTAGTACGCAAAGCACCCGTTATCCCCAAGCACGCCACTCTTTGGATCTTAGTGAGTTAAGCCAGGTTACATTTCTTGCTCAGTGCCTCCCACCACACCATAGCCCCATAGGTCAGCATTGGCCTGACTATAGCTGTGTACATCCAGTGTACCACCCGTGGTTTGAGTCCCCACTTAGGCCCAAAGAGCGCCTTACACGTGAAAAAGGCTACTGTAGCCTTCCTCACTCTCTCTTCCAGATTTGCCCTCCAGGTAAGCTTATGATCTAGCACGACCCCTAAGAACCTCACCTGATTGGAGAGCGTAAGACTTTCGCCATTAAGTGTGGGCGACCTAAAGTCTGGAATTTTACGCTTCCTTGTAAAGAGGACAAGCTCTGTCTTAGAAGGGTTCACTCCCAAGCCAAACTTTGTGGTCCACCTGCTGGTTAATTCAAGGGCAAATTGCATCCGTCCGACTATGACGTCGATGAATTTGCCCGGTACTATGATGGCCACGTCGTCGGCGTAAGCAGCGACCTTGAAACCCTCCCTTTCTAAATCCGACACAAGATTGTCCATTACTACCAGCCATAGTAGCGGTGAAAGAACTCCCCCTTGAGGGGTTCCCCTGTCCACGTATTTCCTGATAGTCAGGTCACCAATGGACGAGCTAACTATTCTAGTTCTGAGCAGTGTATCAATCCACCTACAAAGGCTCATATTAACACCTTTTTGTTGAAGCCCACGACATATGGCGCCCGGCTGAACGTTATTGAAAGCCCCTTCGATGTCTAGGAATACCCCAAGTGCTACCTCCTTGTACCGAAGGGCACTCTCGATAGTGGAGACTACGGAGTGCAATGCAGTCTCTAAGGACCTTCCTCTCATGTAGGCATGCTGTGACCGTGCTAGTTGGTCCCCAATTTTGCTCCTAATGAAGGTGTCCACTAGCCTCTCCAACGTCTTGAGGAGGAAGGATGCCAGACTAATTGGTCTGAAATCCTTGACAGAACTGTGGTTTATTTTACCCGCCTTAGGGATAAACACCACTCTTACTTGTCTCCAGGCTCTTGGGATATAGCCCAGCTGGAGACATCCGTTGAAGATTCCTTCCAGCCATGGTGCGATAATCCCGAGAGCCTTTTGGAGCATTATAGGCCAGATCCCATCCGGCCCAGGAGATTTAAAAGGCATGAAGGTTCCCACCGCCCAATTAATCTTTTTGACATCCACGATACGCTTTATGTCGTCGTCGTGCTGTCGGACCTCATTTCCACAGCTTTCGTTGACTATGTCAGAGCACTTCGGAAAGTGCTGTTGAAAAAGTGCGTTAAGCTGTTCTTCTTTAGTGTTAGTCCAGTTTCCGTCCGAATCCTGAATAAAGCTAGGAGAGCTCCTGTTAAATGAGAGGACCTTTCGGAGTCTGGACGCTTCTGCTGTTTTCTCTATTGACGCGCAAAACACTCTCCATGAGTCCCTTTTTGCCTGTCTGACTGCACTCTTAAAAGCTCTTAGACCATCCTTATATTTGGACCAGTCATTTGACAATCTTGTGTACTTGGCTTCATTAAAGAGCCTTCTTGCAGCTCTCCTCAAATCCTCTATCTCGTGGCTCCACCAATGCGGTAGACTCCTCGAGGCGGACTTTCGTAAGGGACAGCAGCTTTTGAAATAATTGCTTAGGATGTTTGTGAGGGAATCGACCGCCGAGTCGACTTCCTTCACAGTAGATAGTCCTCCCAAGTGGGACCCCTCTAATCCTATCTCAACCAAATTTGCAAAACTCGACCAGTTGGCTTTCGATGATACCTCAATATCGAAGTGGATCATACAGTGATCCGACAAGGATGCCCTGTCCGAGACCCTCCACCCCGATACCGCCGATTTAAGAGATCCCACGACAAGCGTCAAGTCGAGAACCTCTCTCCTGTTGCAGGTCACGAACGTGGGTTCGTTTCCGCTATTACATACCCAGAGGGTAGTCCCCAACAAGTATTCGTACAAGGACTCCCCTCTATCATTAATGTTGCTGCTGCCCCAGAGAGTATGGTGGGCATTAGCATCACACCCAAGCACTAAATCAATCTTACCTCTTTCCGCGACCTCCACAAGCGTCCTGACTGCAACCGGTGGTGGTTCTTCTGGATCGTCGTGCGCAAAGTAGGCAGAGGCAATCCAACATTTGCTGTCCGGATTGTCCAATGCCACAACAACTAGGTCCTCGGAACTGAGATTAGGAATCATTAGTGCATTCAAGGATCTTTTCATCATAATACATGATCGAATCTTACCTGTTTTACGACAGTGGAAGATGTCGTATCCTTTTACTCCTAGCCCCTGAACCTGATCGTTATGGATCCATGGTTCTTGGACTATGGCTCCATCGGCATCGTCCTGTAGCAGGACCAATGCCAGGTTGGCCGAGGCCGCTTTACTGTGATGGAGGTTGATCTGAAGTAGCTTTAGAGCTACCATCATCAACAACCTCCACCTCCACCACCGCCCCATCGCCGGCTGGCATGCTCCTTTTGAACAGGCGAAGGTTGACTTCGCCTAGTGCGAAGCACAACCTCCCCTGTCTACTCGCCATGGTGGAGGCGGACTTCGTATCCATGAGGATCACGAAGCCCTTACCTCCCTCCTTTGGCGGCTCCTCCCCGATGACCTCCCACTCCTGCATTGGGACGTCAGGATTTTGCGCCTGCAGGACGCTGAGCAGCTGCTTCCTACTCACCTCGTCATTGGGGATCCAAACCCTGCCTTTCGGCCGGCTCGGTATCCTCCTGGCATCGACGAGCTGAAGCTTCGCTCCCTCCCATGGCGCCTTCATTTCCGCGACCGTCCGATGAAGGAACTCACGCGAGAAGTCATTCTTGCACTCCAATACCCGAACTCCGTACTGCCATTTTGCAGCCCCGAAGGTCGGGCATGGTCTCCCTGGGTTCTGGGCAATGAACTTGAAAAGTGATGTAGAGATTACTCTCTCCACCACTTTCCACTGTTCCCCAGAGTACCGCCCGTCCGGTTTGCTGCTGTCGACAACCGCAAGCCGCAGTGACTCTCTCGCCGCGTCGCTATACGATTTGCCGCCAGCAGCAACCCTTTCAGCAGCAACCCCTCCACTAGTTCCTGAAAAGGCAGTCTCCTCTGGCTTCCCTTTGGAGACATACCTAGTCTTTTTAGAAACCGAGCCCGTCTCCTCCGTAGACCTGACTCTCTTGCTTTTCCTGAACTCTACCTTCTTGGCCTCGGCCGTGGTGTTTCCGGTATTGGAACCCGCCACAGGCCTCGTGAGTTCATCTTTTTTGACGACGCCTTTCGCCCAGCAGAAGCTCGCCCTCTCCTTTTCCGTCCACTCCTCAGAACTCTTCTTAAGGAGGATTCCTAGCAGGCGTTTAGCAGCCATAAACTGCTTCTTCCGCTTCATCCCCTCCGTTGGATTCCTCGGCTTCCGCCTCTTTTTCTTAGTCTCTGGATCGGCGAGAAGTTTCTCCTCCGTATCCGTCGACATATACTCAACTGTCTCCCCTATGGAGCCCAGTTCTTCCTCCTTCCCGGGGTGTGGCGCTGAGCTACCAGCCTCCGCACTCCTCGTTTCTTGTTGGCCGCTGGCGACACGCAGAGAAGAGTCAGACTCTTCCCCGTGCCCGCCGGTAGTCGCCGCCAAAGCCCCTACCGACGTTTGGGCAGATATCCCTGCCCGCAATTTTATCGTTGTCGTGTCCATGTCATGTAAGTTTGCTCGTGGTCGGGGGTTGCTTATTCGTTATATTCGCAACTACCCTCCTTTGGAGCTGCACCAGCAATTCCTCCGGAGGCCTTCCAGCTATCCGCCACCTGCTGACCCCCCCTCTAGCCTGAGCTCAGCCGAGAGTTAGCTGATTAGTTTTTGCGATACTTCAGTCGGGGGGGTTTGTTGTTTTGACCCTTTGAAGGTCATTTCTGTCATGCGTTATATATCGAGAACCAAACATACGATTTGCATGATTAAGGTGTCAATCGACGCGTATCAGCATTTGTGTGAATCTATAAAATTTAAAAAAAATCGTTGGAGCCGCTTTTTAATTTAAGCAAAAAAAGTGCAAAAAATTAGGGTTTTTTTTAAAAACAAGAAATTTTTAACTTGATTTACGAAACCCAGTAATCAATTTTTATAAAATTTATATATCTTAAGCAGTGCTTGTAAAAACAACATTAAAATTTTTTCTTATGATGACGCAAAAAATTAAATAAAAAATCATTAACAGGCATCATGCTTTTCAAGGTCATTTCTGTCGTACGTTATACATATCTCGCGAACCAAACATAAGATTTGCATGATTAAGGTGTCAATCGACGCGTATTAACACTTCTGTGAATCTATCAAATTTTGGGAAAGATCGTTGGGGCCGTTTTTTAATTTAAGAAAAAAACAGTGCAAAAATTGGTTTTTTTTTTATAAACAATAAATTTTAACCTGATTTACGAAAGACAGTATTCAATTTTTATAACATTTATATACTTCGAGCAATGTTTGAAAAAACGACATCAAAACTTTTTCTCATGATAACAAGAAACATTAAATAAAAAAAAATTGTGTGTGTAACAAGTACGCGCGGGGAAGTGATACTTCTTTCGCAGTTGTTGGATTCGTGGAATTTAATTTGTGATACTGAAATCAAAAATTAAATGACAAACTAAAACAACATTATAAAACAGCATTATTTTTCCATTTTTATCATTTTGATAATTATTTAATAAATGATATTCTTTTTTTCTATTTTATGTTTATTGATTTTTCTAAAAACAAGTACAATAAACATAAGTACAATAAATAAACAAGTACAGTAAACACAACTACAGTTTAATTTCTCAAAAAAAGTTAATATTATTTTAAATTATATTTTTTGAAATTATTTTTCTTCAATTTGTATTGGCTCAATCGGTATGGTAGATATGATCGGTTTATGGTAACTGAAATAAGATATGTACGTTTTTGATTTAACATTATCGAGATACCGTGTAAAAATGGAATCTATTGTTTTGCCTGATTTGGTGGTTGATATTTTTGGTTCATTATTCATTTGCAAATTGAACTTTCCCTGCAGCAAATCAATGAGAGGTTTGGAGTCAGTTAATGCAAAATTGACATTAAAATCTCCACTTATGATCATTGAATATGTATCTTTATCACCACCATAAAGTGGTGCAACTTCATGGGTAAACACTAAAAATGACCTGTGTATAAATTTGATTATATCAGCCATTTTCCCATTAGAAATGATGTAGAGTGCAATCATTATTATTATCCATAAACCCCTTCACTTGCCCACACAAATTATATGAGACGATGACAAACTCATACACTTTTCACAAACCTCTACAGTTACCTTAAGACGATCAGTACGTATG
This sequence comes from Oxycera nigricornis, assembly GCA_963942545.1. Taxonomy (NCBI): domain Eukaryota; kingdom Metazoa; phylum Arthropoda; class Insecta; order Diptera; family Stratiomyidae; genus Oxycera; species Oxycera nigricornis. The sequence continues at coordinate 60,139,310 of OZ012662.1, forward strand.
CCAGTTGTCCAGCTTTTTATCTGATTCCCTCAGGCACAAAGTTCATTTAACTTACAACAAAATAGTCTAATAATTTTTTTTACTGTATCATTATAATTATATTATAAATATTTATTTATAATTGGTAAATAAATAATTATCAACATTGAGTTAACATTGTACTTACCAATTAATACGAAATAATGCATTTTGCAATAAATTCACAAACAACAGACAGTTGTATACACATTAGTTTATTTCTTTTTCTTTCTCACGCACTTACACAAAACGTTCACATAAAACTCTTTCCCAGTTTCCCGCAAGCGCTGCACAGAATTTATTATAATTCAATGGTGGTTCCTCGATCTAATATTCGTCAATCCGAACGATTCATGCCATTAGATGTTGATACTGTTCTGCCCGGTGATGGAACATCTCATCGAAATCCATGGACAAGTCAAACCATGATCGCAGGGGCGCTGTGCAGAGGCGTCGTCCCGGCCTATCATGAAAGTCAAGCATTGCGGGGTGCAATGCGTACTTAGATGGAGGACCCGGCGAAGCGAAGCGTCAGGGTGGTATATGGCAGACAGAGAATGTTGCGCCTTCTGCCTTCCCTCTAGTTCCCTGCCCCCTTACTCCATTGCAGCTTCCACACTATCTGGCACGAACGAACGAACGAACACTCAAACGTAACGCCACGTGACCAAAATTTTTTCTGACTACCCTGCGTAAAGAAGTATAACTTCAAAAAATTATTAACAGTCATCATGATCTTCAAGGTCATTTCTTCCATTCACTATATCTCACGAACCAGATATAATATTTGCATCATTAAGGTGTTAATCGACGTGTTTTAAAATCTCTTTGATTATTTTGACATAATAAGGATCCGTTTCAGCGGTTTTTTAATTCAATAGGAAAAAATGAGAAAACTTAGGGTTTTTTCATGAAAAATATTTTTTAAACCTGATTTGCACAGCACAGTAATAAATGTTTATAAAATTTATACATTGTTATCAGTTTTCGAAGAGAAACCAGTAAAACTTTTTTCATGATTCTGAAAAAATTCAATTAAAAATAAAAACTAATTCAAAGTTACCATATGAAAGGGGTTCTTCCGATTGATATTACCTTATATCTTTTATTCTAAAGACTTTGTTGTAAAGTCAAAGTTTCAAAATGTTTGGATAATTTGAGCATATTTTTAATAGTTTTTGCAGTCTTTTAATTAAAAAAAGCGGCTTAAATTTTGAAAACCATCAAAATTTCAATCGAATTTGCATTTGTGGTAATCAATCATCATCACCCATCCACCAAAAGCCTTACGTAATCAATGGATGCTCCCGTAGATGATATGATTAATATTAACTCATTCCTGTTACTGCTATGAATACCTTTCATTATTATTATTTAAAGTAGTAGTATTTTAAAAATTATTATTGTGTTCAATATTTTTAATGTTTATCTAGATATTACTGGGAAGTTTACCGTGTGGACCTCAAGGGTCGCACTTCATGGCTTGTTTCTTTAGTGTTCGTACGACTTCAATTAATTCCTTCGTCATCATTCGTAATACATTTTACTTTTTACATGCAATTAAACCGATTATTGACTGCACATTCAATCTTTTTCAAGACCAATTAAAAATAAGAAATCAATATTAGTCTGATTGATGTTAAATCGTGAAAATATACAAATTCAATGAGGTCATGTCAGTTTTGAACAAAACTACCACGCAACAAAATCTCTTCAGTGGGCGTAATAATAAAAACTTCATTGATTTTTGCTAGCGCTCTTTTGTTCTTCAAGGATCGATTTTAAAATTACAAATTACGTAGAAAAGGCGTATTAACCTGCTTCCCCTCCCGAGTAATACGCGTGAATATTCAATCATCCCCCTTACCTTCGCAATCAATGGAATCAATGGTAGATGATACGATTAATATTAACTCATTCCAATTACTGTTGATGTACCTCTAATTATTATTATTTATGGTAGTAGTATTTTCATAATCATTGTTGTGCTTAGTATTTCTCATATTTATGGAAATATTACTGGGAAGTTGACCGTGTGGACCTGAAGGGTAGGACCTCGCGGCTTGTAAGTTATTGACACCACGTGAAGGAATGTATGCACAATCTGCCGCAAATTTAATTCTTGGCAAGTTTGGACTACATAGCTTTTTAGTGGGAGTCATTGTTTTTGAGATATGGAGATGTCCAGCTTTTGTTTTTCTTTTCAAGATAGCACCCATTAGATAGAAGATGCAACCCCAGAAGCTTAAGCTTACTATTAAACTGGACATATATTTCAATAATAATAAAAAAATTATGGCTACCAGCCAAAACTGCACGGTAAAAGTACAATTTAACTAAACCTTAAGTTTATGTGTAACATTTACGATAATCTTCTTGTAATTTTGGCTAATCCCTAGAATCTCACAGTAGTATACAAAAGTTGAAGTACCTACTTGATGGTGTGATCCATTCCTCTGGTTAACAGCCGGCATTATAACGCATTTTTGACACATAATTTTTTTTGTCGAAGCTATGCAGTTTGGTTTCATTTGATTTGCACTCCGTTCATCTCATATCTTATCTTATCAAAGAGGAAAGCAATAATTTTATTCGTTATTTTAGCAGTCGTGGCATTAGTTCCATCCCCCTTAGTTAAATACCCTTTAATATGGATGAAGCTCAGACTTTGCGAAACATACAAATTCTGTTGTTGTAGAGGCATTCATATTTAATCACTAGAGCTTCAGGATGCTTAAAATAGAGAGTAGCTTTGAAATTTAATTTAAGAAATACTAGTGTTATAATTAATTTTATATGTGATATCCAAAACTTCGAATTCTAATAGTTTCAAATACTGCTTAATAATGCCGAGTTAATCGCGTTCTTACTTGATTAAATTTCCTGTTCGGACTGATTGTATCTGTATGATTTTACATTGATAATTGGCAATTTCATCAATTTCAGTAGTAAGGACCATGCTTTTCCATCTTTTTATTGAGGTGTGCGTAAAGATAAGCAGTACGGAAATATGAACATTTTTCAGGCACGCTTTCTAACGGTGCAGAAAATGTGGTTTTCTCAAACGAAGGTTTTTTTCTTTTTATACCGTGAATACGTGTTTGGGTTAGATCTTGCATGCAAATTTTTATGCGAGGTATGCCTGAGCGTGCGACATTTGGTTTGAAACTGCGATACTCCAGGCATTAAATTGTGTGGTAGCGAGATCTTTTGGTGCTGTCAGACTTGGCGGGATTTCAGATGAATTTAACTTGCTAATCGCTACTAGTCGCTCCTGTGTGGTTGGGGATCGATGCATAGGAAAACATTGGAAATTTTCACGATCGTCTCCGAGTTCGAAAACCGAACCTGTGTGCATCTCGCTTAGTCATGTTCATGTTGATTATGATTTGGCTCTTGCATTTCCAGGGTATTTTTGGATCTGAGACAATAAATTAAATACAGGGTTGATATTTTTAAAAATATGTGTTTATTTTGTAGACATCGACTACATCAACCTTCTAACAATTTCTAAAAAAACTGAACTTAAACTAATGATGCTCAGTAGCTGCTGCTGAGTAGCATTTCCGCCAGGATTTGCTGATTCAGTGGCTTGGAAGTTCTTTTGTGTTGCATGTGTTCCTTGATGGGATACTTGATCAATTGTCCACAATCGTTTAGAAGTAAGGTAGGCTATTGAATCGTCTCAAGATTGAATTGATGCCATGCAAGGAGCGGTCAGATATCGATGGTGAACGGTTGTTTAATTTCTGCTTAACTTCTGAAATGGATGGATTCGTTACAATGATATTTTTTAAACTTGTTTTTCTAGTGAGTCTCCAAATAAAACACAAGAAGATGGTATTTGTTCATCAATAGCCATGATTCGGCATGTAGCATATAAACTTCTCAGTAAGTGAGGCAGGCAATCAATTTTGCTTATGTCTACTGCATTATTTTGATTACAAACTGGTAGATTATAAATCGATTTACATTCATCCGTCAAAGCAGAAAGCAAAGGTTTGATCCTCGAGTTTTAACATTTTTGAAAAAGGGATAGCATACATTGAACTTCGTTTTTTATAGCATTCATCAACAAAGTTTGATATAATTGATTTGTAATTTTCGGAATGTTTACAATGTATAAGATACATAAGTTATTAGTTATAAAGTTAAGAGCTTCTTCCACTATTGAGTAAGATAATGATTCTTTATCTAATAAATTTGTAGCGAATTTAATTTCATTCTTGGACAATTTAACAGAATCGATAATGCCTAATTTGGCCCAATGAATTGCATAAATAATATTTGTGAGTTCCTCTTTTATGAGTTCCTACCTATATTGAGAATCCATAACGAAGCTACTTTTTTACAGCATTATTTCCTTTCATAATTTCCTGAATTGTGTATACGAGTTATATTCTTTAGCCTTTCGTTGTACAGTTTATTTATTACCACTTGTTTATTATTATTTTTCAAAACATTTGTTACATTTTGCTTTATGGTAAAAAAATCTTCATGATCACCCGTACTTGCAAGCCATTTCTAGGCGGTTCTAATGAAATCTATAGATCTTTTTATCTTTTGCGGATTTAAATTTTTAGTCATGCCGGGAATTTCTTATGCTTCGTGGTCTAAATAATGGAAAAGAGGATGATGGTGGATTGTAGAAAGATTAAGCAAGGCGCTAATATTATCTGTTATTTCGCGTTTTGTTCCAGATAAATTACATGAATCAACTTGAAATTGCCGTTTCGTTATTTCGTTAGTCCTAAGTTGAAGGTGGTGATGTGGCAGCTTGAGAAATCCAAAATTTGAACGTTTGTTTGAGCAAAATGCATAAAACATCGGGAAAGAGGTACCCTTAACTTTAGATTCTATCTTTATGTATAATTTCGCCAGATTCAGTAACTTTTATAGTATTTTTGTTTTCCTTGACGGTTTCTTGACGATAGCGTGGGGTTAATTTTGAACCTAATCTTTTGTTTTGTTTGATATAAACTACTACTACTACTACTACTACTACTACTACTGCCACTATTTCGTAATTTTTAATTGGCTGACGTTTTTATTGTGATATTCTTGGTCTTTATATTGTTTTTGTTGGATTTTCTCGGTGTTAGTTTGGCGAACTTTTTCGATGTCTTCAGGGCTGATGTTAGGGTCTCTACCAAAATACAACTCAATTGGTTTGCGTCCTGTAGTAGAGTGAATTGAGTTGTTATACTCATTAACGGCTCTATTTAGGAGTTCGTGGCATGATCGTGGTGGACCATCTTTCCTAAGGCATCTCATCAATTCGGCTATTGTAGAGTGCCAGCGTTCAATTTGTCCGTTGACCTCGCTTTTATAGGCAGGCGCTCGGTAGAACTTTATTTGGAGATCCTCTTCCATCATTGATGTTAGAGATATGGATGTGAGGGCTCCTTCATTGTCGATTACAACATTTTCAGGTACGTAAAAGAAATAGAGAATGTCTAGTAAAGGTTGCTTGATATCTTCAACGGATTTCGATTGGATAATTTTGGCTTGGGCAAGTTTTGTCACTTTTTCGACTGCGGTAAGTACGTGTTTCTTCTCGGTAAAAAATAGATCTATATGGATTGTGTTGCCAGGATATTTGGGTATTGGGGCAGCGTCCAGAAAAGGTTTATAAGGATGCCTATCGTACTTGCTCAATTTACATGTTGAACAACGTTTCATCAGATTTTTCATTTTGGATGACATTCTTGGGAAGTAGAAATTTTCAAGCATCTGAAGGCGATTATCTTCGGCGTTGCGATGAGCTCTGCGGTGCATCATAAAAATTTTCTCCTCTTGCTCTGCGTCACTCGTAAGGTATTCAAACAATTGTTGAGAGAATATTATTTTATAATCAAGAAAATGGTAAGGATAAATTTCCTGTATCATGCTCATGGTTTCTTCTTTCGTTAAGAGTTTGTTTACCGTATGAGGGTTTAGATATCTCTTGGAAATATTGATGTGGCTACTACTCGGGTTTTATTATAACATGTGTTGTGTACCTGTCAAATGGATGAGAGATTTGGTAGCTGGCTTCTTCTCCGATTTTCAAAATGATTTGATTTCGGAAGACATTAACGGGTGTCTCTGCCATTGGTATAAGGTCATGAAATGAGCTATAGTCACTATGTTGTGCTGAGGACAAAGAATTCAACTCTTGCGGGGTCGTGATAGAGAGTCGGCTACAATGTTTATTTTACCAGGCTTGTATTTAAGTTGGTTGCTTTATTCTCAAGGATCGCTTTCCATCGCTTCATCTTACTGTTCGTATTTTTGCTACTTAAAGCATACGTCAATGGTTGATGGTTGGTGTAGATAACTTCACGCGATCCATAAAGATAACTTCTCAAAGAATTTAAAGCCCAGATAATTGCCATCATTTTTTTTCTCATTTGCGGCGAAATGGTCTCCCGCTTTGGTTAGAGTTCTGGATAGGAAGGTAATCGGTCTATTGTTTTGTGCCAGTACAGCACCGATCGCATAATTGGAGGCATCAGTGGTTTACTCGAAAGGATTATTAAAATCGGGGTGTTTTAACACATTTTCGTTTGATATGAGAGAGTTTTTAGTTTGTTTAAGGCATTCATTGCATTCTCATTAATATTTACGGGCTTATTTTTGGAGAGATTTTTGAACACACGTCCATCCTCTCTTCTTAAGAGGGATGTCAAGTGTTTCGCTATTTTTAAGTAATCGCGAATGAAACGGCGATAATACCCTGACATTCCGAGAAAATATCGCAGATATTTCAAGGTTCTTGGTAGTGAAAAATTGGCTGTTGCTCGAACTTTCTTTGGGTTTGTCTTGATTCCGTCTTTTCCAACAACATTTCCTAAGAATTCTACCTCGTTGTACAAAAATTCACACCTATCAAGTTGAATTTTCAGATTTGCAGTCTCTAAGAAATGGAAAACTCTTGCTAGGTTTTTAAATGTTCTGTTTCATCTTTCCCAAATATAATGGTATCGTCGATGTATATATAACAACTTTATCCTATTCCGGTTCGGAGAATATCGTTCAAAATTCTTTGTCCCAACTAAGAGGTGTATTGTAGGACTGAAGGGCAATATCGGCATGCTCAACAACCTTATTCCTGATAACTGACAAAATACCATAATATTTTGGTGTCCCCTTTAAATGCTCGTATATTTTTAATATATGTACGGTCTACGGATTTTTTCCAAGAACTAAATTCTCCTGGGTTTCCTGAAAAGTCTCGGAGACTTTTAACTACATCAGGAATTTTATCCATGTCGGAAAGATTATTGTCGTTACCGACATTAATAGGGATATCAACATCGATGTTAATGTCCGCAGCGGGGTTAATTAGGGCGTTGAAAATTTGTTTACCCTGGGGTTGTAACGAGTTTGTGGCAATTTGTGCGATAATTTGCTTCATGTCTTCACTTAACTCATTATTTTGTGCAAAAACCGAGGGTGATATCGCGATATTTTGAGATGGAGTGTCCAAATGAGAGGGACGTATCAAGTTGTTGGGATTAGGCATGATTCGTAAGAAGAGTGGAGAAAAATATGGTGTGTATAATTAAACCACGAAGTAAACGAAATACTAGATCACGAAATATTGAAATGACTTAATATTCGAATCACTAAGAAGCTTTTTGAAATTGGGGGAAAGGATCAATTTAACGACAATAAAGATTTTGTCACTTTTAAGCACTAACACTTATTATAAACAATATATGATTCTATGTAATTATCCAAAAAAAATGGATTTCAATTTAAGATTTTAAGACAAAAATAAATCAAGAGTGGAAGACTTACAATGCGTATACTCATAAAATGTTATAGTTAGCTAAAGAGTAATTTAATGGAAACAATATTGCAATGGTATGATATATGTTTGTTGGTTTAGTTGATGACGTTGATTAAGACACGTGATTTTCTTTTGTTTTATTAGTTTTCAAGCAGTGTACGGAAGTAAATGTGTGAATAAATGTAAAGATTTGCTTGATACCTGTGTCACTAAGCAAAATAAATGGAACAGGAATATAATTGATCACTGGTAACTTTCCAACATGATGTTAGGTGGATAATTTATTCATTTTATATCTAATCTAATCTAATCTATCGAATGTTAATGTAGAAGCATGTAACCAGAATGGTTAAGATATCGTGATCGTCAATTTACATCGTTAATGAACAAAGTAGAGAGGAATAAAATTCAGAGTGATATAGAAGAAGGTTGCCAGTTTCGGTTCAATTCAGACATAAACAATAGATCCTCGGTTGAAGGTATGTAAAGAAAGTAAGAAGTGTGTATAACTTTTTATTACTATTATATTTATTATTTTGAAAGGGGGTACAGAACGAAGGAGGAAAAGAAGCAACACGGGGGACGTTTGCATCTATAAGCAGAAAGAGTGGAAGTGTGCGAAGAAAAAAACTAAAAATATACCCCCTCAGTCATTCGTGAATTGAAACCAACCAACCTCAATTAAGGACAGAGCTAGATGTATTTAAGGATAAAATAAAGAAAAGTTGAAGATAAAAATGAATGTTGAAAAATTATTTTAGCACTAGATAGTGCATCAAGTATAGGATATTCCTTGTTTTGTCTTGATTAAGTAATTTAGTTAGAGTTGTGAGGGAAAGAAAATCAACTTCTACTTGTCAGGAGAAAAAAATTCTGTAAAATTTTACAAGATATTCCATACAGTGTAGTTCTGCTGAAAGGATGCCTCAGTTTTTTTAATAATACCGAGAGAAATGATAATTTACGTGCACGGGGTGAAACAAATATTTGAAATGGTGGAGGGAGTTCTGAGGTAGATCAAATCGATAGTATAACATGTCAAATTCTTCTCAATGCCGTACCAGTTCAGTGTGATAGTGATTTGAGTGACGATGATGATTTGCTATCTAGCCATACAGAGTAACTTAGAAGGGAAAGAATAACATTTTGCATACACGGCCATGATACAGACCATGAGGATTCTCTCTTAGTGTTAGGAAAAAATATGGATAACGTTATCAAATATGTGATGTCGCATTCAGAGAGGGGGGTGGTCAAATCAGCTTCATCATAATTCTCCCGGGCTTGCTTAACATAAAACCGATCTGCTCCAGCTTAAGATCTATCCGTGAGGTAAATGGGAAGTACATACTTGGTCTGATTTCAAATGTAAACCAATCGAACACAGCTCTTCTTTCAGATGAGATCATGCGGTTAAACGCTGAAATTGTAAATATACCGAATTGTCTCCCTCGATCTACTTGCCATTGTAAAGAGATGCTTCCAAGATCTTTCAAGCTGCAACAACATTCTCGAGCTATGAAGTCTTCAAATTGTAAGGCGAAAAACAGTGTAAAAATGCAAATTTTGTTGATAATGAAGATGGGTTTATTTTAACAGCTCTTTAAAAGTTTTAAAATTTTTCAAAAGACTTTCAAATAATTGTGTTTGATAATGTGGAGGATTCTAATTTCATCCTTTTCAAAATACCTAACAGAAATGACTCCCCGAAAAAAACACCTATCTACTCCAAGACTCTGAAATATTTTCACGTGATCAAATCATTCAAAGGACTTTTTAATAAGAGCTTTGAATGTTCTCTTTGTTATAAAGTGTATCACAGTAAATCTCATAAATGTGAAATAGAATCTAGGGCAGAGCGAGGTCAGTTGACTATCTTTTTGTTCAAATTAATATAGGGCTTCGTTATAAATGAATTAAAAGATCTTTGTTTTTTTAGATCAAATATATTTTTTATTTCGTAGTGTAATGATATAAATAAACTTTGGCAATTCAATTGTTTTCACACTAAATTTACGTTTCAATAAAAAATTTCAAATGGCTCAATAGACCCCTCGGGTGGGGTCTATTGAACCATCCAATGGGGTTTGTTGAGCCAGAAAACTTAAAAGAAATTGTCGCAATTTGAACATAAGTTTATGGTACTTCGTATGCATTTAATCAGTCTTGTAAAGCATTTGGCATCGATAAAGTTTAAAAACTATATTTAAAACTGATGAAATGTAAACTTTGACGTTAATCGCTTTCACAATTCATACAAACATAAACTGCACCGCCAACAGAGGTACACTTAACATGAGTCCATTTACGGCAGTCAGAGCACTGTAGCCATTGTTCTCCTGGGAGGCTATTTGAATAAGGCTCGATGCACACAAGACATAAAACATCTTTTTCTTCGTTTTTGTTGTTGCTTCCTGGGCGCGGCTTTCGGCATTCGTCTCACATACTCTGGTGAAAATGTAAAGTCGCAACTTCCAGACGTAGATGGCAGTGCCCCGTTCTCCTGAGGTTACTGAGCCAACGTTATGTTTTCCCTTAGCTGCTATAATTTTACCCGATTTCATGACAGTAGGAACTCCGGTTTCATTCACGTTCCATTTTCTGGAAGGCGGAGATTTAGACTTGTCCATAACAATGGCCAGCTTATCATGAAATAATTTGACATTAGTTTTATTGAATGATGTGACCCTTCCTAAGCTAGTAGGCTCTGGTGTTCTAATGGACAGCTCGGTATTCCTCTTAATAAATGAGGTTTACCAATCTTTTCCTGCTAACTTATTTGTATCCCAGCTATGAGGAAACTTTCTATCATAGTCTTCGTACATTTATGGGAGTCAATCCATAAACAAATAAATGCAACTTTGATTAGATAGTCCTTTAAAATTTCTTCTTGTTCTATTGTGAAAACTTGCCATGCGTTAGTGTATTCCTTGAAAACATCCGAGTCAGGGTTACTTTTTAAGTTACTTATGTACCTCGAAAGCGTAGTCCTGTCTATAATGTTCTCTTTGGCAGCTTTTCGAATACTTTTGCCTTTGATTACTTCTTCTGCGGCACGTTTAATCTTATCTTTGGAAATATCTGCTCGTTTTGTTTTCCTTTTTTACGTTCGCATTTTTAAATGATTGTACTAGTTAAATGGACCTTGAGATATATTAAATTAATATTTCATATGCTTGGAGGCAAACTTATTGAACAACCAAACATTAAACTATAATATATCGGGGTGAAATGAACATGGGTCATCTGACCCCAAGCATTTTGGCTCAAGTGACCCCTTCACCAATATAGTTACTATTTATAAAATTACTCAAAAACCATTGCAGACATATTGGTTTTCTTACTAAAATCGTAAATAAACACTATGTTATAAGCAAAATATACTTTCTTGATTGTTGTACCTCTATAAACTTGAATTATGATATGCGAGTGCGAATATACACTCTTTAAATAAAAAACACGTGAATGTTCCGTGTAACCCGTCTTTATTCTTTTAGTTATTTATCCAGACTAACTGTTTACTTTCTTCCTTATCCTATTTATTAACAAATATCCTCTTAGTTCGAGTGATCAATAACATCACACGAACACTACCATTTCTAAAAATAACTTTACGGTCTCGTAAACATTTTAGTTTTAATTAAAAAATACATCCTTCGATGCTTCGCTCTATGACTTTATGTGAACGATCGTAAACGCATTCGTTATGATTGGTTTTCATGTCATCAGGACGAATGGTTCATTTCAATTAGAAAATGCATCTTTACATGCTATGACTTTATGTGAACGATCGTAAACGCATTCGTTATGATTGGTTTCCATGCCATCAGGACGAATGGTTAATTTTAATTAGAAAATGCATCTTTGCATGCTATGACTTTATGTGAACGATCGTAAACGCATTCGTTATGATTGGTTTCCATACCATCAGAACGAATATTCTATTTTAATTCAAAATTATATCCTTCGATATGACACGTGTACTTGAAACTAAAAACACACCGAGCCAATGTATTTTACTTTTGGGACCAAATTGACACGTCGTACCGATCCAGTCAAATTGGAGACCGAGCAGTGACTAACGTAATGGCGGCTCTTGGTGCCTGTTCTACCGCTTCGTCTGGCACCCCATCAATGCGTCCACCGTGCAGCGACTGCGTGATACTACAGATGGCGCAATAGACCCCGCTCTGCCTTACTTATTGTACCTCTTTTCCACCATGTAAATTCATTACAGAAATGATATGTTGTGAAAGTTGCATACGCTACCTACTTTGAAGGCGAACAATGTTTCGCTTACTATTTTTCGAATAAAATCAATGGGTAACCGTTATGTGATGTTTTTAAAATATGTACTTTTTGTACAAAATTTTTGCATTTCACGAAAAAGGGTGTCAATACACATGAGTCACTCTTCCTACATTACACCCTACAAAGGTAGAAAAAAGGGGAAATTTTTACTAATCTTCTACAGCTGGAGTCACCGAAACAGAGGGATCTGAAAAAATTAAAAGCCCTCTGTAGAGTTCACGATGCACTAACATCGTCAAAAAGATGTGCAGCCCAAAATTGCATTAACCTTTACATGCATTACCTAATGAACACAATGTTTTACTGAGATAAAATAAAAAACGACCCGCGAGTTGCGATACTTGATGTCCAAACGGTCAACTTCCCAATAATATTTACATAAATATTAAAAATATCACACACAATAATAATTATGAATATAGTACTACTTTAAATAATAAAAATGGGAGTTATTTATAACAGTAATTGGAATGAGTTAATGTTAAACGTATCATATCCGGGAGCGTACATTGATGAAGTACGTAAGAGGGATGATTGAATATTCACGCGGATTAATCGGGAGGGGATGCATGTTACAAAGCCTTTTCTACGTTATTTGTTATTTTCATATCGATGCTTTATGGGCAAAAGTGCGCTAGCCAAAATGAATGCGGTTTTTGTCATTACGCCTACTGAAGAGATTTTGTCGCATGGAGGTAATTTCGAATAGTTGGGTTCAAAATTACCATCACTTCGGCATAATCACTGAATTTGTATTTTTTCACGATTTTACGTCAATGCGACTAATTATTATTTTTAACTTCCCAGTATATGGGAAGTTCTTGTAATCGCCTCGAAAATCGAAATTGAAATTTTCAACATTTCTTTACGTTTTGAGGTGTATAGAGTATCTATCAAATTTTGGAAAAAATCGTTGGGGCCGTTTTTTAATTTAAGAAAAAAAGTGCAAAAATTGGTTTTTTTTATAAACAATAAATTTTTAACCTTATTGGCGAAAGACAGTATTCAATTTTTATAAAATTTATATACTTCAAGCATGTAAAAGCTTCATCAAAACTTTTTCTCATGATAACAAGAAACATTAAATAAAAAAAAAATTATTAACAGTCATCATGATCTTCAAGATCATTTCTTCCATTCACTATATCTCACGAACCAGATATAATATTTGCATCATTAAGGGGTCGATCGATGTGTTTTAACATGTTTTTGATTATTTTTACATTATAAAAATCCGTTTCAGCGGTTGTTTTAATTTAATAGAAGAAAATGCAAAAACTTAGGGTTTTATTCATAAAAAATATTTTTTAAACCAGATTTGCACAACACAGTAATAAGTGTTTATAAAATTTATACATTCCTATCAGTTTTTGAAGAGAAACCAGCGAAACTTTTTTCATGACGCTGAAAAAAATTCAATTAAAAATAAAAACTAATTCAAAGTTACCATATGAAAGGGGTTCTTCCGATTGATATTACCTTATATCTTTTATTCTAAAGACTTTGTTGTAAAGTCAAAGTTTCAAAATGTTTGGATAATTTGAGCATATTTTTAATAGTTTTTGCAGTCTTTTAAGTAAAACCAGCGGCTTAAATTTTGAAAACCATCAAAATTTCCTACTTTTAGGTCGCGAATCTGTACACCGCAATGCTTCAGATGAAGTCGAGCGGCCAACACCATTAGTAGGCCCAGCCTGTACGGGCGTTGAAGAAGACGACGGTCCTAAGTCGGACGAAGAAGTACTGCTGTAGTGCTGAGTAGGTGACAGTAGAGCTGCATCGCTTGACGAAAATTCATTTGATTCTAGAATATTTGATTCGATTATAATTTATTGTAATAAATATGAATGTTTCCCATCTATACTTTCGATATTCAACTCGTGCTGATTGTTACTTTTGAAGCTGCCAATGAACTCGTTGAGCTCGTCAAACAGCTCAAAATTTGAAGGTGACCCTCAAGCCTTGCCGATGTCTTGTTTTTCTTTCCTGAAAATCAATATTGTTTGCACATGTTACTGTCAACATCTTAAATTTAAACTATTTACCTACATCTTTTGGTCAAGTTGTTTATCCGTGTACGGGCTTCTTCCACTGATAGTATTATACCGTATTCGTCCTCCAGGGCCTCCACCATATCTTTCAAAACGTGGAAATTTTTTTCTTCTTTTCCCTCGCAATTCTTCAATTTTCATTTTCCAGATATCAATGAATTTTCGGGTCTTATTCATTGAAAGCATTGTTTTTTTTTGTGATTGCCTTTGAACTGGTTTCCATCGTTGCATTTCCTCGCAGCAAAACGTTTTTAGACTCCGATAATTTCCAAGATACAGACATTTCAAAATTTTTAGAAATAAGTATGTATGTGTGTGTACGTACGTTCGTGGACAGTTTTTCTCACGTACATAGCTCACGTAAACAAAGTCGTATCAACTTCGTTAAGGTGTCAATCGAAGCGTCAGCCTTGAAATGCTGATTAGTTTTTGTGAAACTTCGGTCGGGAAGGTTTTCTGTCTTGATCCCTTCAAGTTAATTTCTGTCATGCGCTATATCTCGACGCGTATTACCATTATTGTGATTCTTTCAAAAAAATTTAAAAAATTGGTGGAGCCGTTATTTTATTTCTTGACAGAAAAATTGCAAAAAAAAATTTTTTTTTGTCATAAACAATAAATGTTTAATCTTATTTGCAAAACGCAGTGATAAATGTTTATAAAATTTATATACTCTAAATAGTTCTTGTAAAAAACCAGCAAAAACTTTTCTCACGAAGTTGAAAACTTTTTAATTAAAAATAAAAAGAAACATTAAAAGTAATGATGACCTTCAAGTTCATTCATGTCATTCACTATATCTCGCGAACTAAATACAGTATTTGTATCAATAAGGTGTCAATTCACGCGTCTTAGCATTTTTGTATGCTTTCAAGTTTACAAAAAAATGGAGCCGTTTTTTAATATAATAAAAACAATTGCAAAAAAGCGTTTTTTCATAAAAAAAAATGTTTACCAGATTTGCACAACATCGTGATAAATGTTTTTAAAACTTATAAACTCTTATCAGGTTTTCAAGAGAAACCAGCTTCATCTTTTTTCATGATAACGAAAAAAAATCTTTCCAAGTCACCATTTAAAAAGTGTTCATACGAACGATATTACCTGTTTACTCTTATTCTAAAGACATTGTTGCTCAGTCAATCAAAGTTCATCAATATTTGCATGACTTGTGCAGAGTTTCAACAGCTTTCACAGTAACGTGTTTTAATAAAAAAAACTGCTTAGGTTTTGAGGACCAAAAAAAAATTAATCAAATTTGCATTTGAGGTAACCAACGCTTTGAATGGAAAAAGTTTTATAGTCAATATATGCAAGACAATATACTTTAAAAAGCATTCATCAAATAAAAAACTGTAATTTTCAGTAGTTTTTTAACTTCCCAGTATAAGGGAAGTTCTTGTAATCGCCTCGAAAATCGAAATTGAAATTTTCAATATTTCTTTACGTTTTGAGGTCTACAGAGTATATATAAAGTGTTTTTAGAAAGGGAGATGTGTGTGTGTGTTGGTGTGCGTACGTACGAACGTACGTACGTACGTGGACACTTTTTTCTACGAGCATAACTCACGTACACAAAGTCGTATCGACTTCGTTGAGGTGTCAATGGAAGCGGCTTTGCAATTTCAAGAGCTGATTAGGTAAGGTTAGGTTAGGTTAGGTTGAAGGGTGCTAAGCCGCACGCCTTCCGCTTCACTTGGGCCCCGTTGGCCCATTGTGCCATGAAGACATGGAAAAACTACCATATTATTCCATGAACCACCCCGATTCCTTGAGGAAATCCAGGAACTGGTCCATTCTCATAACACTAAGCTCACTTAGCTTCACGAAAAAGAAAGCACCTAAGTGTTTTTTCCTATTATTCGCTAGAGCCGGACAACTGCAGAGAAGATGCTCTACAGATTCCGTCTCTTCTTCATCACCGCAGCTTCGACACAGGTCGTTCGCTGGGAGCCCGATTCTTCTTGCATGTTCACCGAAAGCCACATGACCCGTCAGTATACCCACAAGGTTTCTTATTGCACCTCTGTCTAGGGATAAAGCCCAGAGTGCGCTTTTTGTTATAATTTGGCCACATCTGTCTAGCGGTACAGCATGTGCCTAAATTTCTCCAGCGGCTCAATGCTAGCTCGTAGGCTGATACCTTTATATCCTGCCTAAGAACTTTCATTGATACCCCTACCCCCACTTTCTCATGCAGGTGCGCCTCACGGGATCCCTCCCTAGCGAGCTGATCCGCTTTTACATTTCCGTGCACTTCGCTGTGCCCAGGAACCCAACACAGTTTTAAACTGTTCTTTTGAAAGATCCTCCCCAGTTCCGACTTACAGGTTTCCACTAATTTGGAGGACACTAAGACTGATTCTAGCATCCTTATGGCTGCTTTGCTGTCCACAAAGAAAGTGATGTCTTTATCGACCTCCCCTCTCTTGTTAACTTCTTTCGCAGCTCTCAAGATTGCCATTATTTCCGACTGCACAACTGTGCAGTGCACGGGGAGCTCCAACGATATACTAAGGCCCCAGTACTCAGAAAAGATTCCTGCTCCCGTGCCCGTGCTCGTTTTCGAGCCATCCGTGTACACTGACACAGTTCCTTTGCCGGCTAGCACCCCGCTCTCCCACTCTTCTCTTGAGGGGACGACGGTCAAGAAATTTGTTTCAAAGTCCAGTGTTGGCACTCTATAGTCCATGTTGACATAGCCTTGCTTCCCACAAAGACTTTTCAGTACTGTGGAGTGCCCATAGGGCCTTTTCCTCCAGAAGCCTCCACCCTTCAGACGCACAGCACTGGCGGCTGCCGCCTCCTTGCAGTGCAGATCTAATGGAAGAAGATCCAAAATGATCTCTAATGCAGCTGTGGGAGTAGTACGCAAAGCACCCGTTATCCCCAAGCACGCCACTCTTTGCATCTTAGTGAGTTAAGCCAGGTTACATTTCTTGCTCAGTGCCTCCCACCACACCATAGCCCCATAGGTCAGAATTGGCCTGACTATAGCTGTGTACATCCAGTGTACCACCCGTGGTTTGAGTCCCCACTTAGGCCCAAAGAGCGCCTTACACGTGAAAAAGGCTACTGTAGCCTTCCTCACTCTCTCTTCCAGATTTGCCCTCCAGGTAAGCTTATGATCTAGCACGACCCCTAAGTACCTCACCTGATTGGAGAGCGTAAGACTTTCGCCATTAAGTGTGGGCGACCTAAAGTCTGGAATTTTACGCTTCCTTGTAAAGAGGACAAGCTCCGTCTTAGAAGGGTTCACTCCCAAGCCAAACTTTGTGGTCCACCTGCTGGTTAATTCAAGGGCAAATTGCATCCGTCCGACTATGACGTCGATGAATTTGCCCGGTACTATGATGGCCACGTCGTCGGCGTAAGCAGCGACCTTGAAACCCTCCCTTTCTAAATCCGACACAAGATTGTCCATTACTACCAGCCATAGTAGCGGTGAAAGAACTCCCCCTTGAGGGGTTCCCCTGTCCACGTATTTCCTGATAGTCAGGTCACCAATGGACGAGCTAACTATTCTAGTTCTGAGCAGTGTATCAATCCACCTACAAAGGCTCATATTAACACCTTTTTGTTGAAGCCCACGACATATGGCGCCCGGCTGAACGTTATTGAAAGCCCCTTCGATGTCTAGGAATACCCCAAGTGCTACTTCCTTGTACCGAAGGGCACTCTCGATAGTGGAGACTACGGAGTGCAATGCAGTCTCTAAGGACCTTCCTCTCATGTAGGCATGCTGTGACCGTGCTAGTTGGTCCCCAATTTTGCTCCTAATGAAGGTGTCCACTAGCCTCTCCAACGTCTTGAGGAGGAAGGATGCCAGACTAATTGGTCTGAAATCCTTGACAGAACTGTGGTTTATTTTACCCGCCTTAGGGATAAACACCACTCTTACTTGTCTCCAGGCTCTTGGGATATAGCCCAGCTGGAGACATCCGTTGAAGATTCCTTCCAGCCATGGTGCGATAATCCCGAGAGCCTTTTGGAGCATTATAGGCCAGATCCCATCCGGCCCAGGAGATTTAAAAGGCATGAAGGTTCCCACCGCCCAATTAATCTTTTTGACATCCACGATACGCTTTATGTCGTCGTCGTGCTGTCGGACCTCATTTCCACAGCTTTCGTTGACTATGTCAGAGCACTTCGGAAAGTGCTGTTGAAAAAGTGCGTTAAGCTGTTCTTCTTTAGTGTTAGTCCAGTTTCCGTCCGAATCCTGAATAAAGCTAGGAGAGCTCCTGTTAAATGAGAGGACCTTTCGGAGTCTGGACGCTTCTGCTGTTTTCTCTATTGACGCGCAAAACACTCTCCATGAGTCCCTTTTTGCCTGTCTGACTGCACTCTTAAAAGCTCTTAGACCATCCTTATATTTGGACCAGTCATTTGGCAATCTAGTGTACTTGGCTTCATTAAAGAGCCTTCTTGCAGCTCTCCTCAAATCCTCTATCTCGTGGCTCCACCAATGCGGTAGACTCCTCGAGGCGGACTTTCGTAAGGGACAGCAGCTTTTGAAATAATTGCTTAGGATGTTTGTGAGGGAATCGACCGCCGAGTCGACTTCCTTCACAGTAGATAGTCCTCCCAAGTGGGACCCCTCTAATCCTATCTCAACCAAATTTGCAAAACTCGACCAGTTGGCTTTCGATGATACCTCAATATCGAAGTGGATCATACAGTGATCCGACAAGGATGCCCTGTCCGAGACCCTCCACCCCGATACCGCCGATTTAAGAGATCCCACGACAAGCGTCAAGTCGAGAACCTCTCTCCTGTTGCAGGTCACGAACGTGGGTTCGTTTCCGCTATTACATACCCAGAGGGTAGTCCCCAACAAGTATTCGTACAAGGACTCCCCTCTATCATTAATGTTGCTGCTGCCCCAGAGAGTATGGTGGGCATTAGCATCACACCCAAGCACTAAATCAATCTTACCTCTTTCCGCGACCTCCACAAGCGTCCTGACTGCAACCGGTGGTGGTTCTTCTGGATCGTCGTGCGCAAAGTAGGCAGAGGCAATCCAACATTTGCTGTCCGGATTGTCCAATGCCACAACAACTAGGTCCTCGGAACTGAGATTAGGAATCATTAGTGCATTCAAGGATCTTTTCATCATAATACATGATCGAATCTTACCTGTTTTACGACAGTGGAAGATGTCGTATCCTTTTACTCCTAGCCCCTGAACCTGATCGTTATGGATCCATGGTTCTTGGACTATGGCTCCATCGGCATCGTCCTGTAGCAGGACCAATGCCAGGTTGGCCGAGGCCGCTTTACTGTGATGGAGGTTGATCTGAAGTAGCTTTAGAGCTACCATCATCAACAACCTCCACCTCCACCACCGCCCCATCGCCGGCTGGCATGCTCCTTTTGAACAGGCGAAGGTTGACTTCGCCTAGTGCGAAGCACAACCTCCCCTGTCTACTCGCCATGGTGGAGGCGGACTTCGTATCCATGAGGATCACGAAGCCCTTACCTCCCTCCTTTGGCGGCTCCTCCCCGATGACCTCCCACTCCTGCATTGGGACGTCAGGATTTTGCGCCTGCAGGACGCTGAGCAGCTGCTTCCTACTCACCTCGTCATTGGGGATCCAAACCCTGCCTTTCGGCCGGCTCGGTATCCTCCTGGCATCGACGAGCTGAAGCTTCGCTCCCTCCCATGGCGCCTTCATTTCCGCGACCGTCCGATGAAGGAACTCACGCGAGAAGTCATTCTTGCACTCCAATACCCGAACTCCGTACTGCCATTTTGCAGCCCCGAAGGTCGGGCATGGTCTCCCTGGGTTCTGGGCAATGAACTTGAAAAGTGATGTAGAGATTACTCTCTCCACCACTTTCCACTGTTCCCCAGAGTACCGCCCGTCCGGTTTGCTGCTGTCGACAACCGCAAGCCGCAGTGACTCTCTCGCCGCGTCGCTATACGATTTGCCGCCAGCAGCAACCCTTTCAGCAGCAACCCCTCCAATAGTTCCTGAAAAGGCAGTCTCCTCCGGCTTCCCTTTGGAGACATACCTAGTCTTTTTAGAAACCGAGCCCGTCTCCTCCGTAGACCTGACTCTCTTGCTTTTCCTGAACTCTACCTTCTTGGCCTCGGCCGTGGTGTTTCCGGTATTGGAACCCGCCACAGGCCTCGTGAGTTCATCTTTTTTGACGACGCCTTTCGCCCAGCAGAAGCTCGCCCTCTCCTTTTCCGTCCACTCCTCAGAACTCTTCTTAAGGAGGATTCCTAGCAGGCGTTTAGCAGCCATAAACTGCTTCTTCCGCTTCATCCCCTCCGTTGGATTCCTCGGCTTCCGCCTCTTTTTCTTAGTCTCTGGATCGGCGAGAAGTTTCTCCTCCGTATCCGTCGACATATACTCAACTGTCTCCCCTATGGAGCCCAGTTCTTCCTCCTTCCCGGGGTGTGGCGCTGAGCTACCAGCCTCCGCACTCCTCGTTTCTTGTTGGCCGCTGGCGACACGCAGAGAAGAGTCAGACCCTTCCCCGTGCCCGCCGGTAGTCGCCGCCAAAGCCCCTACCGACGTTTGGGCAGATATCCCTGCCCGCAATTTTATCGTTGTCGTGTCCATGTCATGTAAGTTTGCTCGTGGTCGGGGGTTGCTTATTCGTTATATTCGCAACTACCCTTCTTTGGAGCTGCACCAGCAATTCCTCCGGAGGCCTTCCAGCTATCCGCCACCTGCTGACCCCCCCTCTAGCCTGAGCTCAGCCGAGAGTTAGCTGATTAGTTTTTGCGATACTTCAGTCGGGGGGGTTTGTTGTTTTGACCCTTTGAAGGTCATTTCTGTCATGCGTTATATATCGAGAACCAAACATACGATTTGCATGATTAAGGTGTCAATCGACGCGTATCAGCATTTGTGTGAATCTATAAAATTTAAAAAAAATCGTTGGAGCCGCTTTTTAATTTAAGCAAAAAAAGTGCAAAAAATTAGGGTTTTTTTTAAAAACAAGAAATTTTTAACTTGATTTACGAAACCCAGTAATCAATTTTTATAAAATTTATATATCTTAAGCAGTGCTTGTAAAAACAACATTAAAATTTTTTCTTATGATGACGCAAAAAATTAAATAAAAAATAAAAAATCATTAACAGGCATCATGCTTTTCAAAGTCATTTCTGTCGTACGTTATACATATCTCGCGAACCAAACATAAGATTTGCATGATTAAGGTGTCAATCGACGCGTATTAACACTTCTGTGAATCTTTCAAATTTTGGAAAAGATCGTTGGGGCCGTTTTTTAATTTAAGAAAAAAACAGTGCAAAAATTGGGTTTTTTTTATAAACAATAAATTTTAACCTGATTTACGAAAGACAGTATTCAATTTTTATAACATTTATATACTTCGAGCAATGTTTGAAAAAACGACATCAAAACTTTTTCTCATGATAACAAGAAACATTAAATAAAAAAAAATTGTGTGTGTAACAAGTACGCGCGGGGAAGTGATACTTCTTTCGCAGTTGTTGGATTCGTGGAATTTAATTTGTGATACTGAAATCAAAAATTAAATGACAAACTAAAACAACATTATAAAACAGCATTATTTTTCCATTTTTATCATTTTGATAATTATTTAATAAATGATATTCTTTTTTTCTATTTTATGTTTATTGATTTTTCTAAAAACAAGTACAATAAACATAAGTACAATAAATAAACAAGTACAGTAAACACAACTACAGTTTAATTTCTCAAAAAAAGTTAATATTATTTTAAATTATATTTTTTGAAATTATTTTTCTTCAATTTGTATTGGCTCAATCGGTATGGTAGATATGATCGGTTTATGGTAACTGAAATAAGATATGTACGTTTTTGATTTAACATTATCGAGATACCGTGTAAAAATGGAATCTATTGTTGTGCCTGATTTGGTGGTTGATATTTTTGGTTCATTATTCATTTGCAAATTGAACTTTCCCTGCAGCAAATCAATGAGAGGTTTGGAGTCAGTTAATGCAAAATTGACATTAAAATCTCCACTTATGATCATTGAATATGTATCTTTATCACCACCATAAAGTGGTGCAACTTCATGGGTAAACACTAAAAATGACCTGTGTATAAATTTGATTATATCAGCCATTTTCCCATTAGAAATGATGTAGAGTGCAATCATTATTATTATCCATAAACCCCTTCACTTGCCCACACAAATTATATGAGACGATGACAAACTCATACACTTTTCACAAACCTCTACAGTTACCTTAAGACGATCAGTACGTATGCCAGTTGTCCAGCTTTTTATCTGATTCCCTCAGGCACAAAGTTCATTTAACTTACAACAAAATAGTCTAATAATTTTTTTTACTGTATCATTATAATTATATTATAAATATTTATTTATAATTGGTAAATAAATAATTATCAACATTGAGTTAACATTGTACTTACCAATTAATACGAAATAATGCATTTTGCAATAAATTCACAAACAACAGACAGTTGTATACACATTAGTTTATTTCTTTTTCTTTCTCACGCACTTACACAAAACGTTCACATAAAACTCTTTCCCAGTTTCCCGCAAGCGCTGCACAGAATTTATTATAATTCAATGGTGGTTCCTCGATCTAATATTCGTCAATCCGAACGATTCATGCCATTAGATGTTGATACTGTTCTGCCCGGTGATGGAACATCTCATCGAAATCCATGGACAAGTCAAACCATGATCGCAGGGGCGCTGTGCAGAGGCGTCGTCCCGGCCTATCATGAAAGTCAAGCATTGCGGGGTGCAATGCGTACTTAGATGGAGGACCCGGCGAAGCGAAGCGTCAGGGTGGTATATGGCAGACAGAGAATGTTGCGCCTTCTGCCTTCCCTCTAGTTCCCTGCCCCCTTACTCCATTGCAGCTTCCACACTATCTGGCACGAACGAACGAACGAACACTCAAACGTAACGCCACGTGACCAAAATTTTTTCTGACTACCCTGCGTAAAGAAGTATAACTTCAAAAAATTATTAACAGTCATCATGATCTTCAAGGTCATTTCTTCCATTCACTATATCTCACGAACCAGATATAATATTTGCATCATTAAGGTGTTAATCGACGTGTTTTAAAATCTCTTTGATTATTTTGACATAATAAGGATCCGTTTCAGCGGTTTTTTAATTCAATAGGAAAAATTGAGAAAACTTAGGGTTTTTTCATAAAAAATATTTTTTAAACCTGATTTTCACAGTACAGTAATAAATGCTTATAAAATTTATACATTGTTATCAGTTTTTGAAAAGAAACCAGTAAAACTTTTTTCATGATTCTGAAAAAATTCAATTAAAAATAAAAACTAATTCAAAGTTACCATATGAAAGGGGTTCTTCCGATTGATATTACCTTATATCTTTTATTCTAAAGACTTTGTTGTAAAGTCAAAGTTTCAAAATGTTTGGATAATTTGAGCATATTTTTAATAGTTTTTGCAGTCTTTTAAGTAAAACCAGCGGCTTAAATTTTGAAAACCATCAAAATTTCAATCGAATTTGCATTTGTGGTAATCAATCATCATCACCCATCCACCAAAAGCCTTACGTAATCAATGGATGCTCCCGTAGATGATATGATTAATATTAACTCATTCCTGTTACTGCTATGAATACCTTTCATTATTATTATTTAAAGTAGTAGTATGTTAAAAATTATTATTGTGTTCAATATTTTTAATGTTTATCTAGATATTACTGGGAAGTTGACCGTGTGTACCTCAAGGGTCGCACTTCACGGCTTGTTTTATTTTCAAATGGTCTTGAAAAACATTGCATATGTAGTAATCGGTTATTTGCATGCGGTGTGTAATCGGTTTATTTGCATATAAAAAGTGCAATGTTTTACACATAATGATGGAGGATTAATTGAAATCTTACGAAAAAACAGCTATAACGAAATTTAACTTCCCAGTATGTGAGAAGTACCTGTAAATGCCTGAAATTTTCAACATATCTTTACGTTTTGAGGTCTTCAGAGTATATTTAAAGTGCTTTTAGTAAGAAAGTATGTGTGTGTGTATGTGTATGTGTACTTGCGTTCGCGAACAGTTTTTTACGAGCATAACTCACGTAAACAAAGTTGTATCGACTTTGTTGAGGTGTCAATCAAAGTGTCCTTGCAATCTTAAGAGCTGAATAGTTTTATGTGAAACTTAGGTCGGGGGTTTGTTGTTTAGACCCTTTGAAGGTCATTTCTATCATGTGTTTTATCTGGTGAACCAAACATCAAATTCGCATGATTAAGATGTCAATCGCCGGATATTCACATTGGTATGATTCTCTTAAATTTTTTAAAAAAAACCTTTGAGCCGTTTTATAATTTATTAAAAAAACGTGAATAAAATTAGGTTTTTTTCTATTAACAATAAATTTTTAACCTGATTTGCAAGACAAAGTGATCAGTGCTTATAAAATTTGTATACTCCAAATAATTTTAGTACAAAAAACAGCAACTTTTTCTAATGATTACGTAAAAAATTAAATTAAAAAGAAAAATGCATGAAAAGCCATTATGACCTTGAAGGTTATTTTTATCATTCACTATTTCTCACGAACCATATATAATATTTGCATTATTAAAGTGTCAATCCACGTGTATCAACATTTTTGTGATGTTTCTAACTTTAAAAAATATCCGTTCAGCCGTTTTTTTAATTTAATAAATGAAAATGGGAACAATTGGAGTTCTTTTCATAAAAAATAAATTTTTAACCTAATTTGCACGGCTCAGTAATAAACGTTTATATAATTTATACATTTCTATCAGTTTTTGAAGAGAAACATACCATTTTTTTTTGCATGATTCTGAAAAAAACTAAATAAAAAATAAAAAATCATTCAAAGTTACCATGTAAAAACGGCTCATACGAATGATATAACCTTATATCTTTTATTCTAAAGACTTTATTGTAAAGTCAATCAAAGTTTTATAATATGTGCATAATTTGAGCCAATTTTGAATAGCTTTCACAGTGTTTTAATTTTGATAAAAAAACTGCTTAATTTTTGAAAACCAACAAAATTTCAATCAAATTTGCATTTGTGGTAATCAACGCTTTGAATGGTTAAATGTTTTTAGTCAATACTTTGTAAGATCATATGCTTTAAAATGCTTTATTCAAATAAAAAATTGCAGTTTTTAGTAGTTTTGGTGTTTGTGTTTGTAAAATTTCAATTACTTTCTCAATCATTATATGTAAAACATTTTTTTTACATGCAATTAAATATATTATTGACATTGCAAATTCAATTTTTTTTAAATATCAACTGAAAATATGAAATAATTATTAGTCTCATTGGTGTAGAATCGTGAAACAAATTCAACGATTTTGCCGGGGCAATTTTGAACAACATTATTAAAAAAAACCACCTCCCGAGGAAATTTCTTCAGTGGGCGTAATAACAAATATGCATTCATTTTTGCTGGCGCTCTTTCTTTCCTCAAGCATCGATATAAAAATAGCAAATAACGCAAAAAAAAGGAATTATAGCCTGCCCCCTCCGATTTATCCGCGTGGATAGTCAATCAAACCAATCCATCCCCCAATCACTAAAAAGCACTACGTATTCAATGGATGCTCCCGTAGATAATACGATTGATATTAACTCATTCCAATTACTGTTATAAGTATTTCTAATTATTATTATTTAAAGTATTATTATCTTCGTAAATATCTTTAAGTTTAATATTTTTAATATATAAGTTAACATAAGATGCAATCAGGCCAGCGTATCGCAGCATGAAGGAGAATGCAGTGGCCAGCAGAAGTCATTGTTTACTTGTAAGCAATAAATGCACCAGACGCGGGCATCAGCAACTTTAGCCTCTTAAGATACCCATGTTTACATATACGCACCAAACGCTGCATTAGCAATTTTAGCCTCTTAAGAAACCCATGTTTAGATATACGCACCAGACGCTGACATCAGCAATTTTAGCTTATAAATTTAGAAATAGGAAAAGAAAAAGAGGAGTTGTGAATTAAATTTAGTTGAATAAAGACGCAAGACTTATGTCTTGCAGTTTGTCATTGTTTTTAAAGAAAAAGGTGTTGAAATTTAACTGGCGCCCGAGCAGGGACCGTGATCCGCGTTGCTACGAGAACAAGTACGCGAGAACCAAGTGTACGAAATACATTTTCAATCGTGCGTAAAAAGTGCATGTTGACCTTCGCTTAAAACGCTGAAGGATAGTGGTGATAGTAAAGGAAAGCCCCCAAGTAGCAGATACAGCAAAATGGAGCAGCTGCCAACCTTTACCAGCGGAGCGGCTCATCAAAAAGGTGACATACCCTGCCATCCAAACGTGGCATACCCTGCCACAGTAAAAGCGACACCCAAAGGAAGTATAAGAAAGCAGAAATACTCAGCATAAAGGAAAATTTTGGCGTATTTTTACATATTGTTTATATTTTTGTATACATATATTGAATAACATTGTAGCTCTTTTGTATAAATTTTAATATTTAATATTTATTTGTATTTGAAAATATTGCCATTTCTGTGGCAAAGTGCTTTCGTGTCTGCTTTAAAAAATAGTGAAATCCTCACGATTAGAACTTCGGTAGATTTATACCACCGCGAAGAATCTCGTGATCTTTGTTAACAAAACGAAAAAAATGACAAATCCAAATAATCTGATACGTCCCCCGATCCTGCGCGTAGAGAGTGCTCTTGTGGGTTCGGAAGGTTCTAATAGAAACGAAAATATCAACATAGCGCGTAATAACGAAAATAATCATCGCAAATTGGTATCGATTATCACTCGCGTTGTTACGGAAACCTTGCAAACGCAAGGTCGCCAATTTTTTACGTCCATTATGAATCCCGAGGCGAATATTAATAATGAAACGAACGTGCCAATCAATGCTGAAAACGATAGGAACTTATCTGACATGGATAAAATTCCAGACGTCGTTAAAAGCTTGCGAACGTTTTCCGGGATCCCAGTGAATATAACTCGTGGAGAAAAAGCATAGAACGCATTCTGCGTATCTATGATCACCTTAAGGGAACCCCGAAATATTACGGCATACTCTCGGTCGTTCGTAACAAAATAATTGGCCGAAGATATCCAAGTGTTTAACCCTACATTATGCCGACAAGCGAAACCTAGGTACCTTGGAATACCAACTTACTACGCTTGTGCAAGGTGTAAACACTATTAACGAGTTTTATCAAAGCGTTTACCATCATCTTTTCTTGATTCTTAACAAACTAGCTGCCATGGATCTAAATCAGGATTCCCTCAACCTGACCCAATGTTATCGAGAAAAGGCTTTAGACACTTTTGTTAGAGGCCTTAGAGGTGATTTACCTAGATTATTAAGTATTCGAGAGCCAGTGAACCTTCCACAAGCTATTTCATTATGTCTGAAGTTGGAAAATATAAATTATCGTACTCAGCATGCAAATAATTCTCTTCGCAAAAACTATTCGCAAGTGCCGCAAAGGCCGCCTTTGCCATCAAAAGGGGAAACTTCTCGTTTTTATAACAATAAATATACTTCAAAACAAAGTTTTCATCCTAAGCTTTTTCATAACCCTCGGATCCCTCAAACACCCCAATTTCACAGACAGATACAGTATCAAAATCCGAATCCAAATGATTATCAATTGCCTCCAATGCCAAGAATGTACGAGCCAATGGATATTGACCATTCCATACATTCTCGTGCGGTCAATTATCAAAACCGAAACCCAACAGGAAGACCCCAATTTCATAGCAAAAGACCGCAGCAATTACCATCAGCTCAAGTGAATTTTCCTAACAAACAACAAAGGCTCTTCAGCATACAGCCAGAAGAATCATCAGGTGTGGAAGAAGACATATCTCCCGAGAAATATATGAATGCCATAGATATAAACAGTTCTGAGCAGCAGGAGGGAAATGACACCGTTAATTTTTTAGATCTATGAGCTATTCGCTTCCATATTTCGAATTCAAAGCCAAGAGCGGAACACACTTAAAATTTTTGATCAATACAGGATCAAACAAAAATTATATTCAACCGCAACTCATCTGGAATTCTAGAGCGAATGAAAAACCTTTTTCAGTAAACTCTGTTGGTGGTGTAGTTAACGTGACGCACCATGCTTTTGTAAATATATTTGGACCTCATACGGAAAAAACTAAAATTCTATATTTTACCGAACTTACAAACTTTTGCAGGCATTTACATTGACGACATAATTATTTATGGTCAAAACGAAGAAGAGCACTTGGAGAACCTCGAATTAGTCTTAAAAACCCTAGAAAAAGCCAACATGAGAATTAATCTCGATAAATGCGAATTTCTTCAACAAGAGGTGGAATTCCTAGGCTTCGTAATAAGCATTGAAGGAATCAAGAGCAACCCTTAAAAAGTAGAAGCTATTGCCTCCTTTTCGCCTACGAGAACGCTCAAGGAACTCAGATCTTTTCTTGGTATGTCAGGCTATTACAGGCGATGTATCAGAGACTACGCTCGAATCGCCAAGCCTCTGACATCCCTTTTAAAAGGGGAGGATGGACGAGTGTCCAAACACCTCTCAAAAAATAAAGCTATTGTGCTTGACAAAGGAGCGCGAGAAGCCTTCGAAAAATTAAAGAACTCCCTAGTTTCTAAAGAAGTGGTCCTATCACATCCAGATTTTTCCAAACCTTTCGAGCTAACCGCGGATGCTTCTAATTTTGCCATAGGCGCAGTTTTGTCGCAGGATGACAAACCTATCTCCTTTTTATCCCGTACGCTCAGCAAAACTGACGAGAACTATGCGGCAAACGAGAGGGAGATGTTAGCCATAATATGGTCGCTCAATTCATTGAGAAACTACCTTTACGGTACTAAAAAAGTGAAGATATTCACTGATCACCAACCCTTAACGTATGCGCTAAGCAATAAAAATACAAATTCTAAAATGAAGCGCTGGAAAGCTATTTTGGAGGAGTATAATCACGAGGTTAAGTACAAACCAGGCAAAGTCAAAGTCGTCGCTGATTCACTTTCCAGGCCTCCGAATCTTCCGGAAATCAACTCAATGACCCCCACCGAGCACAGTGCTGAAAGTTAAGCGCATGATCTGATTCCCATTGTAGAAACACCCATTAATGTTTCTCGGAACCAAGTCATCCTCAAAATTGGTAATGAAAGGAGTTATCAACTCAAAAACCCTTTTGACCGCTACGCACGGCATATTTTTATTCAAGAAACTTACACCGAAGAGGAAATCATTCAGATTCTCAAAAGGTATCTAAACCCATCTGCCATTAACGGGCTACTTGCAGACGAAACCACATTTGGTACAATTCAGTCAATTTATCCACATCATTTTAGAAACTATAAAGTGAGATTTACACGAAAAATTGTAGAAGATGTCATGAATGAAATCGAACAAGAAGAAAGAATTCTGCAAGTGCATAAAAGAGCACATTGAAATGCTGAAGAAAATCGTGTACAATTGCTTGAAAACTTTTATTTTCCCAAGATGGCAGCCAAAATCAAACGATCAGTGAAAAGATGCACCATCTGCAAAGAGTGCAAATATGATCGACATCCCAATAAACCTTTTATCCATTCAACTCCGATTCCAAAGTATTCAGGCCACACTCCGTCCATTCTGTCACTGGCGAGAAACCAGTAGACTTATTTTTCGGGCGTTTTAATAATGCCACGCCTGAAGATATCGAGAATATTCGAAAGAAAAACATTGAGAAGCTCAAGGCCAAGCAATATAAAGACTTGCGATTTCACAATAAATCTCAGCAGCCAGCAAAGAGTTATCAAATAGAAGAGATAATATTTGTTAAGAAAAATAGGCATGAAGGCTCTAAACTTACCCCCGCTACAAGCAGGAGAAAGTTAAAGAAAATAACCACACTACCATAGTAACCGAATCAGGAAAAATCGTCCATAAAGATAAAATCCGCAGCTAACTATTTTAGATTGATCAGGCAAACGTGCAAATTCTCGACCTTACGAACTCACAGGTAGTGACCCTCTTTTTAGGATAAACCAGAATACAAAATGCAAACTTTAAATTTACACATAAGATTGATTTAGACCAATACGAGAGATTCATAGCAAAAACTGATGCAGTGTTAAATCTATCACATGAGTTAAGACAAATTGAAACTTTCGTTCACAACCTTAAAACCACGGAAAATGAAAAGGTCACTAGATTTTAGCGGTACAGTCTGAAAATGGCTCGCAGGAAACTCTGATCATGAGGATTTTGCTACCATCGAAGAAACAGTTAATGATGTTCTCAAAAACTCGAATAAACGAAATCCCATTTTCAAAAATAATAAAATATCACAATGTAATTTATGGGATCATTAAGGAATGTAAAAATTCAATTACTGTTCTATCTGAAAGGAAAAAGATTTGTTAGATATAAGTAATACTTCCCGTACACCAAATCTGCTGAGCAGCTTAGAAGCAAACTACAACGTCATCAGTGATGAAAACATTTCCATCATCAACAACAGCTCTCCTGACATCTTACTCCTAAATAACTTCTCTGGCGATCTAACAACGAAAGAATCCTTGCACAAGTTGAACGGAACTTATTTTATTGTCACAATAACAATAGTGCTTGCAATAGAATTAGCTAAGTTTTGCCATAAACGAAATGAAATTAAAAAATATCCTTCCAGTACTGATCATCACGTTCTACAGCTGGCAGCGCATCGCAACACGGAGAATCCTTGACCTGTGACTTACCATATACCGGCGCTAAAGTTCAACATTTCATATTTTCGACAATCGTGGACGATTGTTTTTAAAGGGGGAGGAGTTAACATAAGATGCAACCAGGCCAGCGTATCGCAGCATGAAGGAGAATGCAGTGGCCAGCAGAAGTCATTGTTTACTTATAAGCAATAAATGCACCAGACGCGGGCATCAGCAATTTTAGCTTATAAATTTAGAAATAGGAAAGGAATAAGAGGAGTTGTAAATTAAATTTAGTTGAATAAAGACGCAAGACTTATGTCTTGCAGTTTGTCATTGTTTTTAAAGAAAAAGGTGTTGTAATTTAACTGATATGTATAGATTAGTGGGAAGTTGTCCGTGTGGACCTCAAGGGTCGCACCTCGCGGCTTGTTTATTTTTAAGTTAGTTTTTTTTTCAGAATCGTGGAAAAAGTTTTGCTGGTTTCGCTTCAAAAGCTGATAGGAATGTTTAAATTTTATAAACATTTATCATTCTGTTGTGCAAATCAGGTTAAAAAAACCCTATCTGTTGTATTTTTTTATTAAATTAAAAAACGGCTTGAGCAATTTTTTTATTATCTGAAAAACATCACGAGTATATTAAAACGCGTTAATTGACACCTTAAGAATGCAAATAATATGTTTGTTTTGTGAGATATAGTGAATGGTATAAATGACCTTGAAGGTCATGATTAGTTTTAATGATTTTTTATCTTTGGATTGATTTTTTCATCATAGTGAGAGAAAGTTTTGCTGTTTTTTTATAAAAACTGTTTGTAGTACGTGAATTTTATAGACATTGATTACTGCATTTTGCAAATCAGGGTAAAACCTTATTGTTTATAAAAAACCTTAATTTGTTGCATTTTTTTTATTAAATTAAAAAAACGGCTTCAACAATTTTCTCACACGCAAATGTTAATACGCGTCGATTGACATCTTAATGATGCAAATCCTAAGTTTGGTTCGAAAGATATAACGCATGACAGAAATGACTTTCAAGAGGTCAAAGCAGCCAAATCCCTAGACCGAAATCTCCCAAAAACTATTCAGATCTTCAAATTGCAAAGACACTTCGATTGACACCTCAACAAAGCCGATACAACTTTGTTTACGTGAGTTATGCTCGTAGAAAAACTTGTTCACAAACGTACGTACGTACATCCATACACACACATACATACTTCTGTCCAAATACACTTTAAGTATACTCTAAAGACCTCAAAACGTGAAGATATGTTGAAAATTTCAATTTCGATTATCGAGGCGATTACAAGAACTTCCCATATACAGGCAAGTTAATATGCATATGAGATTTTATATATTTTATTTTATTTTAAAACATGAAAAGTTAATTCACAACCACAAAATAACGGAAATTTATTCAAAAAGTCTGGAAAAATTTATAGGCGTATACGATGCCCGTGATGGTATGAAAAAGGCTTCGTTGTTTAACTTCAGTAGATTTTTCGCCCTGCATCTGGCACAATACTGGTTGTAATATTCCTCCACATTTTCCGACTTAGAATTGTTGTGATACGTAACAATTTTGAAAAAAATCCATTATCTCGAATTAGTTGAGTAGTTCAAGATGGTTTAGGGTTATGGTCATATTACCAACAGGTATCTGATAGCGTTTCTGCAGTCCAAGCTGGTTTTCAGGATAAATGTCATCTACTGTTTTCTTCAACTTATCGAGGTATTTGTAGAGTAATATCCATTGGTTGTAGTTTACAGGTTGCGGAAATCGTCCATGATTTTGGAAGATTATTTTGGACTGGAATGTGCTGGAATCGAATTCAAGCGTAATTTTACGAATATGATAGTCACCCAGATAATACGTGTAATTCAATAAGACATTTTCACAAGCAACTTGAGATTTGGATTTTGCTTCCGTTCTTGGTTTTCACTCTTTGAAACTCTACATGACGTCATCAATGCTAAAACTATCGATTATCGGTACATCAGTCAACTTTTTCTTCTTTTGCAGCTTTCGGTCAATCGTTTTACAGGTTTGTGTTTGCTTATTGCGCATCTTATCAACTGGCCCCATTTTAACCTAAAGAGCTGGAATACAGAATTGATGGATATGTAAATTCTTCGCACTGCTTTTAAACCACCAGTTTCTCGTTTACAGGTCTGGTTGCAATACTCTCCGTCATATTGTGAAAAATTATTTAAGAAGATATTCCGGTACAAGTGAAGTATTTTGTCATCATTGGTATCATAGTTTGTAGAAGAGAAACGTTTCAAAAAGTTCTTGAAACCGCTTCTTCTAGAGCGATAGCAAAGCAAGACGCAACTATATTGCCCACAAAATGTGAATAAGCCACTTTGTAACCGCTGCTATTTATTCACAAACACTTTTCAATTGATACGAAGGATTTTTCTAAAGTATTTATTATCCCAACATTTTCCGAATGAATCGAAATACTCGACTTGTCCCTTTTTAGGGCAGTACAATGCCACCCAATGTGTGCCACTTTTGTTGATCGGGTCCATGTTGGCGATGACACATTCGGGATTTTTAATTCTTCGACGTAATCGGTCACAGGAGTAAAAACAATGGAAAAATCTTTTTGTAATGGTATTACTTCTTAACACATTGATAATCTCCAAAGTATTCATTCCTTTTCTTATATGTTCTCTAGGTTTACAATCTTTGTATGTGATGTCACGTAGCTTTGTAAGAATTCTTTTGTCAATTCTCCGTTCATAAACGCTGTTGAAAAGTTTCCCAAAGATCTGTTAAGATTCTCATCGAGTCGTTTGAGTTCCAAGTTTCCAAATACACCTGCTTGATCTGTGGTTATAACCGAAAAAGTAGGATATTTTTACGCAATTTCTTTCGAGTAAAGTTTGTTCTGTGATGTGAACCCGGTCAATGGTACTTTCTTAAAGAAGGTTAAGTGACCTTCTGAGAAGTATTCAACATTTACAAGGCAATTTGTCATAAATTCTGCTGGGTACTAGATTAAATACCGTTATCAAAGTTATTAATTGCAGTACCCTCGAATAGAGTAAGATATCCTCTAGTGCTAACTGATCCTCTAGTGCTAACTTTTCGCGCACACCCTAGAGGAAGTTTTGCCACTTGAACACCATTTACTGATATATTGAAGTTGCTAATATTGTTATGCTTAAAGTTAAATGGATTCTTTGTGCGCTTTTCAGTGTAGGAGTCATATAAACCATATCAAAAACATTCAGGTTTGGTGATTGCGCGATGACTACATTATCAATAGATAGAGTAAAGGTGTTGGTAGGAAGTGTATAGGTTTTCACTTCAACCCACTTCTATGGGTATACTACATTCGAGCACTGTAATACAGCGCTGTTAATAAACTGGGATTGACTGTAACATGATTCATGACCAATGTCGCTTCTAGAAATTTTACGCGTGGATTAAAGTCATCGTCTTTTAAATACGAAAAAAATTTCGGATTTTCAATAAAAGTGTTCAACTGAAGTCCACTCCATTCATTAAAAGTTTATCTTAATTTAACAGATAGCTGTGAATTGTGCCCATAAGTTCAACGGTGCTACCCTTTTGCACCATTGCAGACCTTTTAAGATAGCCCTCATTCAACTCAGAAGGACCACCGCCAGCTTTCGAGTCTTTAATCATCTCCTTCCGATTCTGATCTAGATACCATCTCGCTGATTTGAGATAAGTCGATGCAGCGTTTTTATCATAGTTAAGTAAATTTTCAATAGAGGCGCGATAGTGGTAATGGTTGTCTGTTAGAGTTTTATTCTTGCCATTTAATTGTACAGTGCATTGTCTAAAAAATGAATGCATGAGGTTGTTAGCTACACCAACGGAATCAGCTAAACCATCAGTCCCATCAGTTTTCTTAAGTTTCTTCTTCCCGGTGCAAAGTTCTTCTTTACCGTTCTTTAGTTCAATTAGTTGCACCTTGAGTTGTAAGTAAATGCTGGATAAATCACGATATGTGTCTCCATGTCCGAGTGAGACAAATTCCAACACCGAAAAATTGTTCAGTGATGCAATGGGTTTGTAAGCAACCTCTTAGGTCTTCAGTTTGAATCGCTGGCGAGGCAAAAATATCCAATTCAGACTTCATAAATTCTTTCTGTACATACTTGTCAAATATATCCAATGCACGCCTTCTTAACTCTCGTCGTCTTTTTATAGTTCTCTTAGTCTTGCTCGATGATAAATTTCTCACGTTTTGCCTTTTTTTTGGGAGACACTAATTTCAGCTGCGTACTTGTGTAAGTGTTAGCTCTTTTTATAGCTTATCTTCTTCCTTTACCTTCTATTTTATCAAAGATTTCATTTATACCTTTTTGGGGCAATTCGTGTCCTGCAGACTTTCCGTGCTTCTCTAGTACCTGCTTCAGCGGTCTGCTTTCCTGTTTCGGCGTCTTGTTTGCCTATAGCTTTTGTTCCATACAGAAGATAGCGTACCAATCTACAAAAAA
The DNA here is from genome assembly GCA_963942545.1 of Oxycera nigricornis. NCBI lineage: Eukaryota > Metazoa > Arthropoda > Insecta > Diptera > Stratiomyidae > Oxycera > Oxycera nigricornis. The sequence continues at coordinate 60,174,615 of OZ012662.1, forward strand.
AACTACCAACACCCCTTCCTCCCTGGTACACAAGTGGCGATCGATACACTTCTCCAATGTCAGATAATTTACCCTCACTCAAGGTAGTAATATGCATTCTATGAACTCATCTCAGAGGTGTGATAAATCCCGTATGAAAAATTTGTTGATATTTCAAACTTGCGAATTCTTGCCTTTGTTTGAAATAAAGCATGGTGAAAGTTGGAGTAACGCTAAGTTCAAAGTTGACTAGCTCACCATGATGGTCTGTAATTTTGATTGAAATATTTCAAGGAAAGTTTTCTCATTAAATTCAATTCCGCTCAGTAACACGGCTATGAAATCTGTTATTTTAATCGGTGACGCAATATACAGCTCTACATTAAGCTTCACGTCATGATCTTTTAGATGAAATGTAAGAGTTGTCAGTGACCGCTTCTTTATCCCGCTTCCTGCTTAAGCTATTTCACGGATAAGTATATTGATCAATCATCTGTAATAATTCATTGTGGTTTCGTTTGTCTCTTAGTATCTGTCCAATTATGTCGTCCATAAGCGCTCGGAATGATTAAAATTTCGCATTTCAGCAATCTTTCCGGACTGATAAATGTGAATGCAAAAATATCTTTCTTCTATAATACATCCAATCTCGGAAATTGCCTTTTCATCTCTATTGTCTTCGATACGATCGTATATTATTTGCTTAATGTCGGTCAGGTAGTAGCTATAATAGTCAGGTCTAATTGCTAAGAAAAATTACGAAAGGAATGATGAAAAGTTTATATCATTTTCCTTATAACATAAGTTTTGCAAATCATTAGCATCCCATCTAAAACGAGCACGATAATTTCCCGATCGATAAATATAAGCGATTATTGCTTTTGAATCTTTTTAAACTGGTAAAGATTGTGGTAAATTGGTAACGCTTTCATCTTTAGAAGGTATAGAACGTTTAGAAATACCGCTCCTATCTGACTCGCTTTTCACTTTTTGTCGTTTCGGTAGAGCGATTTCCATCATTTCAACACACTAATTGTCGGTAAACTTACACACATTTGGTTATGATCGTTTATTGTCGGAGTTAATGTCTAGGGAACTGTTGCACAAGAGATACACGTAGAACTCGTCACCTAGTTTGTTTATAGTAGTTTTTAGATTCTGTCTCAATTTAGGTTTTTAACTCTGGAACTAAGCTCGGTCTTCAATCTTAACTGTTCATTTTGCCAAGCAGGCTATCTTATGGGAATGTCAGTCTCAAATGGATCATGGTTTAGACAAGAGGGTCTTGATATAGATTGCTTATCAGACTTTCGAACTACTTGATCGAAATCTGACGCCACAGAACCTCTATCATCTACTGCATCTAAATCAGTGAAGACTTCATCCAGTTTATCCACAGTCATATCTGCTGGAACTGTATACTGCTTTATACTAGCATCACCGGTTATTATCCTATAGTCCTTGCTGGTTCCTTCAAATGAACCAGCTACACTTTCTTTATTTTGAAAGGAGGTTCAAGACTTTTTGCTGTTCCACATGCTGATCATCGTTCGTTAAAAGCAGCTGAAAATTCTTGCTACAGTGGTGTTATTTCGTTTACCGACTCAAATATCTCACCCGGTCGTGGAGGCGAAGTTTGTGTGGTTATTTCGTTTTTAAATAGGAACATCGTCTGTGTGATGCTTTCACACAAATTCTTATATTTTTGCCTTTCGATGAAAGATTTTCAGCTTTCGTCTCCATAAAAAAAATTTTTCGTCTTGCATTTAAAAATAGTTTTATCACATTCCGTTACTGATACCATTTTGCTCCATCATTTTGGCGCTCACTGTTCTGTATCTTACTCATAGTTTTGTCAAACAGATTTCTATGCATATTTTTCAATCAAAGATCCTATCACACCGGAAAGAAAACTTCCTAACAATACAGGTAAAAATCCTCCTTGCTGCACCAATACATTAGGCTGGTGTGGAACAGATTTTATTGCTTTTGAAAGCTTACACAGGCGCTTTTTATATTTGCGCAGCTGTGTGAATACTTTTCGAGATGGTGTATGATTACCTTTCAATGTATGGTGTGTGATTTCACATAGAGTTTCAATGACTCGCCTTTCTTAAACACGCTCTTGATTTTTCAATATCATACATCATATGCATGTTGTCCTTTAATCGTTTCATTCGAGCAATAACCCGTTAAAAACTTTCTATTAAATATATCCATGCGAAATCGTAACGCTTCATTTACATCTTGCGTTAGATCAATAAACAAAAAGCTATTCGGCTGCTGCGTAATTTGCTTATATATTCTCATTAGCTGCTTTTGGGGTATACCTGTTTAGCCAGATGGTGAAATTGGCTCTTGTCTCGGGGGTTCTTGAAGCAAACCAGGTATTTACAGTTGAGTGATATGTCACGACAAAATTTTCTTTGATCAAATAAATTTTGAGTCACAAAAATAGCTGGAAAGGTTTCAACGATGGGACCGTTTTGTAAACAGCTCACATACCTGTCTTGCAAATGCATTTAATAGCATGTCGTCCAGCACAATCAGTATTGGGTCATCTTCAGTGTGTAAATTTGAAAATAAATGTGGTTTGGTACAGCGTGCCGTATAACGTTACACCAAATTACCTTTTTATTTGAAGCTGCATTAATGACATATTATTAAGAAAGGTCTCTATAAAAGTTGTTTTTCCACATCCTGATGGTCCAGCAATCATCATTGTAAACGTGTTTGTGAATTTCATCATCTTTGTTAATACTTTTTATATATAGTTAGCTAGATAGTGGTTCTGTTATTTAAAACGTTAGAAAGATGAAAGATAGTCAATGAGCTTGATAAAAGAGCTCGCAAGAACTTTACCCGTCATCATGTGACTATAAGATGACTAGACAATTTGTGGCAGGCAGACTTGATAGATATGAGTGCTTATTTCTCGGAAATTCGAGGCTACCCTTTCCTTCTAATGGCAATAGATGTGGCTTACAAGTACGCATGGGCATTCCCCATAAAAGACAAAAGTGCTACTGAGGTATCAAAAACCATGGACATGATTCTTGGTGGAAACTGTATTCCTAGAATCTTGCAAACTGACGACGGCAAAAAAAATTTCAACAAAATATTTCAACGTTTGATGAAAAAATATGAGATTAACCACTACTCCACTTACAGCTCTCCAAAAGCTTCATTGTAGAAAAATTCAATAGGAGTTTGAAACAAGCCGCAAGGTACGACCCTTCAGGTCCACAAGGTCAACTTCCCAGTGATATCTACATAAACATCAAAAACATTAAACACAATAATAATTTCGAAAATAATACTCCTTTAAATGATAATAATGAGAGGTATTCATAGCAGTAACAGAAATGAGTTAATAATCATCATATCATCTACGGAAGGTTTTTTTTGGATTTCCAACATTTAAGCAGTTTTTTTTATTAACACTAAAACACGGTTAAAACTATTAAAAAATTATGCAAATATTCTAGAACTTTGATTGAATTTACAACAATTTCCTTAGAATAAAAGATATAAAGTAATATCATTCGTATGGAGGACAGGATAACTTTGAATAATTTTTTATTTGGTTTTTTTAGAATCATGTAATATGGTTTCGCTGGTTTCTCTGCAAAAACTGATAAAAATGTATGAATTAATAAACATTTATTACTGTGCTGTGGAAATCAAGTAAAAAAATTATTTTTTATGAAAAAACCCTAAACCCTAGAAGCCTAATTTTTTGCATTTTCTTTTATTAAATTAAAAAGCGGCTGAAACAATCTTTCTATAATGTTAAAAACATCGCAAAAATGTTAATACACGTCAACTGACACCTTAATGATGCAAATATTATAGCTGGTTCGTGAGATATAGTGAATGATAAAAGTGACCTTGAAAATCATGATGACTTTTATTGATTTTTTATTTTTAATTAAAAATTTTACGTACTCATGAGAAAAAGTTTTGAAAGTGTTTTTACAAACATTGTTTGCAGTATATAAATTTTATAAACATTGATTACTTTCTTTTGCAATTCAGATTAAAAATTTATTGTTTATGAAAAAAACCAATTTTTTGCATTTTCCTCTCTTAAATTTAAACAACGGCTCCAACAATTTTTGTAAAAATTGGATAGATTCGCGCAAATGTTAAAACGTGTCGATTGACACCTCAAAGATGCAAATCGTATGTTTGATTCGCGAGATATAAGGCATGACAGAAATGACCTTTAAAGAGGCAAAACAACAAACCTTCGGTTTTTTTGATTATGAAAAAAAACTAAATTAAAAATAAAAAATCATTCAAAGTTATCATGTAAAGAGAGTTCATACGAATGATATAACCTTATACCTTTTATTCTAAGTAAATTGTTGTAAATTCAATCAAAGTTCTAAAATATTTGCAAAATTTGAACAGATTTTTAATATTTTTTACAGTCTTCCAATTAAAAAAATTGTCTAAAGCTTGAAAACCACCAAAATTTCAATCGAATTTGCATTTGTGGTAATCAACGCTTTGAAAGATAAAATGTTTTATAGTCAATACTTTGCAAGATCAATTACGTCCTCCATCATCATTTGCAAAAATTTTTACTTTTTACATGCAATTGAACCTATTTTTGACTGCATATTCAAAAAATTTCAAAACCCATAGAAAATATAATGTAATTATTAATCTCATTGATGTAAAATCGTGAAAAAATATAAATTTGGTGATTATGCTGAAGTCATGGCAATTTTGAACGCAACTATTCAAAATGGTCATCACGCGACAAAATCTCTTCAAGGACATTAATAACAAAAACTGCATTAATTTTTTCTAGCGCTCTTTTGTGCTTCAAGCATCGATGTGAAAATAATAAATAACGTAGAAAAGGTCCCCACCGATTGATTGACCAAATCAATCTACCCCCATCCACCAAAAGCCTTACGTAATCAATGGATACTCCCGTAGATGATATGATTAATATTAACTCATTCCTGTTACTGCTATGAAAGTTACGGAAACTATTCGTCGGGCGAGAAATGAAACAATCTTTTTTCCGGCAGGTCTTTATTGGATCACGTCAGACAACCAACTGACTGAATTTCGAATTAACAATTTCAAATTCACAAACCAAGAACTTAAATTAACGTGACCGAAAAGGTGCACAGACGCTACCTTTGCAAGTATCTAATTTCGCTACCAAACTCAAATTGCAATTCCCGCGATCGTGGAAAGCCGCGTGACATCCCGCTAAATTTGGATCGGTGGGAAAATGATGTTTGGTTGGATGAAATGTGACCATAACGAATTCGGTGGGATGAAACATGATAATTAGGTAACATGTGTTAGAACCTCCTACTCTAGTCAACAACACGTTTTCTAGTGTGCAATTCTGGTTCGCAACTCTGCTAACACTATTTAATGCTCATTAATGGAGGTTCTTTATTGTTCCCAGATTATAGGCTGGTTCCTAATTAATTTTAGTAGTAAGTGTGGTTTCGGCGTGTCGGATGGCATCGTCTTCAGGTGCTGTCACTTGCCATCTGTCACCGGACAGCACTACCACGGCTGGCTTGTTGGTGGATTAAGCTGTTATTCTAACACATGTTATAAAATGGCTAAGCATAGGCATATATGCGAACCAATTGACGATCGTTATAACTTGCAGATTTAAATTAAAAAATAGTTGAAATATAACGAGCTGTAAGTATTCGAGGTCTATTTTTTTTATTTAAAAAATGAAATGTGTTCACTTCCTTGCTGGTATATTCTATATCATCAATTTGAATAGTGTCATTTGCGAAATTGATAAGGTAAGTTCCGTTAAGGATTTTGGTTGCATTTCCATGATGAAGTTTGCCACTATCACCTGTTACGTATAGGATATTTTCGCTGATGAGTTCGATTTTATGTTTGTCACGGAATTGATAACTGCATTTTGCACCAATTCCGTCTAGAAGTTGTGAGAGACAATTATCTGACGTAAGCCTCCCTAATTGATCCCTTCGGCAAATGATTATTTCTTGGTTTTATCGCATTCCTGTTTTATGCCGTATCGTTCCAGCTGTGTTACCAATAGGCTAGAGTAGTCCAAAGAAATCATTCTATTGTCTTTTATTGCGGAACGGATTAGGATATAGTTAAAGTCAGTTTTCTCGGTTTTCGGCAGACTGAGGATATACAAAAGGGTTGAATTTTTCATGAGCATTAACGGTTCGGCGTACTCGATGGCCTGAACTTCATTTTTATAAGGCAGCGTTTCAATCTGAGAAAGGATGTCGTTTATCTCAGTGTGATTCAGCAGGTTTGTATTGACTATGCCTTTCTTGGCTAGCTGGCTTGCTAAGACCATTTCTTAAATTTTGTTTTTAACTATTGTCAATTGGTTGAATAACATTTGTTCGTATTTATCATTAACGCGCGAGTTTATATCTAGAGTTATCTTATTATATTTATCGACAAGTTCGGAGGATACCTTGGTTAAATATTGGTTGATTTTATATTGATCGTTATTGTTACTGATAATGTCATTTTGACTTTTTAGAATATGGTTCCAATCTGTGGCATCCGGATTCCCTGCGATCCACTTCCAGGCTGAACCTATCCAATTGATCGATCGCTTTTGCTTAACATGACTCCTGTCTCGAAGTTGGTCCAGGAATTCTTCGATTCGGGATAGTTGATGATGCAGCTGTGTTGTTCGGATGCTAGAGCGATTGGCACGATGCTCGGATTGGAACTTTAAGCTGTTGTATATTTCATCAAAAGTCTGCAGGTTTATCGAGTGTATGATTTTAAAATCTCCTTTCAGAATTTTACCAAATTCTTGCCGCATAGTGACGATTGGGCTGGTATAATGGTATATGTCTACCGAAGCTTGTGCGCTCGAAAGGATTAATCTGTGATAGGAGGGATACTTTTCAAGTGTGAATTATGTATTTTTTTTCCTGAAGTTGTAATGACAGTAACGCGGTTGTCTTTAGCAACTATTTCCTTTTGAAATTTAGGTTTATGCTTTGCTTTGATTTGTTTATTGATTTTGAAAACTACATCTCCTGCGTTATATTTTTTTGGTTTCACCCTTTGCAAATTATGGTTAGCAATTTAAATCTTTTGTTTTCTTAATATTTCTTGTTTCAAATTTTTGTTAAGTATGGTTCGAAAACCTGAGAGTTTTTGATAGTTTATTCTTTCGGATTCACCGAAAAATATATCCGCTGGTTTTACTTTGGTCACGGAGTGGATGGTATTGTTGTATCTGTCTACCGAGATGTTTACTATTTCCTTGAAGGAAAGCTCAGGGTATTCCTGTTGAATACATCTTACAATTTTCAAGATTGTAGAATGAATGAATGACTGTACCATTCACTTCGCTCTTTTGTGGTGGTGCTAAATAAACAGTTATTCCTAACATTCGATATAGTTGAGAATGATAGGACTTATGAAGCTTCCTTCGTTATCTGTAACTAAAATTTTCGGGACTGTGAAGTAATGTAATATTTTCATAATTTTATCGCGAAGGTGTAAAACTGATTTGTTTTTCACATGAATTTTTTTTGTAAATTTCGAGAATTTGTCGATAACGGTGATGAATTTTTCTGCTTTTACTTGCATAGTGTCCATGTGTAATATTTCCGTGAGATAATCCGGAATCAGTGTTCCCTGTAATTCAGATTTTTGAGCATGTCGATCTTACTTGTTCACGTTGCGGATTTCACATCTGTTCGTGTGTCTTTTAATCAGTTTCGTCATTTGCGAAAAATAGTAATTTTCCAAAATTTGGTCCTTGTTTTCTCTGCTGTGTCTATGTGCTCTCCTATGTTAGTCCTGAATTATTTTAAATTTGTTTTCTTCACTGGAAATGTCTTCGACTGTCCTCTGAGTAATCCGTGCCTTGAATTTATAAAAGTTTTCCTTGAAAACCTCTTGCAGCAAGTGAACATATTTTTTTGGAGTTTTGATACCGTTGACTATATTAGCATTAAGATTTTCTTTCAATATTTTACTTAACGGGCTTCTATTTATATTTTTACTCGAATATAGTGTTTGCTATAGTTTTGGTGAGGCTCTTCGTAGGCGTTCACTCCTTTTCCTTCCGAAATAATGAGTTGGTTCCTAAAAAACATTAAGTGGCGCTTCAGAATGTGGTATGAGATCGCTGGCCTCTTCGTCCGCGCTGTGCGCTGTATCTGTACTGGATAGAGTTAAAACGTTTGCCTCTAAAGGAAGTCTGGATAGTGCATCGGCTACATAGTTTGTTCTACCAGGTTTTAGATAAGTTCATAGTTGAACTCTTCAATTTTTGATTTCCATCGCTTCAATCTAGCATTATGGTTCCTGTTACTAAGGGCAAATGTTAACGGCTGGTGATCGGTTAAGATTTTCACTTTTTTAGCGCCATAAAGATATGTTCGTAGTTTATCAAGAGCCCAAACTATTGCTAGCATCTCCTTTTCGCAGGTAGCAAAGTGTTCTTCGGTTTTATTCAATGACCTTCAAATAAATGTAATCGGTCTGTCCTTCCCGATGTCTCCCTGGGACAAAACCGCTCCGATTGCATGATTTGACGCATCGGTTGTAAGAACGAATGGCTTTTCGAAATCTGGGAAAGTTAATATTTCGCAAGAAGTAAGTAACTCTTTTCAATTGTTGAAGGCAGTCAATTCCTGTTTGCTGAGCTTCACTTGCTTCTTTTTTGATTGACTCGCCTTAATCTGTGCGTTTTCCCTTCTTGTCATGTTTGCTAATGGTTTCGCTATTTTTGCGAAATCCTTAATGAACCTCCTATAGTATGAGGCTAGTCCGAGGAACGCTTTAAGGTCTTTTAGATTTTCAGGAGGTTTAATTTTATTCATAGCCGAGATTTTTTGAGGATCTGGAAATATTACTTCTTGGCAAATTATATATCCTAAAAACTCGACCTTAGTTTTCATGAATTTAGATTTTTCAAGATTCACTTTCAGGTTAGCTTTCTGAAGTTGCGCAAATATAGTTTCGATGTTTTCTATATGTTCTACTTCGGACTCTCCGAGGATAATAATGTCGTCGATATAGACGTAACAAATTTTTCCAGTATGAGGTTTAAGGACGTCATCGATCATTCTTTGAAAATAGCCACGGCGTTCTTTAAGCCAAACGGTAGCTTTGTGAACTCGTATTTCCCGTTATCAGTTGAGAACGCAGTTTTTTGGATTTCGGATTCTTTCATTTTAATTTGATGAAAGCCGGTGGTGAGATCCAATGTTGTGAAAAATTTCGATTTTCCAAAGCTCGCGAGTGTATTTGTAATGTCGGGAATGTGGTACGTGTCTGGAATTGTAACTGCATTCAGACGCTTGAAATCGATGACCAATCTGTATTGCCTTTTTTTCACAGAATTTGGCTTTTTCGGCACAATCCAAAGAGGAGAATTAAAAGGACTTTTCGATGGACGAATAATCCCGTCTTCCAACATTTGCGATATTTGTTTCTCAGCCTCTGCTCGCATATTTACTGGTACGGATAGGACTTTTGTGAATAGCCTCAGACGTCGAGGCTCTAATTTCGGCTTAGATATTCATTTCTACTATTTCTTTGTCACAAATAGAACCAAATAGCTCAGAATATTGGTTAAATAACTTTTGTAATTTTTCCCTTGATTTTCGATTTAAATGATCGCATTCAATACTTAATTTGTTGACCTGCTTCGATTCTTTAGCTTTTAGATGGATCTATATATCGGGCTTGATGAAAAGAATATTGTTTTTTCTATCGATGATAGCTTCCAATTCTTTTAAAGTGTCATCGCCTATTATGCCGTCAACAGAGGTTAGGCCTGGCAGGACATAGAAATCTAAGGAAATATCGTTTCCGACTTTTTCGAAAAGTTTTCCGGTGACCTTTTTCGTAATTAATATCTTTCCTGCTGCTGATTGTATAGAAAAAGAAATTTTGACTGGCTTTGCATTATAGTCAAGTTCCATTGAAACAAAATTTTTGTTGGCACCGTTGTCTTCAAGGAATTTTTTGATTTGTCCGTCCGTAAGGACATATTCGAAGTAGGGGACGCTGGACAGGCGTCCATCGTAAAATTTGCATGATCTTCCAGATCAGCAGAGTTGTGTGGATCTTGATCGCAGAAATCATCCGGTTGTTCCTCGATTCCCAAATTGTACAATCATTGAGGTTTCCGTGGATAATTCCTTGAATTATTTGAGCGTTTTATCGGTTGAGGACTCATTGGTCTGTTCATATAGTTGATCCTGCGCGTTTAAATCGATTGTTCAATGTCCATTGGGACTGGCGGTTTGGGTTGTGTGGGCCTGGGTGGTGGATTACGATAGGAGGCTTGGTGTTGGTTATGATTTGCAGCATTGTAAGCTTGATTTCTTTCCGTATCATTTAAGTGCCTGATTGGTTGGCCTTTTCTAGGCTTCGAGCTATCGAATCGTGAAGTGAAGAATTGATTCACAGGTGCTGGGATAGTATTGGGTAAATTGTGATGATAGATTGAAAAAATTCCGAAAGTTTAGGTTTTGGAATTCAAGACATGAAGCGTATGCTTCAGGTAAAGTTTGAGGTTTTTGGACTATTAGCATCCTAGAAAAGTCACCATTCAGTCCTCGAATAAACACATCTAAAGCTCTGTTACGATAATTTTCTGTTAACGCAGTAATGGTCTCGAAAGAATATTCTTCAGTTTTAATTTTATTAATTATCAGAGACAGCTGGTGATTAACTGCTGCATAAAACTCATCAACACTCCGGTTTCTTTGAACCATTGTATGTAATTGATGTTCTAGCGAGCGAACATCCCGCTTATCAGTGTAATGAAGTGAGAGGCATTTTTTTATGCTTTCCCAATCGTTATCAAATATGTTGTAAGAGATAAGGGCAGCGTCTGGTGGACCTCTTACTTTTTAACTTGCCAGTATATGGGAAGTTCTTGTGATCGCCTCGAAAATCGAAATTGAAATTTTCAACATTTCTTTACGTTTTGAGGTCTATTAGTGTTTATAAAGTGTTTTTAGAAAGGGAGATGTATGTGTGTGTCTGTACGTACGTACGTACGTAGGTACGTTCGTGGACAGTTTTTTCTACGAGCATAACTCACATAAACAAAGTCGTATCGACTTTGTTGAGGTGTCAATCGAAGCGTCTTTGCAATTTTAAGAGCTGGTTAGTTCTTGGGATACTTCGGTCAGGGGGGTTTGTTGTTTTGACCCTTTGAAGGTCATTTCTGTCATGCGTTATATATCGAGAACCAAACATACGATTTGCATGATTAAGATGTCAATCGACGCGTATCAACATTTGTGTGAATTTTTCAAATTTAAAAAAAAATCGTTGGAGCCGTTTTTTGATTTAAGGAAAAAAAGTGCAAAAAATTAGGGTTTTTTTTTTATAAACAAGAAATTTTTAACTTGATTTACGAAACCCAGTAATCAATTTTTATAAAATTTATATACTTTAAGCAATGTTTGTAGAAACAACATTAAAATGTTTTCTCATGAAAACGTAAAAAAAAAAATCATTAACAGGCATCATGATTTTCAAGGTAATTTCTGTCGTGCGTTATACATATCTCGCGAACCAAACATAAGATTTGCATGATTAAGGTGTCAATCGACGCGTATTAACACTTCTGTGAATCTGTCAAATTTTGGAAAAAATCGTTGAGGCCGTTTTTCAATTTAAGAAAAAAAAGTGCAAAAATTGGGTTTTTTTATGAACAATAAATTTTTAACCTGATTTACGAAAGACAGTATTCAATTTTTATAACATTTATATACTTCAAGCAATGTTTGAAAAAACGACATCAAAATTTTTCTCATGATAACAAGAAACATTAAATAAAAAAAAATTATTAACAGTCATCATGATCTTCAAGATCATTTCTTCCATTCACTATATCTCACGAACCAGATATAATATTTGCATCATTAAGGTGTTAATCGACGTGTTTTAAAATCTCTTTGATTATTTTAGCATTATAAAGATCCGTTTCAGCAGTTTTTTAATTTAATAGAAAAAAATGAGAAAACTTAGGGTTTTTTCATAGAAAATATTTTTTAAACCTGATTTGCACAGCACAGTAATAAATGTTTATAAAATTTATACATTGTTATCAGTTTTCGAAGAGAAACCAGTAAAATTTTTTTCATGATTCTGAAAAAATTCAATTAAAAATAAAAAATAATTCAAAGTTACCATATGAAAGGGGTTCTTCCGATTGATATTACCTTATATCTTTTATTCTAAAGACTTTGTTGTAAAGTCAAAGTTTCAAAATGTTTGGATAATTTGAGCAGATTTTTAATAGTTTTTGCAGTCTTTTAAGTAAAAAAAGCGGCTTAAATTTTGAAAACCATCAAAATTTCAATCGAATTTGCATTTGTGGTAATCAATCATCATCACCTATCCACCAAAAGCCTTACGTGATTAGTGGATGCTCCCGTAGATGATATGATTAATATTAACTCATTCCTGTGACTGCTATGAATACCATTCATTATTAATATTTAAAGTAGTAGTATTTTAAAAATTATTATTGTGTTCAATATTTTTAATGTTTATCTAGATATTACTGGGAAGTTGACCGTGTGGACCTCAAGGGCCCTGAATATATGCTTTGTACGGACTATCTGATAGTCCTGTAGCATAGTTTCAACGCTGTGAACCCAAGGTATATACTTCACAGGATTACCGCCAAAGGTCTGAAGATCTCTGACGCAATCCGGAAGTTTCTTGATATTATCAAGATCCTTTTCTGTTTGGGGAACTGATAGTTCCGATTGCGATAGCGTTGGTTGTGGATTTTGACGTTGGCTTTCAATTTGTGCCAGTCTGTTTTCAATCCGTTTTATTTGCTCGATTTGAGCATTAACCGCCCCGGTTAATTGTCGGACGGACGTTTCAATAGCTTCCATTATTTGTGATGGGTTTTATTTGTACGAAAAATGACAAAAAAAAATGAGTCTGGTTTACAATATATTGTATAGTTTCCAAATTTTCAAATCGTCACGTTTTATTCTTAGATCTAAATGATTTCTGATTCGCAGTTAAGTTTTAACTATAACTTGCACTAATTTTTAAAAACAAAATCTACAGCATTTGTTGGAATAATTCGCAATATGTAAAATTTAAATAGCAATACGAATTTTAGCTTTTGCGAAAAGAAATGTATTACAAAAACTAATACTAAATTCAATAGCTCACATTAATACAATCGTGTCCATTGGGCCTAATTGGATCGTCCTTTGGGTCCTTTTTGGTAGCACTCGTTGACTTGTTTAGATTAAGCACGCCTACTGGGGTACGGTTTCGAGTCACAAGCCTTCCGTCCTGGTCACAAATCCTTAGCTGCGAGTTTCGCGTTATGCTGTTGTCGTAAATATTTATTCCACTGGTAATCCTTTCGCACTTGTTTTGCACTCTTTTAGCGTCGCACAATTCAATTTGTTTTAATTTTTTCACAGGTTCACGGTACGAATATTTTCGACTTTTTTTTGGTTTATTCACAATTTTCAGTAAAACCGAATAGCACAAATTCGCTTATTTTTTATTTTTTTAACTTATGCTCGGGCGCCAGTTACGGAAACTATTCGTCGGACAAGAAATGAAACAATCTTTTTTCCGGCAGGTCTTTATTGGATCGCGTCAGACAACCAACTGACTAAATTTCGAATTAACAATTTCAAATTCACAAACCAAGAACTTAAATTAACGTGACCGAAAAGGTGCGCAGACGCTACCTTTGCAAGTATCTAATTTCGCTACCAAACTCAAATTGCAATTCCCGCGATCGTGGAAAGCCGCGTGACATCCCGCAAGATTCGGATCGGTGGGAAAATGATGTTTGGTTGGATGAAATGTGACCATTAGGAATTCGGTGGGATGAAACATGATAATTAGGGTTTAGGGAATGTGCATTTGGAAAAGATGACTTCGGATGGTTGGGCGGTGGGAACGGATGATAATGGAGGTTGGAATATGATCGCGCTAACTTGAATACCTCTCATTATTATTATTATTTAAGGTAGTATTTTTAATGTTTATCTAGATATAACTGGGAAGTTGACCGTGTGGACCTCAAGGGTCGCACTTCACGGCTTGTTTCATTTCACATTGATTTCGATTAGTGAGCAGTCGTTATTTGTTATAAAAAATGAGTAGAAGTCTCAGTAGATCTCAAATAGAACAAGAATTGTTGCGGTATCGGGATATACTACATACACACACTGATCACTTTTATTATTAACTAGCCCGAACTTCTTTAAAACTGAATCAAATTTAGAGTTCCAGCTTCTGGGAGATTGTTTTAAGCCATATAATGATTTATTGAGCTTACCTACCTTATTAGTCCTGCCGGTTAAGCCTTCAGGTATAGTCATGTATATGTTCTCTACAAGCTCACCGTACAGAAAAGCTGCTTTTATGTCTAATTGTATTATCTGAAGGTTATGTTGGGCAGCTTCTGATGGTAATAGGCGGATTGAATCATACCTGACAGTGGGTGCAAATGTTTCTTGATAGTCAATGCCTTTGGTTTGTGAGTATCCTTTCGCACAAAGCCGAGACTTGTATCGTGGTCCTGAAGATTCTACTTTGATACGAAATACCCATTCACATCCAATCACTCGCATATCAGGAATTTTATCAACTAATGTCCATAATTCATTTTGTTAATAAGCATCAAATTCTTCTTTTATTGATTTTATCCATCTTAAAGCATCAACAGACTTCTTTGCTTTTTCATAGTTATAAGGAACTTCATATTTCAATAATTGTTCATCAAAACATAGGTAACAGTTTTCTTCTTGTTTCTGAAAATTTAGAACTTGTCTTCGTGTTCTGCCTTGAAAATTCCTTTCTGGTGAAGATTCTATGTTTTCATCGGGGCAGTACTCACTGTCTGACTGTGACTTACTTTCAGTTACAGTCCTTATTTTGAATACTGCATTTATTTTTAGTTAATTCAATGGGCACATAATCTCTCTTGACAGTTGACTCTAGAAATATCGCATCTCTACTTTTTATTGCTTTTCTTGAGTTAGGTAATAAAAATCGATACCCTTTTGTGTTTTCACAGTATCCAATAAAAATCATTTTTTGTGATTTTGAATCCAATTTCTTTCTTTTCCCTTTTGGTAAATGGACCATTACCTCACATCCAAATGTTCTGATATGGCTGACATTGGGGTTTTTGTCCAGTCCACATCTCTTCTGGTGTTTTATAGCACAGAGATTTCGTCGGAGAGCGGTTTATAATGTAAGCAGCCGTGTGGATTGCTTCAGCCCAATAAATTTTAGGTAGGTTGGCATTCAATATCATGAATTTTGCCTTTCTATCAAGGTTCTATTCATTCGTTCGGCTGTGCCATTTTGTTCTGGAGTGTAAGGTGTGGTCGTCGGATGTATGGTTCCAGCACCTTTGAGAAACATTGAAAAATTTCTGTTTACATATTCAAGTCCGTAGTCAGTTCTGAGAGTTTTAATTGTACGGTTTAACTGATTCTCAACTAACCTTTCAAATTCAATAAATTTTTCTAGGACTTCTGATTTGATATGTATTACATATACAAATATCTTCTTTGAGTTATCATCTACAAATGTCACAAAATATCTAGCTTTGACGAATGACTGAGTTTCCATTGGTCCACAAATTTCGGAGTGAATTAGTCCAAGCAGGTCTTTACTCTGAGACCCTTGACTTTTGAATGGTATACTTGTTTGTTTTCCTTCCTGACACGTTATACATTTCATATTACTTACTTGTATACCAAGCTTTAAGTCAGCAGTGTTCTCAGTCAATTTGTTCAAGCTTTGAAAATTTAAATGACCCATCCTTTGGTGCCACACGTAGATATCTTGCTCGATATTATCTGATATGCATGCAAGTTACGACTTCTCCTTGTAGGTGAAGTAAAAACCACGAAGACTTTTGAATTCAAACGTTTTTATTTTTCGTTAAAACAAGAATAGAACTCGTTACAAAATTAGGATGGATTCAATAAAACGAGGTCCTTTTGTGACCTGGCTAGTCTGACAACTCAATTGCAAAAGGCCCCGATTTATTCGAATCCATTTCTTATATCTCTCTCTTATCTTCTAAGCCCAAAAGCAATGAAATATTATAATACATAAATTATGGTCTTTAAAGTCTACGAAGGATCGTAAATTTCGACGATACAGGAAATTTACGATCGTTCTAGAGTTTTGAAATCCGAGATGCGGATAAGATTGCTAAATTTATGTAAACAAAGTGTTTTAGAAATTCATAAACAAAGTGATTTATGATATAAGAAAAAAGTACAAATCGCTTGTGCGCCGATAATCAACACTTGAAGAGTTATTGAATAATGTATGGAGGGTTACCGTAACTAATTAAACGAGGTTAAACATTATTATTACTTATATACCTAATTAAAGTTACCACCTTAGCAATAATTAATCTAGGTCACCAGCATGAGTTCGAATGGAAGTTGCGAAATTACCTGTGTGCAATGTGATAACTCCTTTCTTCTTAAAAATCCGTGTTCCACAGATCAGAATGATAATCTAACAGGATTCGGATACACGTCGGGTGAGTTATGAGTATTATCTAGTGTGACTGAGGTCGTTCGCCTTCGTCGGATATAGACACAGATTGTCGCTTAGGTCACCATTAGAAGAAGTACTGTTGCATCGGAAGTGATGGATACAAGGTTGTTATAGCGAAGGGTTTCTAGTTTGTCGACATTGTCTAGATGAAGTTTATGCAACTACTCCAGGTCCAATGTCATTTCATTTGCTGTAAAATTGCTATTGTGAACAGGGGTAAAAGGTGGAAAGTTTCGATTTCCTTGTTGTTTATTTTGCCAAAGCCAATTCTTGTTGTCATGAGGGGGCTGGTCTACTCGTGAACGTCTACAGATCCATGATCATTGTATGAGATTAGTCTGAAACAGATATTTTCAAGTGAGACTTGTGAATTCTTTTTCCAGTGGTAGTGGTCATAGTAACGCGATTATTCCTGGCAACTACTTCCTTTACGAATAAAGGGTTAGGTTTTTGATTTTATTTGCTTATTCAATTTGTAAACAATTTCTCCGGGCTTGTAAGCCTTTGGCGGGGTTCTTCTGAGATTGTGGTAATTTATTTGATTCTTTTGCTTGCGCAAAATCTCATTCTAAAGGTCTTCGTTTAGCTTAGTCCTGAAATCGATCAGGTTTTGATAATTCAAACGTTCTGATCTTCCAAGAAAAACGTCCACCGCTTTCACCCTGGTCACGGAGTAATAGGTGTTATTATACTTATCCACAGCTACAGTAACAAGTTCTTTTGGCGAGAGATAAGGACACTCTCATTGGAGGCATCTGAAAATTTCTAATATAGTCGAATGAGGGCGTTTTACTACACCATTTACCTCATTTTTTTGCGGCGGTGTGAGATAAATTGATATATGAATCATTTCCAAAAAATTTAAAATGATCGGGCTGATAAAGCTTCCCTCATTATCTAAGACTATAACTTTCGGGGCGGAAAAGTAATGGATTGCTTCAATAAGTTTATCCCGAAGATGTTAAACAGTTTTATTTTTTATGTGGAATAATTTTGCGAATTTACGAAATTTGTCAATACAAGAGATGTATTTCTCGCCGCCAATTTCTAAAATGTCAATATGTAAAATATCGGTTGGATATCGGGGTACAGGAGTTTCCTGTAATTCTGGCTTCAGTGGATGGCGATCATATTTGCTAGTATTACAGACATCGCATGTTCTAGTGTAGGTTTTAATTAGCTTACACATTTTCGGGAAATAATATTTTTCGAGTATTTGCTCTTTGTTTTCTCTATAATTCCTATGCGCTCGGTGATGCTCTTCTTGTATTATCTCGAACTTGTTTTGCTCATTGGTAATATCCTGAACCATTCTTTGAGTGATGCGAATCTTGAATTTAGAAAAATGTTTTTTGAAGATTTGCTAAAGTAGCTGAATGAATTGCTCCGGAATTTTAATGCCATTGATTATGTTGGGATTAAGTTTATCTTTCAACGTCTGGATAGTAGTCTCTTCGTTAATTTGCTTCAAACGAATATAATGCCTTTGAAAAGAGGGATTCGGTTGTTCGTAAGCGCTCACTTCTTTTCCTTCAGAAAAAAATATTTGATTTCGAAATACATTTAACGGGGCCTCGCAGTGTGGAATGAGATTAGTGTTATCTTCCTCAGCACTATGTGCTGTTCCTGAGTCTGATGTTAGCATGTAAACTTTCGCTGGTAATCTGGAGAGTTCATCAGCTACTACGTTAGTTTTCCCTGGTCTGTATATTAGTTCATAATTGAACTCCTCAATCCTTGCCTTCCAACGTTTGAGCTTAGCGTTATGATTGCTATTACTCAAGGCGAAAGTTAATGGCTGATGATCGATTAAAATTTTGATCTTCTTTGCGCCATAAAGATATGATCTTAGTTTATCCAGTGCCCAGACAATCGCCAACATCTCCTTCTCGTTGGTCGCGTAATTTTCCTCCGTCCTGTTGAGAGATCTGGAGATGTAGGTAATGGGTCGATCTTTACCAATCTAGCCTTGCGATAAAATTGCTCCAATCGCAGTTTTGGACGCATCTGTTGTGAGCACAAATAGTTTTTCGAAATCAGGGAAAATTAGTATTTCGGAAGAAGTAAGAAGCGTCTTCAAATCGTTGAACGTTTGTAATTCAAGCCTTTCAAGTTAAATCTCCTTTTTCTTCGACTGGTTGGCTCTTATTTGAGCGTTCTCGCCTCTCGTTAGAATAGTCAACGGTCTCGCGATTTTGGCAAAGTCTCTTATAAATTTTCTATAGTAAGACGCTAGACCAAGGAAGGATTTCACAGGCTCAACTCACTAAGATCCTAAGAGTGGCGTGCTAGGGGATAACGGGTGCTTTGCGTACTACTCCCACAGCTGCATTAGAGATCATCTTGGATCTTCTGCCATTAGATCTGCACTGCAAGGAGGCGGCAGCCGCCAGTGCTGTGCGTCAGAAGGGTAGAGGCTTCTGGAGAGAAAGGCCCTATGGGAACTCCACAGTACTGAAAAGTCTTTGTGGGAAGCAATGTTATGTCAACTTGGACTATAGAGTGCCAACACTGGACTTTGGAACAAATTTCTTGACCGTCGTCCCCTCAAGAGAAGAGTGGGAGATCGGGGGGCTAGCCGGCAAAAGAATTGTGTCAGTGTTGGATGGCTACGGATGGCTCGCAAACGAGCACGGGCACGGGAGCAGGAATCTTTTCTGAGTACTGAGGCCTTAGTATATCGTTGGAGCTCCCCGTGCACTGCACAGTTGTGCAGTCGGAAATAATGGCAATCTTGAGAGATGTGAAAGAAGTTAACAAGAGAGGGGAGGTCGATAAAGACATCACTTTCTTTGTGGACAGCAAAGCAGCCATAAGGATGCTAGAATCAGTCTTAGTGTCCTCCAAATTAGTGGAAACCTGCAGGTCGGAACTGGGGAGGATCTTCCAAAAGAACAGTTTAAAACTGTATTGGTTTCCTGGGCACAGCGAAGTGCACGGAAATGTAAAAGTGGATCAGCTCACTAGGGAGGGATCCCCTGAGGCGCACCTGCATGAGAAAGTGGGGGTAGGGGTCTCAATGAAAGTTCTTAGGCAGGATATAAAGGTATCAGCCTACGAGCTAGCATTGAGCCGCTGGAGAAATTTAGGCACATGCTGTACCGCTAGACAGATGTGGCCAAATTATAACAAAAAGCGCACTCTGGGCTTTATCCCTAGACAGAGGTGCAATAAGAAACCTTGTGGGTATACTGACGGGTCATGTGGCTTTCGGTGAACATGCAAGAAGAATCGGGCTCCCAGCGAATGACCTGTGTCAAAGCTGCGGTGATGAAGAGGAGACGGAATCTGTAGAGCATCTTCTCTGCAGTTGTCCGGCTCTAGCGAATAATAGGAAAAAACACTAAGGTGCTTTCTTTTTCGTGAAGCTAAGTGAGCTTAGTGTTATGAGAATGGACCAGTTCCTGGATTTCCTCAAGGAATCGGGGTGGTTCATGGAGTAATATGGTAGTTTTTTCATGTCTTCAGGGCACAATGGGCCGCGAGCATTTAAATTTGATGAAAGGCCGACGTTAAGTCGAGGGTGGTGAAATATTTTGAATTGCCAAAACTAGCTAAGGTGTTTGTTATATCTGGGATGGGGTACGTATCTGGGATCGTTAGTACATTGAGACGTTTAAAGTCAATTACAAGCCTATATTGTTTTTCGCCTGCACAATTTGACTTTTTCGGAACAATCCATATTGGCGAATCGTATGGACTTTTTGAGTGGCGAATGATTCCGTCATCGAGCATTTGGTTGATCTGCTTTTCTACTTTCGATCTCATGTTAACTGGATATGGGTAGGATTTTGTATAAATTGGATCAGAGGAAATGGTTCTGATTTCGGCACGAACGCTTGTGTCGACTAATTCTTTATCGCTTACTGGACCAAAAGTCGGCGAAAATTTATCAAGTTGGTGTTTTAAATTCCTTTGCGTTTGACTAGTCAAATGTTCGCAGTCAACGTGTTCAATATTGTTCACCTGCTTTGATTCTTTTGCTTTAAGAGGAATTTTTATGTTAGGTTTGGTTACGAGTAAGTTATGTTTTCTATCTATAAGAGCCTCTAGTTCCTTCAAAGAGTCGTCCCCAATGATGCCATCGAATGACACAAGTCCCGGTTAAATAAAGAAATCTAAAATTGTGCCATTACCTATGCATTTAAAAAAAGGGCCACTAACTTTTTCAGTTGTAGATATTTGCCCAGCGGCAGATCGAATATTAAAGGGATTTTTTACAGGTTTGGCGTTAAAGGCGATTTTGGGGGAGATGAAATTCTTGTTGGCACCAGTGTCCACAAGAAATTTTAGCACCTTACCATCCCAAATGGTATATTCTATGTATGGTACGCTAGAGAGGCGTCCATCATAAAATTTATATGATATTCCTCAGAATCATCAACTACGTTAGAGTGATCTTCGTCTAGTTGGTTTTGCCATTCTAAACCATAGTCATTCTCAAATTGATTGCCATGGGTTTCTTCAGATTCTTCATCTAACTCGAGATTGAATAATCGTTGTGATTTCTTAGGATAATTCCAAGAATCATTTGAACGCTTGTTTTGTGGAAGCTGAGATGGTCTGTTCATATAGTCAACTTGACGGGTCTGAATAGATTTGTCTATATCCATCGGAACTGGTGGTTTAGGCTGAGTTGGTCTGGGTGGTGGAACACTTGCGTTAGGTTGGTACCGAAACTTATTTTGGTAAATATATATTTGATTTCTATCGTTCATTGGTAGTCTTTGTTTGTGGGGTTCGAATTTTGGGCTGAAAAATTGATTTGCGGGAGCTGAGAATACATTACTTGTATTCCTGTTATGAATCTGAAAATTCCTAAAATTGAGGTTTGTAATCTCAAGACATGAAGAATAGGCTTCCGGAAGTGTTTGAGGTTTCTGTATTACCAGCATCCTCAAGATGTCTTCGTTCAGGCTTCTAATAAAGACGTCTAATGCCCTATTTCGATAATTCTCGGTTAATGCCGAGATAGTCTCAGGGGAACGGTCTTCCGTTTGAATTTTGTTTATTATTAATGAGAGTTGATGGTTCACGGCTGCATAGAACTCATCGATTGTTTTATTACTCTGGATCATAGAATGCAATTGGTGCTCCAGGGTGCAAACGTCTCGCTTGTCAGGGTAATGGAGAGAAAGGCATTTTTTAATACAAGGCCAGTCTTCATCAAAGATGTTGTAGGAGATAAGGACGGAATCGGTGGCACCCCTTATCTTTTGCCAAATGTGTCGGAGTATCGCCATGTACATGGGTTTCTGTCGAACGATTTTGTTATCGTCCAAGATCATTTCGACACTGTGCACCCATGAAATATACTGCACAGGGTTTCCGTCGAAGGTTTGGAGGTCCTTCACACAATCGGGAGGTTTTTTATGCTATCCGAATCTTGTTCGGTTGTGGGGATCGTGGTATCCGATGGTACCGAAGGATTAAAGGTTTGGGACTTAAAATTTTCCTCGAGAGCAATAATTCGAAATTCTAATCGTTTGACTAGTTCGACTTGCGAATTTACGGCTCCCGTAATCTCTCTCAAGGTATCTTGAATTTTCTCCATTATCGCTAAAATGCCGCGAAAGGATAAACTGTTTGCCACACAAAAGATTAACTTTAACGTTAAAAGATCCCTGAAAATTTCGCACACAGTATTCACTTGTATCAAAACCGCGTTCACTTTCGCAACACTCAAGTTGGTTTACACAAATCTTGACAATTTTATGCGATAGCTACTTAAATCAATAGTAATACTTGATGAAATTTACTTTTATTAATAAATATTATTTCAAATCACTATTCTTTCAAAAAC
The DNA here is from genome assembly GCA_963942545.1 of Oxycera nigricornis. Lineage (NCBI taxonomy): Eukaryota > Metazoa > Arthropoda > Insecta > Diptera > Stratiomyidae > Oxycera > Oxycera nigricornis. The sequence continues at coordinate 60,196,963 of OZ012662.1, forward strand.
AATGTGAATATTTAATTAACTTCTTATTTTGGTTCAATTCCAATGCTACAAGAAAATATTTGACTTAAATAAAAAAGGTAATTGTCGGCGGTTGCATCGTTGAAATCTTCGGACAGTCCGTATGGCTCCTTTTTGGTGCAAACGTTGAATTTAATTAACTGTGATGCACTGTACGAGATCTGGTCACTATGGAACTGATTCGCAAGATTCTCTTTCCTCACTGTCAGGAACTTCGATGTGCAGACGATTTCATAAAAGTTGTTGTTTCACGAACGCTTCCACGTAGGATCGTTAATATCCTCAAACTTTGTAGACGACTGTGTTCTCACGGGAACAGCTTCCTAATGCAGATCCGTGTTCTCACGGGAACAGATCTTTTATTCAGGCCGGAATTGTGTTCTTAAGGGAACAATTTTTAATTTTCTCGGGCGACAGTTACGACTTCTCCTTGTAGGTGAAGTAAAAACCACGAAGACTTTTTAATTCAAATGTTTTTATTTTTCGTTTAAACAAGAATAGAACTCGTTACAAAATTGGGCAGAATTTAATAAAACGAGGTCTGTTTGTGACCTGGCTAGTCTGACAACTCGATCGCAAAAGGCACCGATTTATTCGAATCCATTTTTTATATATCTATCTTATCTTCTAAACCCAAAAGCAATGAAATATTTTAATACATAAATATGGTCTTTCAATTCTATGAAGGATCGTAAATTTCGACGATACAGGAAATTTACGATCGTTCTAGAGTTTTGAAATCCGAGATGCGGATAAGGTTTGTGAAATTTATGTAAACAAAGTGTTTTAGAAATTCATAAACAAAGTGATTTATGAATATAAGAAAAAAAGGACAAATCGTTTGTGCGCCGATAATCAACGCTTGAAGAGTTATTGAATAATGTATGGAGGGTTCCCGTAACTAATTACACGAGCTTAAACATTATTATCATTTATATACTAAATTAAAGTTACCACCTTAACAATAATTAATCTGGGTCACCAACTTGAAGTTGCGAAATTACCTGTGTGTACAATGTGATAACTTGCATGTGCTGCAGGCATGTTCAAGCGATACATATTATCTATCAAGCTTGCTGTTGCTACTATGACATTGTTTTGGTTTAATATAATACAGCCATTCTTACTAAACTTGGCCAGCATTCTTAATTATTTGACTAACTGACAGCAGGTTTGTAGCTAGTTCAGGCACATAGAGCACATTTGGAAACAATATTTCGTTTTCTTGACCTCTCTCATTATGAACACATAAGCTTATTTTTCCGAAGCTTTGATTTGTTATTTGCAACTTTAATAGTTTTTATATCTGCATTTGTTTCTTCTATAAACAAATTCTTAAGTTTGGTCATGTGTACTGAGGCACCGGAATCAACATACCAGTCAACAGAGTAACCAGAAGAAGCAATAAATACAGCTGCATAGGATGATTGGTTCTGTTTACTTTCTTTATTCTTCTGATTCTTGTTGGGTTTTAATTTACAGTCAGGACTTTTATGACCATATTTGTTGCAAGTATAACAACGGGGGCCTTTTGAAAAACTTTTCTTTTTATTATGAAGCTTCTGACTTGAAGCGAAAGCAGTTGAATTGCTTTCAGTTTGTTTGTCATCTTGTAGAATTTTAGATTTTATTGAGTCGGAGCTAATCTTCATACCTGCACTTTCAATTGCTATTATCATTGGCTTGTAACTATCTGGAAGGCCGGACAATAGAAGTGTACCAAGCCATTCGTCGTCTACATGAAAGCCAATGTTTCTCAATTTATGTGCTGTTTTTTTACTAACGTACTCTTCCACATTTGAAATTCCTGCTAGTGTAGTGTTGCATAAGTCTCGCAGTAGACCAACCCGGCGTGTTAGTTCTGAGTCATCAAAAGCATGGGGTTAGTTATGCCAAACCTCCTTTGCAGTGCTTGATTCTTGAATATGAATGTAATTCACAGGATCCACAAGAAGAATTAATTTTGATCTAGCCTTGGTGTCACGCTTTTTGTCAATTTCTTAAGTGCGGATGTGCAGACGTATATAATACTGAGTTTAGTATTTTTTTTCACTGATTTTAACTAATCGGACACACTGGGCCCATAACATGTTGATATTTAATGAAACACGTAGTTTATATTATGAAAATAGCAAAAACTTTATTTAGTTCACTATACAATATACCGGTTAGTAATGTTCATGGAGTAGAGAGACAAGATAGATTTTGAGAAGATAAACTTGACACACAAGACAGCGCAAGTCAATTGAGCAAAAGGCGCGAAATTTAAATAATACAACAGCTTTTCTATCGAATTTTCGACATGTTCGACCACAATAACGTTTATAACGTTTTTATGTGAATCACTTTTCCAATAGTGTCATAAGTATAATATTAGATATGGATGACGGTTTTGAAAAAGGACAATCTGATAACTTGCCTAAAAAAGACGTGTTAATGGTTGCCCACTATTTTTCAAATAATTCCGACTTCTCAGCCGCCAAGACGCGAGGAGTAAAAATGCAAAAGTAAGTATTAACTAATTACATTTTACTTTTATCATAAATCTTTTGATCTCTTTAAGTGCATATTTCTCATTACTAGTGTTGTATAAATGAACATCATTGATACTATGAACTTGATATTAAGTTCCTGAAAAGGAAGAATCTGTAGGTATTTGTAACAGGGTGGGATTAACTAAAAACAATACTGTGTAATTGAACCCATACACATAATTTTGATCATAACTTACATTTAGTATTTTTTTAGTATGTAATGTAACAAGAAACTAACATAGTAAACTTTACTTGAACATTATTTACCAGAGGTACAAAACCTTTTAAAATTTGAACGCATAAAATATTGTTTCCAAAAGTAGGATATTATCAGCATGCACGCGATTACACCTATTAAATATTATTATGCTAAGATGAAAACCTATTCTTAATTTCCTCTTTAATGTGATCGTGGATAAGTGCATTTTTATGTATTTTATTTTTCATATATTAGATCAACTTTTATTTCATTTTAGATCGGCTAGAAACAGCTACGGCGACGACGATATTGGATATGTAAAAGTTAAAAGAGAAGGTGATATTTGTACAGTGGAATGCCGAATCACCACAGAACATCGAGTATGTGTAATATCGTGCTTTACCTTTATAAGAAAACAAATATATATATCTATTTTTTTAATCTTGGGTGCACGCAGAAGCGGCAACCCCGCGCATCCAGCCAGTCTCAAATACCAGTTACCGACCGGTTCTCTGGAAAGAACCGTTGTCGGGTCCAGTCTCCGGTGTGAGATTGCTGGCGAAAGACAAGGGAGTCTGGTTCAGGTCGAGCAACCGAAAGGAGGTGTCGGAAGTGACTTTGTTGGAGAAGTTTGTGGAAATCTAAGTGCCGAAGTACAGTTCTTGTTGCGGTCAACGAAGCCGTGGACTGATTTGGGAAATTTCCTCGCGGACTCCTTGTGTGCGAAAAATGGCAGTGGCCAGGCGGATGGCGATATTCGGGAACGGCTACTTCTAGATGGAGTTTTGTTGTGGCAGAAGCAGCCGTGGTGGTTGGCTTCGAGTTTAGCACTTGGATGTCGGGGCGACAGCACGACCATCCCCAGGAATCAAGCGGGATTTCACCCGTTGGTAACGGTATCCGAGGTATCGGAGTAAAGAATATTCTCGACACATTAAAAAGAATATTCTCGGCATATTAAAAGAAAAAAGAAAAAATGAACGGTATGTGGGCTCGTCATGAAAAATCAAATGTGCAGCCATTAGAAAATTTTTCCTTTTGTCTACGAAGAAGGAATTGTTATCATGAACAATCAAACTAATCTTAAATACACCATCAGTTTATATAAAGTATATATATTAGTTTATTATACGTCAGTTTCATGAAGTTTGTAACGCTATAAAGAACTAAGAGCTGAGACAATATTAATGACCATCCTTTTATATTGATACAATAGATAAAAATGCATTTTTCTCTTAATTTGGAGACGACCATCAATTTTATTTTGCAAATTTAGTATCAATTCAAATATACCTAAGAATTTGGCAAGCTCTCGCGCAATTGGCTCCTTTTAAAATTAATTCGACCACTATTTCGGAGATGATAATTTTCTTTAAGTGAACTAAATGAGAAGCCCGATATAATTCCATGAGTTGAATTGTTAATGTTTCGCATATCGTGCAACATGACTTGTAAATAAAACAAGCCGCAAGGTGCGACCCTTGAGGTCCACACGGTCAACTTCCCAGTAATATCTACATAAATATTGAAAATATTGAACAAAAAGAATATCTATGAAACTAATACTACCTTAAATAATAATAATGAGAGGTGCTCATAACAGTAATTGAACTGAGTTAATATCGAGCGTCCATTGATTACGTAAAGCATTTGTTGGTGGGGGGGATGTATTGGTTTGATTGAATATTCACGCGGATCAATCGGAAGGGGCAGGCTACAAAGCCTGTTTTACGTTATTTATTATTTTTATATCGATGCTAAAAGGACAAAAGAGCGCTAGCAAAAATGAATGCGCTTTTTGTTATTAGGCCCACTGAAATCACTGAAGATTTTCTCGAGAGGTGGACATTTTGAATAGTTTCGTTCAAAATTGCCGTGACCGTTTTTTTACGATTTTACATCAATGACACTTATAATTATTTCTTATTTTCAATTGATCTTGAAAACATTGAATATGTCAATAATCCGTTTAATTGCATGTAAGAAGTAAAATGTTTTACACATAATGATGGAGGAAGTAATTGAAATCTTACGATCACTAAAGCGTTGATTAGCTCAAAAGCAAATTTGATTGAAATTTTGTTGGTTTTCAAAATTTATGCAGTTTTTTTATAAAATTAAAACACTGTGAAAATTACTCAAAATCTGCTCAAATTATGCAAATATTATAAAACTTTGTTTGACTTTATAACAAAGTCTTTAGAACAAAATATATAAACCCTTTTTGCATAGTAACTTTGACTGATTTTTTTTGTTTTTTTCTTCTTCAAAATCATGCAAATTTGCTGGTTTCTCTACAAAACTGATAGCAATCTATAAATTTTATAAATAATTATTATTGAGCTGTGTAAATCTGGCTAAAAATTTATTTTTTATGAAAGAAATCCTAATTTTTCGGATTTTCTTTTATTAAATTCAAAAACGGCTGAAACAATTTTTTTAATAAAGTTCAAAACAGCGCAAAAATGTAAGTACACATCGATTGACACCTTAATGATGCAAATATCATATTTGATTCATGATATATATTGAATGATAAAAATGACCTTGAAAATCATGATGACTTTTAATGACTTTTAATTTTTAATTTAATTTTTTACGTAGTTATGAATAAAAAATTTGCTGCTTTTCTTACAAAAACTATTTGGGGTATATAAATTTTATATACATAAATTACTGCGTTTTGCAAATCAGGTTAAAAACTTTTTGTTCATGGAAAAAAACTTAATATTTAGCACTTTTTTTTAATAAATTAAAAAACGGTTCCAAAGATTGTTTTAAAAATTTGATAAAATCACACAGTTGTTAATACGCGTCGATTTACACCTTAACTAAATCGTATGTTTGGTTCCGGAGATATAACGCATGACAGAAATGACCTTCAAAGGGCCAAAACAACAAACAACCCCGACCGAAGTTTTCCAAAAACTAATCAGCTCTTAAAATTGCAAAGACGCTTCGATTGACACCTTAACGAAGTCGATACAACGTTATTTACGTGAGTTATGCTCGTGGAAAAAACTGTCCACGAACGCACGTAAGTAGTATGGATGTGGCGGTTCTGGCTCACTTTTTCCCACGGTCCCCATTTTTTTCCCACGGGTATCGGATTACCGCCCCCGCATGACGTCACCTGTTATCGTTTCCGGTGGCGCCATCTCTTATCGCTGTCTAGGGCGCCATTTCTTATCGCTGTCGGGGTGTTTCCCACGGGCAGGTGTATTCCCACGGGCAGGTGTTTCCCAACCGCGATGAGTCATGTTGATGAATAGGTGTGATAAGAAGTCAAGGTCAAGATCGGTGTCAAGGTGTTTTCCCACGGCCAGGTGTTTACCAACCGCGATGAGTCATGCTGATGAATAGGTGTGATAAGTAGTCAAGGTCAAGCGCGGTGTCAAGGTGTTTTCCCACGGCCAGGTGTTTATCAACCGCGATGAGTCATGCTGATGAATAGGTGTGATAAGAAGTCAAGGTGAAAGTTCAAGGTCAAAAGTCAAGGGTCAAAGGTCAAAGGTCAAAGATCAACGATCAAAGGTCAAGGGTCAAAGGTCAAGGGTCAAAGTCAAAGGTCAAGGGTCAAGGGTCAAAGGTCAAGGGTCAAGGGTCAAAGGTCAAGGGTCAAAGGTCAAGGGTCAAAGGTCAAATGTCAAGGGTCAAAGGTCAGGGTCAAAGTTCAAGGTCAAAGGAGTTTCCCAACCGCGGTGAGACTCATATCCCAGGAAACACCTATGACATCATCTTCAATTTCGCAACAAAATGCAATATTCTGAGTCATATCTCAATTCTGAGTCATATCCCAGGAAACACCTATGACATCATCTTCAATTTCGCAACAACACGCAATATTCTGATTTCGCAACAAAATGCAATATTCTGAGTCAAATCTGAAACACATTACCCCAAATACCTAAACCTAGAATCATCTATATAAACATCCTGCACATAATATTCCGATAAACACAAAAAATAATAACCATCCACTTGAAATCCAATAACTTCCCAGAAACGAAGATGCCAATCACCGGAAATTCCACTGATAAGGTGGAACACAAAAGATTGTATTACTGCACTAGTTGCAAATCGGATCGGCATAACGTAAACAATTGCCCTTATTTGAAAGATAAAGATAAAAGAAGGAAATAATAAATAAAGATTAGCGATGGGCTAAATACAAAATTATAGTAGGAATTTATAAAATAAACAATAGAATTATATAAAAAGACAAGATCCCAACAGGAATCATTCCAGTTGCTATTCTGCGTTGTAAACCAGTATTCATTCAAAGTGAATTTTTATACCTTGTCGAAAAAATATAAAAAATTGCAAAAGATAAAAAGTGATTAAAATTTAAAAAGTTTATTTTAAATATAAAATAACTAAGTTTTTATTTAAAGTGGAAAAGGAAGAATTGAATCTGTCAGATATCCAATCTCCTGCTTTCACTTTGCATCTCAATTTAGGAAAGTTTTTATTTTGAGCTCAGTGAAAAAACACGAAGTGAATTGTATTCCTTAAAATGTTTTGTGAATTTTGTAATATCGAAGTCAATAGTGCTTGTTGGAACTATCATGTGCGAACCAATGCTCACAAAAATAAATCTATAGAGCCCCTCAACGAACATTTTAAAAGGGTAAAAAGTTGTTTTGGACAGCGAATGGAAACTCTTGTTTTTGAAAACAAAGATGAGGGTCTTTTAAATTCGGCGGAGTTTTTAAAGATGATGGAAGATCCGTTAGTGAATTATCTGATGAGTGCACTAGATGAACGCGTGACACTCAAATTCAACATTGAACTCTTTGCTGAATTCATTAAAATGAATGATGATGATGAAAACGATTGCATAATAAGCATTAAGTCTTTCCATACAAAAATGCAAGCGATAATTAAAAAAAGTGAGTTGAAATTAGCTTTCGATAATATGGCTAATGAAATTCGAATCAAAATGGAGGAATTCCAGGAGAGAGACAGTGGATGGGCTCTCCTTAGAATTACGCACTGTGAGTTAAATATAAACGATTTTAAACCATTGAGAGGAACAAGTTATATTCGGCTACCAAGACAATTGGCAAATAAGCATGCTTGCATCAATATTAAGAACCGCGACAGTTATTGTTTTAAATGGTGCATAATTTCCGCAATGTGTCCGATAGATCATAATTCAGAAAGAACTACATTATACCGAATTGATGACATTGCAGACAGCGTTATACATCTTTAAAATGGTATAGTGTTGAATTTTCGGGGACTCAAATTGCCGCTTCAGGTGCAAGATATTGACAAATTTGAGGAATTAAACCAAACAATCAGTGTTAATTTATTTGGATACGATGAAGAGTTAAAAAAAGTTATCGGTCCATATCATATCACAAAGCAAAAAAAATCGCATCACTTCAATCTGCTCCTGCTGCAATCCAACGAAGATTGTTATTATGTTTGGATTAAACATATTTCAAGGTATGTAATAGGGAATATTGTGTGTGTGTGTGTTTGGGGTTTGTAAATTTTTTTTCTTCTTCTTTAAAGGTTGATTCGCTGTCAACAAACGCTACACGAAGGTTCTATATATGTTTGCAACAAATGCCTGCAATATTTTATGTCGAGTGAGAAAGCGCAACTGCATAAAAACAGCTGTAGCAGAGTTGTCACGAAAATGGTGGAACCGGAAAAAGCTACGCTGCAGTACAAAATCTATGGACGACAACTCGAGGTACCTTTTGTCATCTATGCAGATTTTGAATGCCTTCTTCAGGACGTCGATACATGTGCACCCAATCCAACACTTTCATCAACCTCAACAATCCAAGAACATACCCCTTGTGCTTTCTCTTATTTCATCAAGTGTTCATTCGATTCAAAATTAGACAGATTCAGATTATACAAACGTCCAGATTCACCCAAAGAATTCGTTAATTCCATTGTAAATGATGTAAAATGGTTTTATATAAATCATATCCAGAATCCAAAGTCAATGGATGCTCTATCGTCAGAAGAAGAAAAGATTCAAAGGGAATGGATTTTCTGTCACATTTGTAAAAAAAGAGCTTGACAATGATAGAGTCCGAGACCATTGTCATTTTACTGGAAAATATAGAGGCCCCGCTCATAACAAATGCAATTTATTGTATCGAGTACCGAAATTCTTTCCAATATTATTTCACAACCTCTCAGGCTATGATTGTCATCTGTTTGTGAAAGAATTAGATAGCATTGATGGGGAAATATCTATTATACCCATTAATAAAGAATTATACGTTTCATTATCTAAACGAATTCAAGTCGATGAGTTTGAAACGATTGAGCTTAGGTTCTTAGACTCAGCCAGATTCATGCAGAGTAGTTTGGATGCTCTAGTGAAAAATCTTTCTCCAGTAGATCTGAAAACCGTAAGATCAGTATATGAAGATGGGGAGAAATTTCAACTGCTTACAAGAAAGGGTGTATTTCCCCACGATTATATTAACTCGTGGGATCGATTGAATGAAGTTTGTTTACCACCTCGAGAAAGCTTTTACAACAAAATGACAAATAGCGAGTGCAATGAATTTGATTATGAACATGCTGAAAATGTATGGAAAGTTTTCAATTGCACAACGATTTGGGACTATTTGGAATTATATCTGAAGACAGATGTGCTGCTTCTGACAGACGTTTTCGAAAATTTCAGGAAAGTTTGTAAAAATATCTATGGACTTGACCCTTGCCAATACTATACAACTCCTGGGTTATCGTGGGATGCCATGCTCAAAATAACATCTGTTAAACTTGATCTTCTAACAGATATAAACATTCATCACTTCATACAACGAGGAATCAGAGGTGGTGGTATTACTCAATGCTCACATCGTCACTCAAAAGCTAACAACAAATACTTGAAAGATTATAAAGAAGAGGATCCTTCTTCTGAATTCCAGTGGGTTGAAAATATAGATGAGGTTGACATTCTCAATATTGCAATAGACACAGATATTGGATACATATTGGAAGTTGATTTGGAGTATCCAACAACAAAGCACGATGAGCATAACGATTTACCTTTCTGTGCAGAAAATAAAAAAGCACCTGGTTCGAAAACTGCGAAATTGATCACTGACTTAACTAACAAACAAAATTATGTGATTCACTATAGAAATCTACAACAATGCATTGCGAATGGTTTGAAATTGACCCGTGTCCATAGAGTTTTACAGTTTAAACAATCGACTTGGATGAAGCAGTACATAGACTTGAACACCCAATATCGCAAAGCAAGTAAAAATTTGTTTGAGAAAAACCTTTTCAAGCTTTTAAACAACGCAGTATATGGCAAAACGATGGAAAATGTGGATAAAAGGAAAGATGTAAAGATTGTGACGGATTGGGAAAGCCGAGGCAGACACTCAGGCGCACGAAATCTTATATAGAAGCCAAATTTTCATAGTGCAGCCGTTTTCACCCCCAATATGGCAGCTATTCAAATGGATAGAGTATTCACTTGCTACAACAAACCGACTTACCTTGGTTTCACTGTGCTTGATCTATCAAAATTGAAAATGTATGATTTTCATCATCGTTTCATGAAGCCCAAATATAATGAGAAAATTATTCTCAACTATATGGATACGGATTCATTTATTTACACTATTCAAACAAACGACTTTTACAGTGATATTTTACCGGATATAGACAATCACTTTGATACTTCTGAGTACGCCCAAGATAACATATATAATATTTCGCTGAAAAATGGAAAAGTGTTGGGTATGATGAAAGACGAAAATAATGGAAAAATCATGAAGGAGTTTGTAGGATTAAGAGCTTAAATGTATTCTTTAAGTATAGAAAATGGTGATACAATTAAAAAAGCAAAAGGTGTAAAGAAACTTATTATGGATGGACTAAATTTAGATGATTATAGAGATTGCTTGTTTAGAAAAAAGATATTTAGAGGTAGTATGTACGTGTTTAGATCTAAGCTTCACAATATATATACTGAATGTATAAATAAGGTTTCTTTAAGTTATTTAGATGATAAGCGATATATAAGGGAAGATGGGGTTAGCACATATGCTTGGGGACATTATAATATTGTAATGGATGTAGAATAGTAAGATTGAAATAAATAAAATTGAATGAAGCAGAGAATGGAGTTTTTGAAAATATTTGTTGTTGTTTCGAGTATCGGAATACCTTTTCTTCAAGGTAATCCCCTACCAGTGATGAGTCTTAGTGAGGATTTCGGCAAGATTTGCTTAGAAAAGAAATGGAAATAGCTGGAATAATCGAAAGTAAATATTTTTTTACAGACTTTTCAAACAAGAATTCGATGACGAAAATATCTTAACAGTACGATGCACATATGATAGCAATTATTCTGAACGTTCACTCAAAATCTCGTGCTTTGAATACCGTGAGTTTGAAGCCGAGAGGATTCTTAGCAATGGCGAAGTTGAATACATAAAACAACAACAAGACCTCAATTATAGGTCAGATGTAGAATTTTTAGATTTAAAGAACATAAAGCAAACATATACCATGAGTATTACTTGAACCGTCAACCGCTTCACAACGATGGATACTAAAGACGATAATGATGATCTTCAGCGTTCTATTGAGGAATATAAACAATTTTTTGTTGATAGCAAGCAACTAATTTTAACGGAGCACTTTGATAAATTTGTAAACAATTACACGTTTTTGAAAGCCTACGCTGACATGCAACAAAAAGTCAACAAGTTTGGTAAACATTATGTGAACTGTCCTTGGGCTTATGATGATGCAGAATGCGGTCCCGATACTTGTGAATGTTACAGTGTTCATAGGAGATTGTGTGAAGTTAAAAGGCTTGTTCAATTTTATAAACGATTAACAAATACATAAATTTTATTTTTCAATTATAACCACAATGTTTTATTTTGAATCTTAACACTAAAACAATGAATGAGTTATTCCATATCTTTAACATTTATCCAGGAATTATGTTCTTTTGAAAATCGCAACCACTTTACAAATGCTTTATTTCCCCTCCTTTTTAAAACTTTTTCCACAAGATAAAACGACGGATTCTTAGCTTTTAGCAGTTCATAAAATCCTCCTTCGATTGGATTTCCTTCATAATCTTCCAAAAGATATGTGACGGGGTTGGTTATTTGAATTTGACGAATTTTAAAAATCTCCGTTGTCCAGTTTGGTGTATATCCTTTTTCAAATATATGCTTGTATTTACTAATTCGTACATAGTCACCCACTTTATATTTCGACTTTCCCATTACTTTAATATTGTTGTACACGGTGGACAGAAGTGACAGTTCATTTGAGCTATTTACAGCAGAAGGAGCCATTTTTATTGTTCGATGTTTTTTGTTATTATACTCCTTGGTCAAATCATCAACGAGACTAATCCACTTGTAATTTCCATTCATGCTAAACTCCGTCCACATCATTTTCTTCAGTGTACGATTGAATCGTTCAACAATTGACGCCTTAAGAGAGCTATACGTGGAATAGTGGTTTATTTGATATTGTTCCATAATGTTTTTGAAATGTTTGTTGTAGAATTCTTTTCCGTCGTCTGTTTGCAGGTTTTTAGGAATGTGCCCCTGTTGAAGTATGTGTTCAATTGCCTTGGCAACTTCTTTACCAGTCTTCGTTTTGATAGAAACCGTCCACGCAAACTTAGAAAACGTGTCAATGATCGTAAGAAGGAAACGAAACCCTGTATTTTCGCTAGCATATGCTCCCATTTCAACTAAATCCGCTTGCCACAAATCATCCAAACCTTTTATAATAACACACCGTCGCTTAAAATTTTTTCGAGCAGACGCGTGCAATTCGTTAATAACTTGTCGTTTGCTCATGATAAAAAAGACTAAGCTTGTTTACTATTTTTTTTTATTAATATATATATGTAACGTTAATTCAAACAACAACAACATTTTTATTATTATCGCAGTGAATCTGAATTTGCTTGTCAACATATGCTTTTAGCTTCTCAACATACGTATCAACGTAAACTTTTGTTGTAGCATCATCATCATCTATGGGCGTGCCAAGATGCTTTAATCGTTTGAATTTAAGAATATAATCACTGTTCTCCGCTTTGTCGAATCCTACACCTGGAGCCCCCTGCGCACCTGGAGCCCCCTGCGGACCTGGAACCCCCTGCGGACCTGGAGCCCCCCGAGGACCTTCAGGTCCCTTGGGACCTGAAGGCCCTCGTTTGCCTCCACCTTCCTTTGAAAATCAACCAAATTTGTCAACACTCATTTTTTGAAACAGCTGGTGATTTCTATCGTATTGATTCTATTATTTGCGCTTCTTTCAATTCTTCAATGATCTATATAATTTCGTTGTTATGATTATTGTGACCGGCTTGTTGCAATCCAATGAGTAACTGCAATCGACTCACTAATTCATTCGGATCATCCCAATATATGTAGTCTTTCTGTTTGTCGGATGTTTGCATTTAACTATAATCTTTGTGTTTAGGTGTTTGTCTTAGCCCTTTTCCTTCTTTGTTAATGTTATCTAACAGTTTCGAAATTATTTTTCTATATTTAAAGCTTCGGGTCCATTTATTTGACTATTGCTGTCGTAAGAACGTCTGTAAGCATTAGTGTGCAGAATAATACTTTTATAGTCTGCTAAATCTTCATTGGTATATAATTTTTCATCTGGATACTTCATAAAAAGCAGTTCTTATAGACCTCGAGTTCCTATGTAGGATTTCTCATTTACAAGTATTTGATTGCCATTGATTACGAAATTCGAAATTCCTATTTTCCACTGCTCTCCATCATCATCATCATCCCTATATATTCCAGAAACACTGTCAATTGCAGACGGTTGATTTACATAAATATCTAGATAATGCCTAGGAATCTCCGGAAATTGGTTTTGCTTCATGTACTCTTCAAAATATTCTCGTCCTTTCGCAGTGGCAACATATTTACGAACAACTTTTGTAGAAGAAGAGTTGAATGTTGTGGCGGCGAGATTTCGTTTCAAGTTTGGTGTAGGAGTTTTAAAACTGTTTTCTTCTTCTTCTTGGTGACTATTTCCCTCATCTCGTATTGATGGAGGCTCTTCTTTAATTCCATTTTTTATGTCTTTATTATTTTGCAACAACTTGGTTCTTTTAACATATTCTTTGAGAGGGCGCGTGATTGGTTTAAATGTTTCCTCTAGCTGAATCACTGTTCCAGCTTTGTTAGCTTTCAGCTGTTGATACTTTTTCCTTATCGAATTGGTTGTTGCTACAATATCACTGAGTAGCTGCGTCTGTTGTTACTTATCAGACATTGTTTTTTTCATTTTTTATGAATACAACAGCAGCATTTCGTCGTCAAATTTCGAAAGGTATCTACAATATTTTGAAATATTCTTTCAATAGGCTCTAAATTGAGTTTGAAATGGTTTTTGCTGTACCTGAATCGATTTGTGTCTTTTTCGAATTGTTTGGTGCTGTCTTCACTGTTGCTGCTGTACTGAAACCTCATTGAATTGTTATCAAACTGTATTGAACAGCTATCGAGCTGCATCAAGCTGGTAATCTGAACTGCTATTGAACTGCTTGGAACTGGTATTGAACTGCTTTGAACAGGTATTGAACTGTTTTAAACAGGTATAGAACTGCTTTGAACAGGTATTGAACTGGTAATGATTTGATTTGAACTGCTTCGATGTTTTTATAGTATTTTGAATACATCAAACCCCTTTCGATATCGACCATTGTCTAAGGGACTGTCTTTATCAATTACACAGAACCCATATTTATCGCTCCAACATTTTCCACAGATGTTTCTAAACTGATCGAAAGTCATGTCTGTGTTTACGTGATTATTGTAAATGTGTCTTAAATTCATATCATCCTGTTTGAATATAATCAAAAAATTTGCATTACCTCGAATAAGGTGTTTCGGTATTCTCGTATAAGTTTGACACAGATAAAAACTATCAATATTATGATGTCTTCCCATACAGAAATATAATCGAACGTTATCTTGTTTCTCGTTGGCAATATCATCGAAAATGAAAACAGAGTTAGACTCAGCTTTATCTGGTGGAATCACTGCACTATTGTTTGAAAATGTATAGAAGCCTAGTCCAGAAATAGGTTTTACAGCCTGCTTTAAATGTCTATATTTGGATTGATGTAATGATTTCGAGTAGATGTAGATGTTTTCAAATTTAACGCCATTGGGATGTTTCAACAGGGGTATCATAACGTTAGTTTTACCAAAGTTGGAGGGACCCACAATTATAGCTCGAATACTATTAGGCAATAAATTGCTATGTTTATTTGTAAAGGGTTCATTTGCAATGTCAACATTTTCCACCAATAACTTTTGGTGTTGTTGTATAAACCGCATCCTGATAACTGAAGAGCAAACATGTAAATGACTAGGTTTTAACGAAAGTTTTACAGTCGGCGATGAGTTGTTAAACATGGTGTATCCCTATACGCGATCAGTATAAAATGATTGATCATAAAAAGAAATGTACTAGTAGTTTACAAAAAGCCGTGAGCGGAAGAGGGTTCATTAATACTCTAATTAATAAACTACCGATTGAACTGCATTTTCCTGGCTATCAATATTGTGGACCTGGCACGAAGCTTCAAAAACGACTTGCCCGAGGAGACGCCGGAATAAATCCCCTTGACGAAGCGTGTAAAGAGCACGATATTGGTTATTCACAATTTAAAGAAACGAGCGATCGTCACAAACTAGATAAGATATTAACTGAAAAGGCGTGGCAACGCGTTAGATCAGCAGACGTAGGATTAGCCGAACGCACTAACGCGTTACTAGTAGCCAATATGATGAAAGCTAAAGTAAAATTAGGAATGGGATTGAAAGATAAACAGAAATTTGGAACAGTTATTTCTAAAGTCCGAAAAATCATTAAACAGAAGAAACCCAACAGTATGAAGGCGAGTATTAAGGTAGCCTTAGCTGCTGCAAAAAATATTACAAAAGGACGGAAAAAAGCTATCAAAACTCCAAGAATAATACCCATTCTTTAAGTTGGTGGAGTTTTGCCGTTCCGAATTCCTCTTTTCGCAGGATTATCTGCTATTGGTGCTTTATCAGGTGGAGCTGCGGGAATAGCTAAAGCTGTTGATGATGCTAATAATGCCAAAAATACATTAGAGGAAAAAAGCGACATAACCAGAAAATGGAGCAGATAACATTAGGTCGAGGATTACATTTGAAGCCGTACAGAAAAGGCTTAGGGTTGTATTTAAATCCTGTTCCAAAAAACTTTTAAAAACGCTACCCAAGAGAGCATTAAATGAGAATGATTTGAGAAAGTTTGCAAGATTCTTACCAACCTTCAGAGGAGTTTTTATGCGAAATAATTTACCAAAGGGATTTGCCATGCAAAACGAGTGTGGTATAGTAAATTTAGATAATATTCTAGGCTCTGGTACCCATTGGGTAGCGTACAACAAACAAAATCGTTATGTGGAATACTTTGATAGTTTTGGTAATTTACCTCCACCGATAGAATTACTAGATTATCTGGGATCTAATATAAAATACAACTACAATACATATCAAAGCTATGACTCATACAACTGTGGACATTTATGTTTAAGATTTTTATACAAACGTTTGTAAATTGTCTAGTGCATTCATATAAATAAATACTTTACTAAAAAACCAAATCATTGTGTTATATACTGCCATGGCACTAACATTAACTCTCAGCGGAAACACATCCATTCTCACAACAGAGTATTTTCCACCTATCGAATTACAAGATGGCTATGTGTGCGGACTTGTTGATTTTCAAAAATATAATTCTATATCTGACGTGGATGAAAACAATAATTTATTACACATTGGAAAGCACGTTATAGAAATACCCGTTGGATCATACGAAATCGATGATATTGCAAATTATCAATATAAACAGTTGGCGAAGATCAATGACAAATTAAATTTTTCAATACGTGCCAATAATAACACTCTCAAAAGTGAAATCAAGTCAACTGCTCCTATTTACTTCAACAAAGAAAGATCCATCGGTCAATTGCTAGGATTTCCTAAACGAGAATTAAAAGTCAATGTCAAACACTCTTCTGATCTACCTGTAAGCATAAGTAAAGTGAACGTAATACGGATTGATTGCAACATAATTGGAAATTCTTTTATTAATAATATTCCCTCGCATACAATCCACGAATTCTCACCTGAGGTAGGACCAGGCTATAAAATATTGGAGGTTCCTAGTAATGTCATTTATTTGCCGGTAAACGTTAAACGAATAAGCACGCTAACTCTTAAGCTGATTGACCAAGACGGAGATCTAATAAACTTCAAGGGGGAAACAATAACTATCAGACTTCATTTGAAGCCGCAGAATGTTGTTATATAACGATGATAAATACCTGTCCAACAATGTAGATACAATCACTTCAACCAGGAAAATCGGTCGAGTAAGACCCCGACTAACATTACAAAATAAACAGTTCTTGAAATTACTGGGGTTCAAATTAAAAAAAAAATGAGTGAGATTCTGAACGTTACACGTAAAGTCATCTATGACAATAGTATCTCGAAAATTGAATACCATAGCTACTCTCCATTTCTATTATCATTCAACTGCAGTGATGAAATTAGAATACCTATACAACAGCAGGACTTGTGTATTTTGCCAAGTCAAAGCTTCATCTATATTGAAGGTGCTTCAATTAAATCGGATGGAACAACATCAACAACTGCTAAACTTACGAATAATAGCATCGCTTTTCTATTCGATGAGATAAGATATGAACTGAATGGAGTAGAAATCGATCGAAACAAGAATGTTGGAATAACATCGACACTGAAAAATTATGTATCACTTAGTGAAAATGAAAGTAAAATGCTTTATAATGCCGGATGGTCGCCAGATGAATCTATCATGCCATCAAGTGGCTACTTTAACTTTTCTGTTCCGCTAAGAAAATTTTTGGGATTTGCCGAAGACTACAAGAAGATTATCGTAAATGCTAAACATGAGCTAATTCTCATTAGATCTAGAAGCGATGAAAATGCATTTCTTTCGCCCAGTGATGATGTATACATAAATTTTTTTAAACTGCAATGGAAGGTGCCACACGTTACCCCAGATGGTTCTGAAAAATTGTCAATGTTGAAATATATTGAATCAGGACAACCAATTCAAGTAAGTTTTCGAAATTGGGAACTGTACGAATATCCGGTTTTCCCATCAACGACAGATCATGTATGGAATGTGAAAACTTCAAGCCAACTCGAAAAACCACGATATATTATTTTAGCGTTACAGACAAATCGAAGAAATCTCAAAAGTGAAGATGTCAGCAAATTTGATCACTGTAATTTAACCAATATCAAAATACATTTAAACTCCGAATCGTATCCTTACGATGACGTTAATATAAAATTTACACGTGATCAATTCACTCTGCTTTATGATATGTACTGCAACTTTCAACAATCTTATTACGGGGTGCAAGCACGACCATTACTCTCACGAAACGAATATAAGAATTCAGCACCAATTATAGTAATTGATTGTTCACGACAAAATGAATCTATAAAATCAGGTTCAGTTGACATAAGGGTAGATATCTAAACATCTGTAGATGTACCTGCCTTAACAACAGCTTATTGCTTACTTCTTCATGATCGTGTAAAAGAGTACAATCCTCTCACCAGTTCAGTTCAAAAACTTGTATAAACAAGCCGCGAGGTGCGACCCTTGAGGTCCACACGGTCAACTTCCCAGTAATATCTACATAAACATCAACAACATTACAACAATGAGAGGTAATAGTAACAGGAATGAGTTAATATGAATCATATCGTCTACGGGAGGGTCCATTGATTATGTAAGGTTTCTGGTCGATGAGGACAGATTGAATATTCACGCGGATCATTCGGTGGGGCCTTTTTGGTGTTGAAAAATTTTGTTGATTTTCAAAATTTAAGCAAATTTTTTTGATTAAAAGACTATAAAAACTATTGAAAATCTGCTCAAATTATGCAAATATCTTAAAACTTTAATTGAATTTACAACAATTTTTTTAGAATAAAAGATATAAAGTAATAGCACTCGTATGAACCCTCTTTACATGGTAACTTTGAATGATTTTTTTATTTTTAATTTAGTTTTTTCATAATCATGGAATAAAATTTTGCCAGTTTCTCTCCAATAACTGATAAGAATGTATAAATTTTATATACTGGATCACTGTGCTGTGCAAATCAGATTAAAAAATATTTTCTATGAAAAATAACCACAATTTTTCGCATTTTCTTCTATTAAATTAAAAAAACGGCTAAAACGAATTTTTATAATGTTGAAAACTTCACAAAGATGTTAATACACGTCAACTGACACCTTAATGATGCAAATATTATATCTGGTTCGTGAGATATAGTGAATGATAAAAATGACCTTGAAAATCATGATGACTTTTAATGATTTTTTATTTTTAATTTATTTTTTTACGTAATCATGAGAAAAAGTTTTGATGATGTTTTTGCGAACATTGTTTGGAGTATATAAATTTTATAAACATTGATTACTAAAACTTGACAATCAGGTTTAAAATTTATTGTTTGTGAAAAAAAAACCTAATTTTTTGCACTTTTTTTTAAAAAATTTGAAAACCGCTCCAAGAATATTTTTAAAAATTTGACAGAATAATACAAACGTTAATGCGCGTCGATTGACACCTTGTTAAAAAAAATCGTATGTTTCGTTCGCGAGGTATAGCGCCTGACAGAAATGACCTTCAAACGGGCAAAACAGCAAATCCCCCCGACCGAAGTGTCCCAAAAACTAATCAGCTCTTGAAATTGCAAAGACGCTTCGATTGACACCTTAATAAAGTCGATCGGACTTTGTTTACGTGAGTTATGCTCGTAGAAAAAACTGTCCACGAACGTACGTACGTACGTACGTACACACACACACACACACACACATACATCTCCCTTTCTAAAAACACTTTATATATACTCTATAGACCTCAAAACGTAAAGAAAAGTTGAAAATTTCAATTTCGATTTTTGAGGCGATTACAGGAACTTCCCATTTACTGGGAAGTTAAAAATAATTCTCTAATCAAATCGAATCATTCAATCATGGCGCCTTTCATCATTGACATGCAAGGATTTAGAGGATACAACAACAACGCCTTTATCATCAAAGAACTATCTATCGTGGATGTGAACAAGGATTTTCATCGACATTTTTTACTGAAACCCCCCTTCAGCATAACAACACTTTCGAAAGAGCTGCAGTTTCAAGCCAATTGGCTATACGAACATCATCACGGTTTGCAATGGGAAATCGGAAATACAACGTTTAAGGAAATGAAAGAATATCTATATCAAAACATGAAGGGTGCCTCAATATATGTGAAAGGCTCGTAGAAAAAACACTGGCTTGGTAGTTTACTGGGGAACACTACCATGGTTTGCAATTTGGACGACTGTTGCTGTCCTAGTCTGAAAACACTGAAAAAGCACTATCCTAAAATATCAACCTGCACTTTACACGATGGATGTTGTGCGCAACAAAACGCATTCCTTCTGAAAAAATTTATTATACAAGAAAATCTAATTGAATAAAAACACTTTGACTTAACCGAAATAATTGTTTTATTTAAAGAAGTTTTTAAAATACATTTGAATCGATGACTGTTTCATGGAAGTGCAAGTCCTTAGAATCATGACTGCTGCAGCTCAACGATAACTTTGCCGCATTGAAGTCCTCCATAACCTTATCGCTGCATTTTTGTTAACGACCAGGTAGAAATAGCCTCATGATATTGTTTAGGTCTACAACAATAGCTTTGCCGTACCTTCAAAACAAAAAAATGAAGAAGAAAAATAAAATCAATATTATTTCATTTACAAAGCTCTGTCTTACCTCGTTTCCATTCTCTCTGCAGCTGTAATGCGGTATCGTTTTCCAATCTCCAAGCCGGAAATTTTTGTAAATACCAGGGGTTTGCAGCTTAGTAGTTCGTTTAATGAATCCATACTTCTTCGCAGACGATATTGTCACTTGTAACAAAATCTTTATTTTTTGCAATTTTTTATATATTTTTTCGACAAGGTATAAAAATTCACATTGAATGAATACTGGCTTACAACGCAGAATAGCAACTGGAATGATTCCTGTTGGGGTCTTTTCTTTTTATATAATTCTATTGTTTATTTTATAAATTCCTCAAGGGTAACCTAATATTATTACAATTACTATAATTTTGTATTTAGCCCATCGCTAATCTTTATTTATTATTTCCTTCTTTTATCTTTATCTTTCAAATAAGGGCAATTGTTTACGTTATGCCGATCCGATTTGCAGCTAGTGTAGTAATACGATCTTTTGTGTTCCACCTTATCAGTGGGAATTTCCGGTGAGTGGCATTTTCGTTTCTGGGAAGTTATTGGATTTCAAGTGGATGGTTATTATTTTTGTGTTTATGGGAATATTATGTGCAGGATGTTTATATAGATGATTCTAGGTTTAGGTATTTGGGTTAATGTGTTGCAGATATGACTCAGAATTGAGATATGACTCAGAATATTGCATTTTGTTGCGAAATCAGAATATTGCGTGTTGTTGCGAAATTGAAGATGATGTCATAGGTGTTTCCTGGGATATGACTCAGAATTGAGATATGACTCAGAATATTGCATTTTGTTGCGAAATTGAAGATGATGTCATAGGTGTTTCCTGGGATATGACTCAGAATTGAGATGTGACTCAGAATATTGCATTTCGTTGCGAAATCAGAATATTGCGTGTTGTTGCGAAATTGAAGATGATGTCATAGGTGTTTCCTGGGATATGACTCAGAATTGAGATGTGACTCAGAATATTGCATTTTGTTGCGAAATCAGAATATTGCGTGTTGTTGCGAAATTGAAGATGATGTCATAGGTGTTTCCTGAGATATGACTCTCACCGCGGTTGGGAAAACTCCTTTGACCTTGAACTTTGACCCTTGACCTATGACCCTTGACCTTTGACCCTTGAACTTTGACCCTTGACCTTTGACCCTTGACTTTTGACCTTTGACTCTTGACCTTTGACCTTTGACCCTTGACCTTTGACCCTTGACCTTTGACCCTTGACCCTTGACCTTTGACCTTTGACCTTGAACTTTGACCTTGACTTCTTATCACACCTATTCATCAGCATGACTCATCGCGGTTGGTAAACACCTGGCCGTGGGAAAACACCTTGACACCGATCTTGACCTTGACTTCTTATCACACCTATTCATCAGCATGACTCATCGTGGTTGGTAAACACCTGGCCGTGGGAAAACACCTGTCCGTGGGAAACACCCCGACAGCGATAAGAAATGCCGTCATCCGTGGGAAACACCCCGACAGCGATAAGAAATGGCGCCCCAGACAGCGATAAGAAATGGCGCCACCGGAAGCGATAAGAAATGGCGCCCCAGACACCGACCTTGACCTTGACTTCTTATCACACCTATTCATCAGCATGACTCATCGCGGTTGGGAAACACCTGCCCGTGGGAAAACACCCCAGACAGCGATAAGAAATGACGCCCCAGACAGCGATAAGAAATGGCGCCCCAGACAGCGATAAGAAATGGCGTCCCAGACAGCGATAAGAAATGGCGCCACCGGAAGCGATAACAGGTGACGTCATGCGGGGGCGGTAATCCGATACTTGTGGGGCGGTATTCCGATACCCGTGGGGCGGTAATCCGATACCCGTGGGAAAAAAATGGGGACCGTGGGAAAAAGTGAGCCAGAACCGCCACATCCATACTACTCACGTACGTACGTACACACACACACATGCATACTTCTTTCTAAAAACACTTAAAATACACTCTATAGACCTCAAAACGTAAAGATATGTTGAAAATTTCAATTTAGATTTTCGAGGCGATTACAAGAACTTCCCATATACTGGGAAGTTAAAAATGATTGAAAATTATGAAGAGCAAAATCTTGAGAAAATTACTATATGAAAGTAAAATCAAAATGAATGAATAACATTAGAATAAAGTGTTTATCTAATATGATAGTAACTTAGTTTGAAAATTCAATAATTTAAAGAAATGAAAGTGTAAAGGTTTTATTTTCAAGCTAAAACAAAAGATTATTATAGCTTTAATTACTAATAAGGATTGATAGATACAAGATTTTGTAAAAAGAACACGAAAAGTTAGATTGAATATTGAAAAATTGAAACTGTATAAGAGGAAAATGAACTATACAGAAACTAAATGTGCCATTTTGTTCCATTAGAAAAAAATAATAACACACACATTACTAAACCTAAGCAGAGAGTTTCCCTAAGGTTCCTTCCTCCTTTTCGCTTTAGGGAACCGGGTCCCCACCGGCAGAGGTAAGTAATAAGGAGCTTAGCGTGCTTCACATGCCTACTTGGCAAGCGCTAAGCTAAGACAGGGAGGGCCCGGACAGTAACACCGATGTCACTCAGCCGCCCGAGAGTTAGTTTGCTCGCGCGGTTTCTCTTTCGTTCACTTTCCATCGGTTCTCTTCGGGTATTTCGCTGGTAAAGTAGATTGAAATTTATCTCTCGGGTTGGCGTTGCATTCGCGATTGTTTTTTTTTTCGATGTGCGCGCGAGAATAATCTTAAAGTAAAGTAGGAGGTTGAGCCTCAGAAAGTTTGTTGTTTTGCTTGAGGTTCTTAGGACTATTTTTGTCGAATTTGTAAATCGGGCAATTTAGATGGCTGAATCTCTCAAAAATGAGATTCGGGACTTGGTATAGGCAAACGTACCCACGACATCGCACGCCGAACAGAGCTGGCCTGCCAGCAGCCATCGCCATCTAACCAATTAGAGGCCGAATCCAATTTGTCTACACGACCAACGGGTTCGTTGCCTCGTCCTAGGACTAAACGTCCAATAAGACCAACGGGACGAGAGTCGCGTTGCCTTGCAATTTCGTTGCGACTTCGAACGCAAAGTCTTCTCTCTCATTACATATGTTCCAAACCATATCACTGTGCTTTAAAATGTAATAAAAAAGATAGGGAAGTTTTGTGCATTGAATGTGAAGACTGTGCCGCTAGGAAAGGTGGTTGTAAACATTCAAAAGCAGTTTAATGTGGCTTCACCGTCGAACCGAGGAGCCTGCAACGACTGCTGTAAAATGTTACTGGAAAAAATCAACGCTTTCAGGTTAGGGTCTCGAGGAACTTATTAACTATTTGATATATTGAAATTGTATTTCTTCAGGTATCGGTTCATTGCAAAAATTTGTAAAGGTCAAAGATTTTGGGACACTTCATGAAGAAATTCAAATTAATGATTGTGATTTTTATGATAAACTGGTTCCGAAGCTTTGTGAGCTAAATTTAAAATGCCCGCTGTTAAACTATATTGGAAAAATCTTCAATAGATAAAATATCTATCCATTACTTAATATGCATTTTTAAACAAAGAAGTGCGGATCTTCATGTTGAGAGGTTCATAGAATTTGGCAAACATGAAATGATTGAGTCAAGATGCTCTCAAGTAAAATATGTCATTGAGATAACGTGTCCATACAAAGAGAAAACAATGAAACTGTACTATGAAAATGGAAAAATAGGTACCAAGTAGTATGCTGAAATTCAAGCACAAATGCACGTAAGTGGGAGAAAAAAGGTCTAGTTTGTATTGCGCACGTGGATTTCAAGAGTTCAAAGCAGGTTGATGTATATGAAGTACTGTACGATAAATATATTGAAGTACTGTACGATAAATATATTTAAAAAATGTGAGATATTGTGGAGACATCTACGATAATTTTATTAATTAGTTTTGTATGAATAAATAATAACAAATTCGAGTAAATAAGTTGCTTTATTTATTATATTCTTGAAATATAAAAGTTTGAATATTAATTACTAAACAAGCAACTTTGCAAATGTACTATTCCACATGCAGAAAGCACGATAAAATCTGGCAAATCAACTTGCTTTAAATCTACACAAGCATGTGGAAGCATAAATTCAAAACTTCGGAGTCGGCCGATAGCTCTTTCCACGTGGATATGTAGTGCTCAGTGCCAGATTAATGGGGGGGGGCTAAGGGGCTACAGCCCCGGGACCCACTTACTCCAGGGCCCCGCATGCCTTTGGAATAACCCAAGTAACCCAAGTAACTTCAAGCGACCCAGCTGGAGCAATTTTTTACAACTTTTAATCTATAAACCCTAGTAACCGAATCGACCCAAGTTGATTCAATTGTTTGGGTCAATGAGCATGCTTTGGAAGCTAATCGACCCAACTAAATTTACTAATTAGACTTCGGATCAACAATCGTAAGAAACTGAATCAGTAAGAAAAATATAGACTTCGTCCAGGCTGTTGCAGCACCGGGGTACAGCCGACGCCTATTCACTTGTTTTTCAAGCCCTTGTTTTGCTAGTGTCATAATAAGTATAACTTTAAAAAATATAGGGATATTTTCGATTCAGTATCCCCAGGAAAATATCGAACCGATTCCACAACCCAAAACTGTCTTTGCTAATACCATTCTTATGCCACTTTCTGTTTGAGAAATGTATGAACGCAATATTGCACATAAAATGAAAAATTTAAGGAAATTATCACACTAACTAGTTGATCAAAAATCGAATTGCTTTTCAAATCTTGAGAAATCTGTTTATTCAGACTCAACGAAAAGAAAAATTATTAAAAAATTAACAGATGGAAGTACGTAACAAAGTGCTTTATCTGGGTCTGATAAATTTAGAGTAGAGTCTTTTTATTTAATTATAGATAAATTGGTGGTTGAATTGAAGAAAAGGAGCAAGGCCTACGCTTATATAATTAGTATTTTTGGTTTTTTACAACGGTTATTATCGATAGAAGAAGATGAACTACGGATTAAAACGAATGAGCTAGTTAGAATTTACGATGGGGATTAAGATGGAAATTTATTGGATGAATTTAGCCAGTTCATTCATTTACTGAAAGATCAACCGGAAAATAAATTAACCAGCTCAGAGTCCTCTAAAATTAAAAGAAATATTCTCGATCCATTAAAGGTATTAGATTTGATTGTTCATTTAGATATGCAACAAAGTTTTCCAAATGTTTTCGTAGCCTTTAGATTAATATTAATGATTCCGATTGCTAACTGGGAAACGGAGAAGTTATAAGTGAATTTACTGAATCGAAATCAAGAAAAAGTATTTTTAGTTGTTAATTTGTTTTCAGAAAAATTATTTGTTCTATTCATGCAACGTAAAAATTGTTTTTTTTTTACTTTCGTTCCTCTATTGTACTGATTTACTTAGGATGTTTATCTGCTTTCAAGCTCTCTTTCCTACTGGACTACTTGAGTTATGATAGGTTACATGGGTTACTTAATGTTCTTGGGATGCTGTTGCGTAATCATAGGGCACCATTTTACTTTGAGCCCGAGGCCCCACGAAGGCTTAATCCGGCACTGGTAGTGCCGCAATTTTTTTGGTTTCCAAAACTTCTTTCTTCGTCGGTTAAGCTTGAGCACTTACACTAGGAGGTCTGATCAAAATATATCCATGTTGTTGCAGCAAATTTGCGATATTCTTACAACCTCTGTCGGCCAGGACAGCTGCTCCTTTATGCAGCACTTGCAAAATTCCACAGTCTTCAAAAATTGTAGCATCAATTGCTCATCCTCCATACCCTTCTAATATAAAATTTATCAAACCATCGGGGGTTATCGAAATTAAATATTTTATGGTATTGCAACTTTTATTGTCTGACCACGTAAGTGCCTGTTTAACAGCATCGACGGGTTTCTCTATTTGTATTTCAAAGCAATGCCCAATGAGTAACAGCCTCGATCTTGCTGATCAGGCTTACTACAAGCTAGGCGACATTGATATACTTCTACGAGTCAATGTCTACGGATTACAAGTCTTGATTGGGCTGAGAAAAATCTACAATTGCCATCTGACTGTTCAAAACACAAGGCTCAGTTGGATAATTTCATTACCTACCGGATCCATGAACCGAGCTCATGTCACCATGATAAGCACCCAAAAGTAAGATGACAGCTCAAAGAAATTCTGGGAATTAGAAGAAATAGGTTCAGCTGAACAATTGAGCATCAAACAGTCAGACTGTGGAGCACACTTTGCACAAACCACGCGTCGAAACACAGATAGTGGAGGATATAACGTGCATCTTCCGTTTAAGGCAGAGACAAACCCAAGTGAGATATTGGCCCCTAATATGAAGGATGCCATAGTAAGGTGGCAACTGAAAGGAAGAACGTTTGAATCAAACCTTGACTAAAAGGTGCAGAACAATCAGTTTCTTGAAAAATATCTGGACCTAGGGCAAATGGAAAGAGGCACAACGAAGAAAATCAGCCGTGCTATTATTTGCCACATTATGCTGTTATCAAGGAAAGCAGCACAATAGTAAGACACACACTTTCGTGTCAAAAACTCAGCGTTAGAAAGGGACAACATGTGCCCTACAGATCCTTAAAGTGTGCTAATTTGACGAGCTGACTAAGACGAAGGTATATCAGTGGATCGGTTTTTATATGAAGATCTGGTTTTGACTCGAGTGTGCGAGCGTGTGTACTATGTGATGGATTGTGAGCTGGGTTTTTGAGAGCGCTGATTGGCGGAGAGCTGGTTTGAATACGGGGAAAGAGGTTTTGGAACGGGATTTCGTGAGAGAGGTGAAGAGCCTAAGGGCTGTGTTTTCATAGAGCTGAATGTAGTTCTTACAAGATCAAAAATCACTTGTTTTGAATGAAAGTGTCGTGGAAAAACCGCATGGCTACGTAGCGTAAAAGCAAAAGAGAGTTATTCTCATGCGATGGTTTTCGCTTGAGATGCCGTACTTTAAGCTGCCTTGATGGCGCCGACGGGTCATGTTACAACGCCGACTCGTGAATTTGGCTTGAAATGCCTCTTGACGCTGTTGGGCTCGACGACGACTACGCGATCGCATGCTTGCGATGATGTGATGGTTGGGTAGTCAGATCGGTTTGTAATGCAAAAAAGCTACCGTGGCGAGTCCGTCTTTTGCTTAACACGCTTTAGTTAAGCTACCGTTGCGACTAGAATCCAATTCGACGACGGCTGATGAATTTGGCTTAAGATGCTGCCCTGGACACGTTTGAAAATGCTTGAGACGATGCGAAGTTGTTGGGAAGATGAATGAAAGAGGAAGACCGATGGCTTTTGCTTGAGACGCTTCACTCTGCATTACCGTGGCGGCATCCTACCGTGTAGATACAAACTCGACAAAGTCTGATGAATTTGGCTTGAAATGCTACCGTGGACCCGCTACGCACTTGCGTATCTTGAGGCGTTTTGTGCTGACTCGAAAATTCTTGAGATGATGATGAGAAGATGAATGAATGGAAACGACGCAATGATGGAGAGTTGTGTGTGAAATGCAATACCAACTTGACGTTAACGTTGTTTGCTAATTTGCAAATGTAGTGAAATACGTCTCCTGTGTTAACTTCCCAGTATATGGGAAGTTCTTATAATTGCTTCGAAAATCGAAATTGAAATTTTCAAGATATCTTTACATTTTGAGGTTTTAAGAGTATATTTTCAGTGCTTTAAGAAAGAAGTATGTATGTGCATGTGTGTGTGTATTTATGTACGAGCGAACGTACGTACGTGCGTTCGCGGACAGTTTTTCTACGAGCATAACTCGCATATAGGAAGTCGTATCGACTTTGTTGAGGTGTTAATCGATGCGCCTTTGTAATTTTAAGAGCTGATTAGTTTTTGAAAAACTTCGGTCGGAAGGGTTTGCTGTTTTGACCCCTTGATGGTCATTGCTGTCATGCGCTATATCTCACGAATCAAACAGGAGATTTGCATTATTGAGTGACCAATCGACGCGTATTAATATTGATGTAATTCTGTATTCTTTTAAAAAAATGTTAGAGACGTTTTTTAATTTATTAAAAAAAGTGCCAAAAATTCAGGTTTTTTCATAAACAATCATTTTCTAGCCCAATTTGCGATTTGCAGTGATCAATGTTTATGAAATTTCTTAACTGCAAGAAGTTTTTAAAAAAAACAAGTCAAATTTTTCTGAATGACTATGTAAAAATTGACTAAAATATAAAAAATCATTAAGTCATCATGACCTTCAAAGCCATTCGTGTCATTCACTATATCTCGCGAGCCAAATATAGTATTTGCAACAATGAGATGTCAATCTACGCGTCCTAACATTTGCATGATGTTTTAACGTTTCTTGAAAACCATTGGAGTCGCTTTTTAATTTAAAAAAAATTGCAAAAATTCAGGGATTTTTCATAAAAAAATTAATTATTAACAAGATTTGCACAACACAGTACTAAATGTTTATAAAATTTATAAACTCTTATCAAATTTGAAGAGAAACTATCAAAATCGTTTTCCATGATTACGCAAAAACAAATCATTGAGAGTTACATGGTAGGTTTAATACGAATGATATTACCTGATTACTCTTATTCTAAAGACATTGTAGTTGAATCAATCAAAGTTTGCTAATATTTGAATAATTGGAGCAAATTTTTAATAGTTTTTATAGTACCGTGTTTTAATTTTAATAAAAAAAACTGCTCACATTTTGAAAACCAGAAAATAATAAGTCAAAGTTGCATTTGTTGTAATAAACACTTTGAATTGTAAAATGCTTTGTAGTCAATATTTTGCAGGATCATATGCTTTAAAAAGCTTTCATCAAATGAAAAATTGTAATTTTTAGTAGTTTTGTTCTGTAGTGTTCGTAAGATTTCAATTACTTCCTCCATTATCATTCGTAATCTTTTTTAGTTTTTAAATGCAATTGAACCGATTATTGACTGCACATACATTGTTTGTCAAGACCAACCGAAAATAAGAAATAAGTATTAGCCTGATTGTTATAAAATCGTTAAAAAAATACAAACTCAATGATTATGCCGAAGTCATGGCGATTTTGAACACAACTATTCAAATGGTCACCACGTGACATAATCTCTTTATATATTTATTTATTTGAACAAGACTACAATATACAGATGAATCCAAAAAACTATTGTAATAAGTAAAATAAACTAAATTAAAGCAAAAAACGAGGTAAGGGTTTTAATAGTAAATTTCACTTAAAGAGACTAAAAGAAAGGGGCAGAGGGGGCAAGCTGTATAGAATCAAAATCGCGCATTAATCGCACAATACGCGAATGAAAATAAATACAAAGATCAGCAACAGGACGATCAAAGACGATATTTAGTCTTGAGCTCCGAGTTACCGGACGATATTTAATGGCTTCAATCAAAGATGTATCTAAAAGACCACGGCAAATTTTAAAAAGAAAACACTGATCATGTTTAATTCCACGTTGATTAAGAGGAAGAAGATTAAGGAAACAAAGACGAGCAGAATAAGAGTAGTAGGAAAGACCAGATTTAAAGAATAGTAATCGGGTGAATTTTCTTTGTACCAGCTTTAATAGATGCAGAATGTACTGTTTAGTACAGTGAACAAACTACTGAAGCATATTCTAGAATACTTCTGACAAGAGGGCAATATAATTTAACAAATGGGGAAGGATTAAAAAAGTCTGAAGCTCTACGAAGGACAAATCCAGTAAGTCGAGATGCACGATTAATTATATCGGCAAAGTGATGATGAAAGTGACGACAAGTGTTGAAGGTAACACCCAAATCTTTAAACACATCTACACATTTAAGGGACTCATTAGAAAAAATGTAGTCAAAGTTGGTAGGTGAATTCTTTAAGGAGTAAACCATATAAACACATTTGCTCACATTAAGCATAAGGCCATTAACAGAGCACCAGGCAGACAGTTGATACAGATCATTTTGTAGCAGGTGACAATAATTTCTGGAAGACAATCTGGTGAATATTTTGAAATCATCAGCATAAAGAAGACAACGTGAGCGAAGCAAAGAAGGAAGTTCATTAATAAAGAAGGAAACCAGCAAGGGACCCAAAATAGAATCTTGTGGAGCTTCAGAGAGTGGAGAAAACGGAAGAGAACGGGAATCATTAAGAACAATACAACATGAACGATTTATGAGATACGTGCTGAGCCACAGAATAAGATTATCAGTAAGATTAAGTAAGCTCAATTTAGAAAGGAGGATAGTGAAGCTAACAGAGTCAAAAGCCTTGGCTAAATCTGTGTACACAACATGAACATTACATCTATCACTAGCTGCACTCGCAACAAAGTTGGTGAACTCAACTAAGTTAGTTCCAGTTGATCTTCCTTTATGAAACCCATGTTGGCAAGGACTAATTAAGTGAAAGAAAGACGTGAATAGGAAATTATAAAAGATTTTTTCTAAGAGTTCAGATGGGGCAAAAACTATTGGTAAAGGTCTATAATTAGATACAAGAGAAGGATCACCGTTTTTAAAAATAGGAAAAACGAGAATATGTTTCTACGCATTTGGAAAACACCCATAATTGAGACTTTTATTGAAAATAATAATAAAAAAGGGAAGGGAAATAGAATCAATTGTCTTTTTAAGGAAATAGTTCGGTAGACCATCAGGACCGGCACCACCATCCAACTTCAGCTCAGATATGAGGCGCTTGAGAGCAACAAGAGTTGTAACAAGATCAAAGGGAGAAGGATAATTATGCATGATATTTGTGAGTAAAGAGCAGTATTAGGATGAGACGAGTAAACAGACGAGAAAAACTTCGCAAAAAGCTGACATTTTTCTAACGGCATATGCACTGTTCTATTATCATAAACTAAACAGGAGGAAACAGGGGACGACGAACGAAAAGACCGAGCGTATGACCAGAAAGGCTTGCTTTCACCGCTTTTAATCGATTCTTCTATACAAAGAAGGTAATTGGCTCTGGCTTTTTTAATTAAAGATTTAGCTAAACAGCGGAATAAACGGAAGATTGTGAAATCCTCAGGCCGCTTATAACGTTTATACGTTGAACGGCAGCGGTTTTTGGCACGAAGAGTGTTCAAAATGCGCCGATTAAAACATACAGGACCAGGGGGGTCTAGGGAAACAGACAGGTACAAACTCAAAAATAATAGAGTTTAAGGTAGAATAAAATGCAGCAACAGCGGAATCAACGTCAAGCGAAGAGAACAGAGCCTCCCAATTACTACTCTGGATTCGCTCATTGATACAAGGGTAATAAGCTCGAAGAAAGTTTAGTTTGGAAGGCTTGGAATAAATCAAAGAGGATGACAACGGCAAAGAAAAATCAAGCAAAAGAGGAGGATGATAAGGATCAACTGGAACAATAGGAAAAAGAGAACGGGAATGGGAAATAGAAGAGGGAGATAAATTAGTGAAAATGAGATTTAGGGTCTTACCTAAATGATTTTTCACGGTATTTACCTGGACCAGAGAGCAAAGAGACATAAAAGAAGAAACAGATAAGAATATTGAAGAACCACAAAAATTAAGTGGAAAACCTGGAAAGTCCGGCCACGTGAGCTGAGGCAGTTTAAAGTCACCACACAGGATAAAAGAGGCAGTAGGATAAATAATATTAAGCAAGGTGGAAATATCAGAAGAAGAAAAATTTCAGAGGACAGAGGAGAACCACCAGGAATGTAAACACCGAATACAATAAGAGAATTAGACACAGAAAGGGTAACACGAACATTAACGCAATCATAAAGTTGATCAGTGGAAGATGATATTATGAAGCTAGAATAGTGTTTACGGATAGCAATCAAAGAGCCACCACCATCACGTTTGTCAGTAAGGAGAAGATTATGATCACACCTTGATTTGTTATAAGATTGGATAATTTCATGTGAGTTAATACTCGAATTGAACCTGATTCCGGAGACACAGATAACATCATGAAGGGAAGTCAACGCGGAAAGATGAAAAACATGCATCTTGGTTTTTAAGCCATGAACATTTTGATAGTAGATTATGTTATCAATCATTGGGCGATACAGCAGAAGATAATGAAGAATAAGTTTCGGGCAAATTATATGACTTTGCTAGTTTAGAGCACGACGAGGACGAGGCTGACGAAAATCCCTTGAACCACGGTTAGCAAAAGCTTTCACCAGCGTTCCAGATGGCCAAAAGTAATCTTTAAGCATGATCTTAAGTTCCGGAGGCACAGTTATTTTAAAAGAGGCATTAATCTTATTCTGGATATTATCACGAGTAAGTTTCCTACAACTTATAAATGCAGGAACAAAACCAAGTTTGGCAATCACGTAGTCATGAATATTACCAATAGTAGTAATATACGCCAGCCGAATGACGAAGATTTGTAGAGGAGATGCCACTACAAGTAATGCAGGCTTAGATGAAGTAGTTGTAGATGTTGATGCCTGCAAGTTCGGTGACACAGGTGAAGAAACAGTGTTTAATGTCGGCTGCAGATTTAACGACAAGAGAGTTGCAGTGGCAGCCGAATCATACAAGGTAGGAGCACCCAACGAAGGCATTATAGTCGCAAGAGGCGATGGACGCTGAGACGAAGTTTCTGAGGCCAGAAATGTAAAATCAATCCTTGGTAATTGAGGTGCAGCATGTGATTGAGATGTAGATGCGGTGGTGAATTTAGAAACTGATAACTCCACAGTATTAGTTGGCGCTGAAGAACATGATGAGACAGGAACAGATGCACGATGATCCGAATCAAGTATTATGGGTATATCACCACAGCATGGTAGTGAACAGTTAGCACCTGTAGACGAAGAAGTAGCGGCAATTGAAGTTGATTTTGACGGCAGCACAGAGATAGCAACAATTCGCCAGTTAATTGAAGCAAGAGAGTCAGAGTGCTGGTTCAATATTTTTATGATTTCAGCTAACGTTGTATTTTTACAGGCATCACAATGAAAGAATACATTGTTTGGATGCTTGCCAATAATTTCAACGAGCACCGACTGAACACTGATGCAAGACTTTCCACAGTATCCATCACAATGGATGAATCGCGAACGAGTAGTCTCCGGTTGGTTACATGTTACACATGTTGTACCAAATGGAGGCGAGTTCATAGCCATGGTAGATAAGGGTTAAGTACAATTATAAAGTTAAAAATTGAGTGAATATAAGAATTTGCCTACTTATAGGGTTAAAGTAAAATAGTCAATAGCACAACCAAATTGATTATAAAAGCAGAAAGCACAGCCACAACGGAACCAAAATAAGCATTAAAAACATATAGCTGTTCCGGTCGTGCCAGGGAGCTCATATACTTTTGTACCCTTTAAATAGAGTAAGAGACTGAACGTGTTGGTGTCAAAGGCAGATGTGTTCTATATTTCGCAAGCTTGTCAAAATAAATGTTCACAATGGACTACATTTGGACGATCTTCCAATGGTGCTGCCACAGTACTCCCTCTTCAATAACGTCAAGTGGTGACTTTTCGCCAATTTGCTGGTGGGTAGACTTTTGTTATGGATTGAGGTGGCGGATTGATTAGCTGCCGAATGACTGATCGTTGGCTGCTGTGAGATGCTTCCGCTGGTGAAGTTCTGCGCGATGAGACTAGCGAAGTGGGATCGTGTTCGCTTCGATAATCTTGGATGACATACGCTGGATTCAGGCGATTGGTGAAAACGTTAGTTCGCTTTCCGTTGACGTCAAAGGTGTTTGAAATTCGTTGCAGCACTCGGTGGGAACCGGAATAAGGATGCGCTAAGGATTTGCGTCCTCTATTTCTGCGCACAAAAACGTGGCTACATTTCTGCATATCTTCGTGGACGAAGTTGGCTCTGAACGAATGGTTCGATGCGGGTTGCGGACGTAAGTCTCGCATTTTCTCTCGCAGCTGGTCTAAAAGGAGTGGCACATTGCAATCATGATTGCTGTTTATGAATATGTCACCCGGAATATGCAGGGTCGTGCCAAAGACCATATCCGCACATTATCCTTTCAAGTCCTCTTTGAAGGCGTTGCGGAGACCGAGAAGTACAGTGGGTAAGGTAATCCAGTTTTCGTTTTCATGGCACATGATCGCTGCTTTGAGCGAGTGGTGTCAGCGCTCCACCATTCCGTTTGCTGCGTGGTGATACGGCGTTGCCCATACTCTATTGTTCCTGAGTAGTCTGCACAGTACGTTAAACAAGGAGGACTCGAACTGAGTACCTTGATCGGTTGTTATAGTATGTGGTGTTCCAAACCTGGAGATCCAGTTTGCATACAATATTTTTGCTGCCGATTCTGCTGTTTGATCCACCATTGGAAATGCCTCGGGCCAACGGGGAACACGGTGGACTACCGTGAGACAGTACTTAAATCCTTGAGATGCTCGCAGTAGTCCGACAACGTCGACGTGTATATGCTGAAACTTCTTGATGGTACTCACGAATTCCTGCACGGAGCTGTGAGTGCCATGTTTAACGCTACTATATATTACGAGGAGTTCCCTGTCGTATGTACTGTATCGTGTTTCAGTGATGGACAGCTTCCTCTGGAAATAAGCAAGTGGCAACCATTGCTCCGATTGAAGTTGCTCTAGTACCGCGCCCACCGCTTTGTCAGAAGCGTCGGTGACGAGTCTCAATGGTTTTCCATGTTGAAAGTGTAGGAGCAACGTAGCATTGGTGATGCTTTCTCAACAGGCCTCAAACGCCTTTTTGGTTTGCTGAGTCCATACTATTATGTCATTTTTCATTTTTGTTCCACGTAGTAGTTCATGTAACGGCGCTTGCAAGTCCGCCGCACTCTTGATGAAACTGTGGTAAAAGTTAATAACACCAAGGAATCTCTGCAGGTCTTTGATGCGTTCAGGTTTTTTAAAGTTGCGTATTGCCTTCACGCGAGATTCTGATGGTTGAACACCCTTCGCTGTAATTTTGTGTCCTAGGTATTCGGTTTCCGTGACTCCGAATTCACAATTGTCAATATTGAATACGACTCCATATTTGCTGAGGCGATTGAATACGGTTCGTAAGTGATCCATATGCTGCTCTGGTGTTTGCTACATGACGAGTATGTCATCTATGTGACACGCATCAAAATTGAGCCCTCTCATAATATGGTCCATGAATTTCTGGAACGATTGGGCAGCGTTCCTCACCCCAAATGTCATCACTGTAAATTTATGTAGCCCAAACGGCGTGGTTATGGCCGTTTTGGGTACGTCCTCTTTCGCTATTGGAATCTGGTGGAAAGCTTGTACCAGATCAATTTTTGAGAAGATTCGCTTTCCTTGCAGGCCTGCAGTGATATCTTGCATGTGTCTAATTGGATACCTATCCGGCCTCTTTATTTTGGTTAGCTTACGGTAGTCGCCACATGGACGGCAAGAATTATCTTTCTTCCGTGTAAGGTGCAGAGGACTTACCCATGAGCTCGCTGACTGCCGACAATACCCTTTATCAATCAGGTATTGAAATTTTTTCTTGGCTTTGTCAAGTTTTTCCAGGGAGAGCCTTCTAGGACACTGAAAAACCGCGGGTCCCTCGGTCTGTAGGTGGTGCTTGATTTCGTGCGGTGCACTCCTTGCTATAGAACGATTTGTTACTTGCGGGAACTTTTGAATAGAGTGTGGTACGGGGAGTCATCAATCACTGTGTTTATGGACGGTATAGGGAAAGTAGAGATATGTCCACGAGTTGACGATTTGGTATTGGTGTCGATGAGTTGTCTGCTGTTCAGATCGACGAGTAGTTTAAACTACCTGAGGAAGTCGGCTCCTAGGATTGATTGATTGACATCCGCGATGTCAAAACGCCATGTGAATGAACGGCGTAGACCAAGGTTGAAGGTAAGGAGCTTGTCGCCGTAAGTGTTGATACGCGTTTTGTTTGCCGCGAAAAGTTTCAGACTGGACGGTTTGAGTTTCGCGAGAGGTGGGCGAGGAATGACCAAAATATCAGCACCTGTGTCCACAAGAAATCGTGTGCTCGTTAGTTTATCATAAACAAATAGACGGCAAAGGCTCATTTCGCTATTTGCCGTCTGGTCAGACAGCGATTCTATTCGTTTCGCTGTCCCTGTGGTTGAATGAAATCACATGGAGGTTTACATGTGCGTGCGGCGTGGTCAAATTTTTTGTGGTAGAAACAGATACGTCGGGCGTGATCTGCCAGGCGATTGGGCTGAGTTCTTTCCGACGCGTTGCGTTCCAAGCGACTAAGCACTAATCTTGTTAACCTGTGTTTCTAAGCTGGCTGTGGGTATCCTTTACTTTCGCGACTCGAACCGCCGTCTCTGCCAGCTTAGTGAGATTCGTTGTCTCTGAGACAGCGATGATAGACTGTATCCGAGTAGAAAGTCGCTGTATCCGCAAATATTTCAAAAACTTGTCGTTTACTATGGTGGCGGTGGCTTGGGTCATGCTCCGCAGGAGCTGCGACGGTTTGCTGTCACCCAGCTCCAAACCAGTCACAAGGTTTCGAATTTGTGCGTCGTCCGACAGGGAAAAACGCTCAAAATACGGGCTTTTAAAGCGTCGTATTTACTCTCTAGTGGAGCGGCTTCAACGATGTCGGCGACTGCCTCGAATGTAGTGCAGTCAAGCTCAGCAAATAATTTGTCAAACTTTGCAGCGTCCATCCGAGTTCTACACAGACGTATTTGCGCCTCGATGCGTGCGAACCATAACGATGGTCACGTACGCCAAAATAGCGGTAATTTTATTTGTGCTATGTCGTTTATACCAGCAATGTAAGGGGTTTCAGCTGATAACTTGCTATTCGTAGACTGTGCCGTGCTTGCGCCAATGCAGTGATCCATGCTATCAGACATTTTGAATACGGAGAAAACTTATTTGAAATTTTGTACGTCCGAAATTCAGAAAAACACGTTGGCCTCAGAAACGTTGGATCCACAAAATGGCTCCTGTGGATGCCTGGATCGCAGCACTTGAATAAGCGGGTCTGAAGTCATGTTTTTATGCGAGTTCGGGGTTCTCAAATGCTCTTTTGTTGAGAAGTGGAGGTCACCAATATGGCTGTTTCGACCGTGTCGGGGAGCTCATATACTTCTCTAGTCTTTAAACAGAGTAAGAGACTGCACGTATTAGTGTCTAAGACAGAAGTGCTCTTTATTTCACAAGCTTGTCAAAATACATGTTCACAGTGGACTGCATTTGGACGATCGTTCAATGGTGCTGCCACAAACACTTCAAGTTCGTTAGTTCAAAATAAAGATAATATTATGGATTGCATATTTATAGTCAGAAGGCAGAAATAATCAATAACACAACCGAACTATTGAATAAAGTTGAGAAGCAAAAACGATAACTTTAAGAGGAGTTTTCTTAAGAACGCACATAATAAAATAAAATTCACGAGAAGAAGTCACATAAAAATTAAAAGTAAATAAAAGCACCGTAACAAAACGGGAGCACTCAAAATGATTAAGCAAAGCTGAGGAGCACCACCTGGAACAACAAAACATCACACGAATAGAAATTAGTGGCAAAGACACTTCAAGTAAACAGGAATAACAGGAGGTCAAAGGACACACGTCTGATCCATTCAGACTGGTAACGTAAAAAAAGTGGGCGTAATAACAAAAACTGCATTCATTTTTGCTAGCGCTCTTTTGTCCTTGAAGCATCGATATGAAAATAGCAAATAACTTAGAAAAAGCTGTGTAACCTAGATCCACCACCCACTGATTGATCTGCGTGAATATTCATTCAACCGATCAACCCCCCAGCCACCAAAAGCACTACGTATTCGTATATGGACGCTCCCGTAGATGATACGATTAATATTAACTCATTCCAATTTCTGTTATGAGTAGCTCTAATTATTATTTTATAAAGTTGTAATATTTTCATAATTATTATTGTGTTTTGTATTCTTACTATTAATGTAGATATTACTGGAAAGTTGACCTCAAAGGCCACACCTCGCGGCTTGTCTTTGTTGTTGTTATTATACTCTCGTGGGAATCAACGATTCAGAAAAAGTCAACAAAAAATATGTGAAAGGTTTTTCATCGATTCTTCAAAGATACAATATACATTTTCATTTTTTCTTTAGCAAGCGTGTTGTAATATTAAAATTTTGCGCCTTTTGCTCAATTGACTTGCGCTGTTTTGTGTGTCAAGTTTATCTTCTCTCACTCCATCTTGTCACTCTAGTCCGGGAACATTACTAGCCGCCGGTATATTGTAACGTGAACTTAATAAAGTGTTTGCTATTTTCATAATATAAACTACGTGTTTCATTAAATATCAACATGTTATGGGCCCAGTGTGTCCGATTAGTTAAAATCAGTGAAAAAAAATACTAAACTCAGTATTATATACGTCTGCACGTCCGCACTTAAGAAATTGACAAAAAGCGTGACACCAAGGCTAGATCAAAATTAATTCTTCTTGTGGATCCTGTGAATTACATTCATATTCAAGAATCAAGCACTGCAAAGGAGGTTTGGCATAACTAACCCCATGCTTTTGATGACTCAGGACTAACACGCCGGGTTGGTCTACTGCGAGACTTATGCAACACTACACTAGCAGGAATTTCAAATGTGGAAGAGTACGTTAGTAAAAAAACAGCACATAAATTGAGAAACATTGGCTTTCATGTAGACGACGAATGGCTTGGTACACTTCTATTGTCCGGCCTTCCAGATAGATACAAGCCAATGATAATAGCAATTG
The DNA here is from genome assembly GCA_963942545.1 of Oxycera nigricornis. NCBI lineage: Eukaryota > Metazoa > Arthropoda > Insecta > Diptera > Stratiomyidae > Oxycera > Oxycera nigricornis. The sequence goes on from OZ012662.1 coordinate 60,236,248, forward strand.
AAAGTGCAGGTATGAAGATTAGCTCCGACTCAATAAAATCTAAAATTCTACAAGATGACAAACAAACTGAAAGCAATTCAACTGCTTTCGCTTCAAGTCAGAAGCTTCATAATAAAAAGGAAAGTTTTTCAAAAGGCCCCCGTTGTTATACTTGCAACAAATATGGTTATAAAAGTCCTGACTGTAAATTAAAACCCAACAAGAATCAGAAGAATAAAGAAAGTAAACAGAACCAATCATCCTATGCAGCTGTATTTATTGCTTCTTCTGGTTACTCTGTTGACTGGTATGTTGATTCCGGTGGCTCAGTACACATGACCAAACTTAAGAATTTGTTTATAGAAGAAACAAATCCAGATATAAAAACTATTAAAGTTGCAAATAACAAATCATCACCCATTCAAAGCTCCGGAAAAATAAGCTTATGTGTTCATAATGAGAGAGGTCAAGAAAACGAAATATTGTTTACAAATGTGCTCTATGTGCCTGAAATAGCTACAAACCTGCTGTCAGTTAGTCAAATAATTAAGAATGCTGGCCAAGTTTAGTAAGAATGACTGTATTATATTAAACCAAAACAATGTCATAGTAGCAACAGCAAGCTTGATAGATAATATGTATCGCTTGAACATGCCTGCAGCACATGCAAGTTATCACATTGTACACACAGGTAATTTCGCAACTTCCATGCGCACTCAAGCTGGTGACCTAGATTAATTATTGCTAAGGTGGTAACTTTCATTCAGTATATAAGGAATAATAATGTTTAAGCTCATTTAATTAGTTACGGTTACTCTCCATACATTATTCAATAACTCTTCAAGTGTTGATTATCGGCGCACAAGCGATTTGTCCTTTTTTTCTTATATTCATAAATCACTTTGTTTATGAATTTCTGAAACACTTTGTTTACATAAATTTCACAAACCTTATCCGCATCTCGGACTTCAAAACTCTAGAGCGATCGTAAATTTCCTGTATCATCGAAATTTACGAGCAAGGGTCTGAGAGTAAAGACCTGCTTGAACTAATTCACTCCGAAATTTGTGGACCAATGGAAACTCAGTCATTCGTCAAAGCTAGATATTTTGTGACATTTGTAGATGATAACTCAAAGAAGATATTTGTATATGTAATACATATCAAATCAGAAGTCCTAGAAAAATTTATTGAATTTGAAAGGTTAGTTGAGAATCAGTTAAACCGTACAATTAAAACTCTCAGAACTGACTACGGACTTGAATATGTAAACAGAAATTTTTCAATGTTTCTCAAAGGTGCTGGAACCATACATCCGACGACCACACCTTACACTCCAGAACAAAATGGCACAGCCGAACGAATGAATAGAACCTTGATAGAAAGGCAAAATTCATGATATTGAATGCCAACCTACCTAAAATTTATTGGGCTGAAGCAATCCACACGGCTGCTTACATTATAAACCGCTCTCCGACGAAATCTCTGTGCTATAAAACACCAGAAGAGATGTGGACTGGACAAAAACCCCAATGTCAGCCATATCAGAACATTTGGATGTGAGGTAATGGTCCATTTACCAAAAGGGAAAAGAAAGAAATTGGATTCAAAATCACAAAAAATGATTTTTATTGGATACTGTGAAAACACAAAAGGGTATCGATTTTTATTACCTAACTCAAGAAAAGCAATAAAAAGTAGAGATGCGATATTTCTAGAGTCAACTGTCAAGAGAGATTATGTGCCCATTGAATTAACTAAAAATAACTGCAGTATTCAAAATAAGGAATGTAACTGAAAGTAAATCACAGTCAGACAGTGAGTACTGCCCCGATGAAAACATAGAATCTTCACCAGAAAGGAATATTCAAGGCAGAACACGAAGACAAGTTCTAAATTTTCAGAAACAAGAAGAAAACTGTTACCTATGTTTTGATGAACAATTATTAAAATATGAAGTTCCTTATAACTATGAAAAAGCAAAGAAGTCTGTTGATGCTTTAAGATGGATAAAATCAATAAAAGAAGAATTTGATGCTTATCAACAAAATGAATTATGGACATTAGTGGATAAAATTCCTGATATGCGAGTGATTGGATGTAAATGGGTATTTCGTATCAAAGTAGAATCTTCAGGACCACGATACAAGTCTCGGCTTTGTGCGAAAGGATACTCACAAACCAAAGGCATTGACTATCAAGAAACATTTGCACCCACTGTCAGGTATGATTCAATCCGCCTATTACCATCAGAAGCTGCCCAACATAACCTTCAGATAATACAATTAGACATAAAAGCAGCTTTTCTGTACGGTGAGCTTGTAGAGAACATATACATGACTATACCTGGAGGCTTAACCGGCCGGAATAATAAGGTATGTAAGCTCAATAAATCATTATATGGCTTAAAACAATCTCCCAGAAGCTGGAACTCTAAATTTGATTCAGTTTTAAAGAAGCTCGGGCTAGTCAAAGGTGATCAGTGTGTGTATGTAGGCACTTTTAATGGAGAAAAATGTTATTTATGTTCATATGTCGACGATGGACTGATATTCTCTAAAGATAGGTCCACCATAAAAGAGTTAATTAACGACTTACAGTCAATATTTGAAGTAAAAACTTTTCCACTCAGGAATTTTGATGGAATCGAAATAATAAAATTTGACATTTATATCTTCATACGTCAATCAAGATATATTGAAAAACTATTAAATAAATTTAATTTGAATAATTCTAAACCAAACAGCATTCCAGTTGATCCACATACAATATTGGGAAAAGGAGAAGGGGAAACCGAAAAAAACATTCCATACCGGGAAGTCGTTGGATCATTGATGCACCTTGCTACAGTAAGCCGACCTAACATTTCTTTCGCTGTAAGCCTGGCGAGTCGATTTTTCATTGGAATGCTGTGAAGAAAATTTTCAAGTATCTAAAGGAAACAAAAGAGTATGGCCTTTACTACACACAATCATTTGAGCCCAATGTTGTAAAATTGTAAAAGGGTATAGTGATGCAGACTTTGCTAATGATCCTACCACAAGACGTTCAGTCACTGGATACGTTTTTATTAAAAATGGAGGAGCAGTAACATGGGCCTCTCAGAGACAACAGATAGTGGCCGCATCAAACACTGAAGCAGAATTTATGGCAGCCTGTGCTGCTACAAAAGAAGTAATGTGGATTAAACAGCTACTATCTGATATTGGGTAATTTAATCAAAAATCTGTGTGTTTAAATTTAGACAATCTAAGTGATATCAGTGTAATCAAAAACACTAGCTTTCACAAACGATGCAAACCTATAAACATTAAGTTTCATTTCATTAAAGAAAAATACTATGATATAATTATTGAATTCAACTATGTGTGCAGTGATGAACAATATGCTGATATTTTTACCAAACCTCTGTGTAACATTAAGCTGCGTTATTTAAGAGACAAAATTGGAATTAAATCTAGCGATATAGTTACCAGCAGTTAGTTATTGCTTCAGGGTTTTGTTATGTCAAAGTTTAAAATTAAACATTCTCTTATGAAGGCTTAAATTTAGGAGGAGTGTTGTAATATTTAAATTTCGCGCCTTTTGCTCCATTGACTTGCGCTGTCTTGTGTGTCAAGTTTATCTTCTCTCACTCCATCTTGTCACTCTACTCCGGGAACATTACTAGCCGCCGGTATATTGTAACGTGAACTTAATAAAGTGTTTGCTATTTTCGTTATACAAACTACGTGTTTCATTAAATATCAACAAAGCGTAGCTTAAGGAATCACAAACGCGAGATGTTGATTGGAAGCATTGTTGAGTTCGTTCACCTGACGCTGGGCTTTATTCTTTTTCGAAAATCAAGGTGGGAAAAAGCAAAAAACACCACTTCCAGATGAACCGCCAGCCTAATTCAATACTTTGTTTCAACGATGCGGAAAAGTTTTATGTGGTGCTCCCTCTCGATCTCTAATGAGCTAGTGGGAACCATTGTGTCGCCTTCTCCACCTATACCTGAAACTAGAAATTTGAATGTATTCTGAAAAGAGGAATGACAATTTTTGGAAAGGAAAAAGACTCTGTATAAAATGTTGGTGATATCCAACGATGGAATTTAAGCGTTAAAGTAAAATACTCACCATGTTGTCTTCATGGATTCTCGAAGAAAACACTGATGTTTCCACGGAGGACTACAATTTTATATACTAGTCGGCTGGGATAACTTCTAAGAGGATCTTGAAAAATAGTCTAGAGGTGTTAACATTGTTTACGTGAGTAATTGCGCTGTATCATAGACATGTGTCGACATGAATTTTTATTAGCGTGTTGAATGACTTCTTGTAGGAATCAATAATCTTCACTTTTAATTGGGAAATACTTCTATGGAGTGTATATGTATAATTCGTAAGATATGAGGTGAATATTAATATGATGGCCTGATAGGAATACTAGTCAAACAGAATAATTGAAGTAGCCTCGAAAAGTAGTATAAAAGTTATAATAGAGGATAGCGGCGATAGCAGAGCTCAGATCAAATGCAAAGAAGGAAGGCCTACTTCGTGCAGCACAATCAAAACGTTTATGGGTAATAAAGGATCTATAAGTAAGAAAATAATAATTTAAAACGTTCTCCTCTTCAGATTTTCGACACAATATTGTTGTTCAGCCAAAATTGACTAGGACATGTGAAGAGATAAGCGATATGTCGAGGTCGCTAAAAGTGAAACAGAAGTCTGGAGCACTTCCGGGCGCTAGCACGTATATGTGAAGAGGTAACTGGCATCTCGAAGGAGTTCGAAGAGCCTCAGAAGTAACATGTAACGGAAGTCTTTGCAAGGGTGGAAGACAAGCATTCCGTGCCCGACCCGCATATTTCGAGGGACTATGTGAGAGATCAGCTTAGGCAGTTGTTTTCCAATTCCGGAACGGGTTTGATTCATCCGGCTGGCATTATTTGGACTACAATACCGTTTAAGCCTTGCTAGGAATTAAAAAGGAATCTACTTATAAGACAGCTAGTATTACAAAAATTCTCAAAGTTACCTATTCTTTTATTTTAAAAATGGATAATTAAGGTTCAACAAGTTATTTAAGTAGTTATTTAAGCTTAGGATATGATGTTTTTGTAGCTAGTTTAAGCATTTTGATGAAGCAGATGGAGAAGAAAAAGATCTCCTTCAACGTCGAAGGAAAATTTCAATTTATCGAGCTCTTAAGTCGATTTTCGGTCTGATACAATGTCATCTTTTCAGGAAAGAGTTTAAAAGGGGCTGTTTCTTTCCTAAACAGTGAGCAAGATAGAAAAAAACTTGGTTCTCACGGTCTACCGCGAAGCTTATGTTACGCAATTCAGGTGGTTTTGGGAAGATTTACCAGAAAAGTTTGGCTTCGATTGTGAAAGCTCTAGATATAATGTCAAAAGAGTTATGGAAAGATGCAAGGGTGGGTGAAAAAGTTTGTGTTCTTTCCAACCTCTACAAATTTCAAAAATTCTTAAACGGCTATTATATAGTTCTATTAATCATCCGAAGAACTCAGAATCTTTAATGTCTAGACTTCCGTACGAAGGATCCATCTGTGAAAAAATTATACTTTTACTAATCCAAAGAGTTGTACCACTTTCTTAAACAGTAAGACTAAGTCTAAAGGTCGAAATATAAAATCGAGCTGCGTATATTACAAAGTGTAAGGGGATAACTCATAATTTTAAGAATTCTGAAAAGGTAAATTTTGAAAGCCTGAAACTGTTGGTAACTGACTGCAGTCGAGATGACGTAATTTGTGTGACGAATGATCATAAGATATAGCGTCAACATCCTGGAACTGTTGTTTGCGTGATCAAAAACAGACGCCTTCAACTTACCTTCGGTAAAAAGGTTGTCGTTGAAGATCATTTTCATACCCTTTCGGTTTCAAAAATTTAAAATAGCATTAATTTTTTTTAGTTGGTAGCTCATAAGCCGAAAAACATAAATAAAAGGTAAAAATATATAAATACCGTAAAACTGAGAAGAATTTTTTAAATCTCTATAGACATTTCATTTAGCTATCATGAATTAGTTTATTTTTGATTTACAGTTTGTAACTGGAAATAATAAACAATACTTCATAAAGAAATCAGCTATATTCGCTTTTGGCTCGGTACAACCTATCGCGCATCATTTTTTTTATTATAAACCCATTATATTAAAAAGAATATCGCAAAAAATGAAACCGTGAATAATTGGTATGCATATAAGAAGCGCGTGATGGTATGAAAAAATCGACGCTGTGCAGCTTCAATATATTCTTTTGCTTACAGCGCTTCACGTTATCTTCATAAAACTACTCTACCTCGTCAGAATCAGTATTGTTATGGAACATCTCAAAATTGAAAAAGTCCATAATCTCAAGCAGCTTGAATGTATCATTGATTTTCAATTTGATACTACCTTCACCTACTCGTATCCCGAATGTTTTGAAAATATCTGGTTAGTTTTGTGGATATCACTCCTTGTTTCTCAACCTTCACAAGTCTTCATACGTTGAAGGACCATGTGTATGCTGTTGATACTGGAAAACGTTCGTGCAAACCGAAAACAATTATTGGTTCGAATGTTGACACATCAAACCCTAGGACGATTTTAAAATTTTGATATCCATCAAGGTAGTAAGTATAGTTCATCAATATTTTCTCACACGGCACTCGAGATTTTGAACATTTCATCGGTTTTTTTATGTATCGTGGTATTTCGAACAGCTGATTTATCGGCATTATCTCCACCGGGTTTTGTGGGTAAAGACAAAAACTTCTGCTTCTTTTCTAATGTATTGATGTACACTTTGGTCGGCTTCTTTTTCACTAACTTGTTACTTACGTCTGAATTCATTCTTCTTTTACCGGTAATTGAATAAGAACTGGTATCCTTAGCTGTTAAATCTCTGCTTTTATACCTGCAATCTATCTTCTGGAGGATTGAAAGCAGTTACCACCTGCATTTTGTAGTACACCTGCTTTATTGATTTTTCGGTATAGGTTCACAATTTTATCATTGTTAGTCAAAATGAGAGAATTTTTCGAAGGCTTTTATCGGTACAAAGTGAATAAAGGTAAACACAGCAATATTGCCCGCAGGTAGTCGAAAACGCGCTTTGTAACAGTTGTATATTGCTCAGAAACACTCAACTGTTGGATTTTGGGAATTGTTTAAAGTGCTTTTCACTTCGATTTTTCCCAAACGAGTCAAAATATTCGGCTGGTCCTTTTTAGGGAGGTGGAATGCTACCCAATGAGCACCACTCTTTTGGGACGGATCTGTGTTGGCTATGACGCATGTCGGTTTTCTGATTTTCCAAGCAAACAAGTCGCAGGGATATACACTTCAAAAAAAAATTTTATTATTATATTACTTGTTTACGTGTTGATTATGTCTATTGTGTTCATTCCTGTGATTTCAGAAAGTAATTTTTAAGGTTTACAACCTTAGTATGTGTTGTCACGTAGCTTTATTAGAGTTCTTTTGTCAATTTTACGTTCACAAACACACTTGAAAACTTTTCCAACGATCTGATAAGATCCTCATTGAGTCGCTTGAGTTCCAAGTTTCCAAATACACTTGTCTGATTTGTAATTATAGCCGAGAAGGCTAGATATTTATACGTGGTTTCTTTGGAGTAAAGTATGTTCTGTGAGGTAAACCCCGCCAATTAGAACTTTCTTAAAAAAGGTTAACACGTTTTCTGTCCTGAACAAAACAACAAAATAGCACCGCAAGCTCAAATTACATTTTATTATGATTCTTTCAGCACCCGAAGCATAGAAAAAGATTGATAAACAAAATAAAAGTAGGTAGTAGGTAGTACCTGAAACCCATATGCTTTAGGAGCGCACAGAGTCTTTTTAGTCGCTACACGCTCATGAAGCATATGTGCCCCACATAAATGTTAGTTTCAATTTCCATTGAAATTCGTAAGCTGATTGTTGTTATTGCGATGGAGTGTTTTTTCGAAAATGCCTCCCAAACGGCCCTCAGCTCATAGAAAAAAAATTATTAGTGAAGAAGTGCAACGTATATTGGAAGAAAGTGGCTTTGAATTCAGGAGCAATGATTCAGATTCCCATGAAAAAAATTGTGTGCAAAACGTGAAAGACTCGGTTGATTATGAGGAAGATGTAGACGAAGCAAATATTTTTTCTGGTGATGACCTTGATGATCCTGATTATGATCCAGGTGAGATCTTCTGCTGCATATAGTGTAGTTGAGGCTGGCTTTGGAAAGTGTAGCAGAAACTTCCCCATTAATGAGCCATCAGATGTCATCCAAGATCCGTCTCAACCACGACCAAGCGAGCGTTTGCAGCGGACAACATAACGAAAACTGTGGCTGACTGTTTGAGAAGTCATGAAATTTACACCACAAGAAATCAATGAAATAGATATAACAAACGGAGGGGCTCGAGAAATACTACCATTGTCATGTCAGTTTTACGAGAAAGGTACATCCATTTAGATCCATGGCGACCAATCTGTAGTATCCATATAATGTCAAATATTAACTGAAAAAATTTCAGATCTAATGGTGACTCAAATTTAAACGCATCCTAAATAAAACGGAAGCCGAACATGCCAACTAATAGAATGAATCGCTGGACCGATGTAACACGTGAGGAAATGGTAAACTTTACCGCTTTGTACATGTTGATGGGCATTGTGAAATTTCCCACTTTGGAATCGCATTGGAGACTAGATGCGATTTATTACCATCCAATATTCCATAATGTCAATATGTCATACAATCGCTTCTCATCAATTTTACGCTGTTTGCATTTTGTCGACAATGAAGCTCCCAGAGACCCTTTGGAACGTTTATACAAAATCAAACCACTTTTGGACCTTGTGATCAAAAACTGGAACAACTTAATGTCACTTGACGAATATGTTTTAGTTGATAAGTCCATGATGCCATTTAGGGGGAAAATATCTTTCCGTCAATAAAACCCATCAAAAGCTCATAAATATGGCTTGAAAATTTATAAACTTCACACAGAAGAGGGCACCGTTTGGAATTATGTGATTTACATAGGGCCCGACCCAGAAATTTTGGATCAAGATAAGCCAGGTAGTGTCGTACTTCAACTTTGCGATGATTTACTCGACGCTGGAAGAATGGTTGTTTTTGATAATTTCTATAACAGTTATTTCTACAAAAAGCTAGTACCTAAAAGAGGAGAAATAGTTGCTCGTCAGAAAGGCAACATAACATTCATGAAATGGAGAGATAAACGTGACGTCGCAATGATTTCCACTTGCCACGACGCTACAATGGAAATATCTTCAGGCTACATGACTAAATTGAAACCAAAAGCGGTACTGGATTATAACGCCAGGAAGAAAGGTATATATGTGTCTGATCAGCTTTCAAGCTATTATGATCCGAAAAGAATGTCGCGGACTTGGTACAAAAATGTAGCTCTGGATTTTCAGTGACGAACGCAACACTTTTAGACCAAATGCTGCATCCAGAAGGAAGCAAAAAACAACCAAAACCATATTACAAGCGCAGCAAAAAATAATTAAACATTTTTTGTATGGATCAGATGTAACCGCCAGTGAGAATTCGTCAGGATTCAGCACCATCTAGGAGTTTTATCACAAACCGACACTTTTTGACCAAAGTCCCAAGAAAAGATAATGGCAAAATCGTTCATGAAAGATATAAATATATATATATATATATATAAATAGATGGCACAAATTGGGAAGTAGCTGCTAAGAAAGTAAAACCAGCGAATACTGAGTGCTTGCCATGCAAAAATACTTTTTGTTCGCCATGTTTCCAGAGTAAACACAATTAGCTGCAAATTAAAGAACAATTGTGATTTTCTGAAGAAAAAAACAAAAATCTCGTACGTCCCGGTGTTTTTCTTTACCATATAAGTGTCTTAATATATTTCATACAAAATTAGTCGAGTCCTGACACGTTTCGCAATATAATTTTCTTTACAAGTCGTTGGTGTCAGCTGAAACATATGTGGCTCATGAACGTATTTGTCTATTCAAAGTACACGTTTCCTGAGCCACATGGGGTTCAGCGGACAGGGAACGTGAGAGAAAGAAGTACTCAACATTTCCTGGGCAATGTGTCATGTTTAATTTAATAAAATTTTATGACGTTTGGCTTATTCCGAGGGATCACACAAATTATGAGTTTTCTATTTTTCGAAGGAAACAAAGGAAAATTGGCAACCTTTTTCTTCGGAAGTATTCAAGCAGAAAGCAAGGCTTTCTGTCAAGATAATCAGTTTTATTGGTTAGGACATCACTTTAGCGTTTAACACGGTCGCGAAAGTCAAAATTAGCAATTTTTAGCCGGTTGTTTCAAGTTTCTAATTTTTTCGTGTAAAACTGGCAGCATTGGGGGCACTTGTTAAAACATTTATAAAAATATACATTGACAGGCTATCAAAGGCATCCTTTTTCAAAAGTCTACACATAAAAATAAAATGGTTATGACGGTTTACACGTGCCAGGTCGTGTGTGAGGAACTTGGTTACTCCCCCCCTTATATCTCGAAACCCCTTCCGATTTACCACCCCCCTCCCATTCGATGTTTTGCTCAAAAGACTTCAAGGATTCCGTGGTTTCATTTAATGCCATCAACTCCGAAACACCCTGTATACTTGAGCTAATAACAACATCCGGTTGATATTTCGGTATATTTCAAATACTTGTAAATTCATTCCGATTCTTGTCAATGTCGTCAATTTTTGACAATTCAATTGGTCTTTGAGTATCATCCATCCCCCATATTTTTTTTCTGAATGGTTTTTTCAAAATTTGATCTGAATTTTTTTTGCCCACTCATCTGGTAATATCGCCCCACCGGATTGGTTTGCGATTGTTTTTCGAATTTCCCTAGCTTACTTTATTAAAAATTTGTCTTCACCGTTGGTATACATTCAAGTTTAGAGGATTTTCGCCTTTTAAGCTTACCTTCATCCCAACTAGTAACAATGTAATAAAAACATTAAGGTTCGTTTGGGATGGTATCGGAAGCTCTACGTTAAGTTTCACTCCATGATATTAAAAGTAAAGGAGACGGTTTTACTCGGCACCTCCCTTTCTAATTCCTTGCTTATACTTTGCACAGGTTGTATGTATGCATCAATCATTCACATTATATGATCAATGAAGTCTTGAAACGTATTGAATTTTGTGTCTAAATTCAGATTAAATTTATCAGCAATCTTTTCACCTTAATAAACATCTGAACAAAACTCCTTCACGCTCTTCGATTCACCTTAATCGGGAATTTTTCTTTAATCTCTGTCATCCACAATGTGATTGTAGATTTTGTTTTTAATATCCTTCAGATAATAGGTGTACCAATCGGGTTTCACTGCTAAGAAGAACGACGATAAAAAAGTTGAAAAGTTTATGTCATTTTTATCTTTGGCATTGATGTTTCTGCGTAAGTCTGCATTGTTCCATTTCAACCGTAAATGAAGGTAAGGCTCTGACACTTAAACTATTTTTTCTAGAGGGTCAATTTTCAATTCTTTGCGGATGGTTGTACTTTTTAATTGGATTTTCTCCATCTTCATTTTCAGAAAATATGGAACAGGTACTATTCTGATGATAGCGTCTTAGCAACATGATTCCTGTTATTCTGGCCTTCCAACCATCACCTGTGTTACAAGATTTTGACAATATGTTCTCAAAATATGATAACGTGTTTTTCGGGTAGGTACCCGAAGAACTGTTACTCAAGAGACACAAGTAGTGCTCATTTTATATTATGTTTACATGCCTTTTTGAAACCTTTTCCAATTCAAGTTTGGCACGCTGGAACTTCGCTCGTGTCTTAACCTTAAGCGTTCACTTTGTCGTGTGGGTTTTTTATGGGAAAGTCAGCCTCATATTGAGAAGGGTTTATATGAAAGGATTTTGATATAGATTGTTTCTCAGGTTTTTTTGCAACTACATGTTGAAACTCGAAATCCAACGCTACATCACCTCTATCCATTTCATCCAAGTCATTGAAGACATCATTCAGTTAATTAATACTCAAATCTGTTGGAACTGTATATTGTGTAGTCCCATCATCAGCGGCTATCATCCTATAGTCCTTGCCAGACTCATCATATGAATTGGCTAAATTTTTCTTATTTGGAAATCTGGTTTGACTTTTCACTAGTGTACTTGCTGAAAAACGCCGTTTTAAAGCATGAAATAATTCCTTCTTAACTGGTGTCGTTTCATTCACTGATTCAAATATTTCTTTTACTCGTACAAATAAATTTTGCGTGCGTTGCTCATTTTTAAGTAAAAACCTCGTCTGAGTGGTGGTATCGTGCAGCTTTTTACATTGTTAACCTGACATATGGGCTTCCAAAGAAAGATTTTCAGCTTTTATATCCATAATTGAATTTTTCGTTCGTCTTGCGTTTAAAAAATTGATACGCACGTTCCTATACTGATATCATTTCGCCTTTTCATTGATGGCTTTGCTATTCAGTATCTTATTCATTTTTTTTTCAAGCAAACTCTGTTTACTAGAACTCACAATTGTCTCTTTTAAACGTTTATATACCTCCGGAAATAAAAGAAGCATTTTAAAAGGACTGCTGTTCTAATGTTTGTTTTTCAATTAAAGAGCCTATCACAACTGAAAGTGCAATTTCTAGTAATATAGATAAAAATCCGTCCTCTTAGACTAGTACTTTACGCTGTCGCGAAACAGTTTTTTCAGTAAGTTTACGCATGCTGGTTTTATATTTACACAGCCGTGTGAAAGTTTTTCTAGATGGTGTATTCCTTAACACGGACTTGAATTTCTAAGAACATATAACATATGTTTGTTGTCTTTCAATCGTTTCATTCGTGACACCATTGTCTTCCTTCAAACTAACACGTTGAAAACTTTGTATTGAATAGGTAATAAATAATTTACATCCAGTGTTAGGTCTATTAACAAACAGCTATGAGGTTCTTGAGTTATTTGTTTATATATTCTCATTAGCTGCGAACTGTTTTCAGGTTATGTGTATATCATTGTATATCATTGTATTCGTGCGCTGGATGTGACTGGACGTATCAAGTTCTTTCTTCTAATTTACCTTAATTTTTGTTTTTTAGCTAGTGCTTTTTGATTGATATTTCCTTGAAGTTAACTAATGCACTGACCGTGGCAACTGCCACTGTATGCCTTTGCTTTTGGTTATTTTTTCGGCCTGTGCGATTCTTTTATGTGATTTCAGTGATGTTTGCATAGTGCTCTTAGTGACCTTTTAACAAAGAGTTACGGGTCTTGTAACATATTGTCGTGACAACTTGAATACTCCAGTTAGTGCTGTACAACTTTGTATAGATGTTACTTGGTTTTTGCCTGAACCTTAGTGGTTATATTCTTCCTGCCTAAAACTTGGCAATTTTGTTTTATTCGAGTGATCTTCATAGTGTTCTAACTTTCATTATGGCGCATGATTCTCCTCCATTTGGTACGACTTGCACCATCTGTAAGTTTCCGGAATCGACTCGTTCGCGGTTTATTCCTTGTGACCGTTATTGCGGGCGGTCGTTTCAGGCTCAGTTTCAAGTGTATTAATGTTAATACTTTATTCGTGGACATACTGAACAAACATCCCAACAACATCTTTTATCGATGCGATGCTTGTCGTAATTTAACAATGAGTGATGCTATAAAACCATTAAAACTTCACTCAATAGCTTTGGACGCTATAACGCTTCGGCTGGATTTGATGGGGAAGGTATCTTATCCGACACTTTTTCCACCTGAGCCTGAATCAAGTCTTCCTTTGAAGGATACTAATGCGATTAATGCTTTACCTCAGACTTCGGCTGCGTCCGTTCCTGCACATCTTGCGTCATTTCATGCACCTCTTGCGTTGATGACTATTACCAGTCATAGCTTCTTCGGCTTCAACATCATCAGTGACTTCATCTTTGATGACTGTATCATCAGCAGCTACGAGAAGGACTTTGCCCTTAAGAGACGTTAAACCTCTAATGCAGGCATCTCTCTCAAGGCTTGCTTATGATACCACAGTTCCTGAGATCATCGACTACGTTCATGAAGGATTGGGGCGCGTGCCCAGTATTTTGACGTACATAAAGCTGACTCCTGACAACTTGCCTAATAGGGTTGTATCCTCGTTTAAGATAACTATATCCTCAGACATGGACTGCATACTCAAACAGGACTTTTGGCCACCTGGGGTTTTAATTAAAAAGTTCACTGCTCCACGCCGGGCTACTCAACTGCGGACTAGTCAGCCCATTACGCAGCCTACTGGATCCCAGGATTTTCAGCTGGGAACTTCTGTGAGGATCTATAAATAATCATTGTACATCACCTTCTCCAGTACAATTTTTGGCTGATGACCTTAGTAATAATCATAGTTTTTATAATTCTTCCAATAGTTTTTCATTATATTACCAAAATGTTTGTGGCTTAAGATCTAAGCTGGCTGACTTCAAAGTTTCAACCTTTCTTTCTTCGTATGATATTCTTTGTCTATTAGAAACGTGGCTGAATGATTCTATTTCTGACACCGAACTTTCTAGTGATTATATTTTTTATCGCTGTGATCGTGATTTCTCTTTATCAGAGAAAGCTGATGGAGGGCGTGTCCTTGTTGCGGTCAAAAAGTCCATTCCATCCTCATATTATTATCAGTTTCGACCATCTCATCCAGTCGAATGTATCCTAGTGAGAGTAACAACATCTCCTAGCTCTTCTATACTTATTTGCTCAGTATATATGCCTTGTAACTCTCCTTTGTTTGTCTTTGAAACCTTCTTTGATGAGTTTTCAATGTTTTGCAATTCTCTTAAAAATGTTTCCAACGTATTAATTTGTGGTGATTTCAACTGTCCCTCGGTTGAGTGGTTTCCTTATCCATCTTCTATTACCAAAACTTCCATCGGTCTCTCGATTTTGCTTTCCTCTTTTCTTTCACATTTTTCTCTTCCTCAGTTTAATTATTTTCCTAATTTTAATGGTCGTTTACGTGATTTGGTAATGACTAACATTCCCTCGTCTTTTGTTTCTGTTTCTTTGGCTGTTGTTCCATTTGCTCCTATTGATCAACATCCTCCTCCTTTTGACATCCTGATTACTATTCCTATTATCAGACAACGTGTCTGTCCCCTCCCGCCATCTTTCAATTTTTTTAAGGCTGACTACTCCTCTACTTCCCGTAAGTTATCCTCTGTTGATTGGTCTTTATTCTTTTCGAATTTGAACTGTAAAGATTCAGTAAGCAAGTTTTATCTCTCCTTTCTGCTCTTACCTCTCGCTACACTCCTTTTCGTCATCGCTCAAAGAAATCTGAACCTCCATGGCTCACTAAAGCTGTTATTGAAGCTTTTAAACTTAAAGATAGGGCTCGTCATAAAATGAAGCGGTCTAACTCTCCTGAAGCGCTTCGAAATTATTGAAGGTTACGAACATTTGCGAAAATAGAAATTCAACGTGCGATTAGTTCGTACCACTCTTCCATTGAAGGCTTATTCATTTCTAATCAGCCCAAACCTTTGTGGTCCTACATTAGATCCTTGAAGTCTTCTTCCTCCATACCTTTTACGGTCCATTGGAATAATAATTATGCCTCATCTGCTGTAGAAGTAAATGATTTGTTTGCTTCTTACTTCTCCTCCACATTTTCCTCCCCCCCCTCTAACTCGTTCATTCCTGATAAAAGTTGAACTAATTGAGTGATTTCGTCAATCACTGTTGATAACTTATTAGTTGAGTCTGTTATAACCACCGTAGACGCAAATGTCAGGGCAATTTCTTTATTCAATCTCTAGCCTCTTCAATGAGTAAGCCCCTTGCCTTTATATTCAATTTAAGTTTGTCTTCTGGTGTTTTTCCGAATAACTGGAGGATGGCTTATATTCTTCTTGTTATCAAATCCGGTGATCATTCTTCAGTTACAAACTATCATCCAATTTCCCGCCTCTCACCTTTTCCAAAAATTATTTTTGATGCTAAACTAAGATTTGATGCTCATGTCCTCAACCTAGTATCCAGAGTTTCGAATCTTTTAGGGTTTGTATTGAGACATTGCCGTATTTTCTCCAACCCTGCTTCGGCTGTTCAATTGTTTGTGAGTGTTGTTCTTTCTATCCTTGAATATGCATCCCAGACTTGGTCACGTTATCTTAGGTATTTAATAAATCTCCTAGAATCTGTTCAGCGTAAATTTACACGCTTTCTCCTCCTTAAGTTCAAAATTTCCTATATTCCGTAGATGAACGTCTTACCTTACTTTGTTTACCTTCCTTGAAATCACGTAGGATATATCTTGACCTCTGCTTACTTTTTAAGCTTTATAATAACTTCACGTAGGTGAACATCGATAATCCTGTCTTATTAAGATACCATTATTGACCCTCTCGATCAGAGGATTTCACTCTTCGAATACAAACAACGGAAGCGCTGCACACTATCTGCCAGTGAATGTGTCCCACCTCACGGCTTCAAAGAAGAAACATGGCGATCCTGCACCTCACGAACCGGACGAACAATTAGAAGACGGGGAAATAGCAGAGCTGCATATGCAAGAAGATTTCGACAGAGTCTTCGAAAAATAACTCATTCGTACGGAAAAATCCATACTACCTATAGACACCAGTAGGCAAAAATACACCATCGAGCCGAATACACAAGCTCCTCACTATCGGCCGACACCACTACCAGGACCAAGACCAAGGAACATAGAAGAATTCATAAAGAAAAGGACAATCAAGGAGCCTAAACATTAACAACGCATAAGAAGGGAGAGAGGTGGCAAAGCATTCAACGCGAGGAAGGAAAAAGCACTTCTGCATCGCGTAATAAGCATTTCAACCAGCGAACAGCGAAAATTGTTAGAACATAAATTAAGGAGTGATCGTAAATAAATTTAAAACATAAATAACCATAAGGCAAAATACTTTCAATTATCACGTCGCCATAAATACGTCTTTGCTTTCTACACAACAATGGGCAACAACTGTAGCACGGTGGAAAACAATTTCCTAGTCGAATACAAACAGTCAATCAGCACTTCGGTCTTTTTCGTAGTGATTATCTTTGTTGCATACGCATACAATAACTTACAAAAGAAATACGCTCGGAAAGTAGTAGATAGAAATATCGTCCTAAACAGAAACATTATTTAAACGCATAATTCCATCACGAATGTCCATGGAAGAGCTAGGGAACTAATCTGGATTCTCACTGAACGGCTGAACGCCGAAGGCATCTCTTTAAAAATAGACGAGACTTCTATAAAATTAAATAATATGACAGACTTCAATATAGAAACAGCGTTAAAAACCATACCTACTTTCGACGGAAAGCACAAAGAATTAGATACATTTTTTACAATTAGTCGCGTCAATGAAGCCTTAAAACAGGCAATCTTGGAAAGTCCTCAGAAACAGCTCCGATTTGGATATTTTTTTTAGATTTTTTGTTTATTTTATCATTTAAAATCAGAAATATTTCACAGGCAGGAAATAATTATTTATATTTTTTAAACAATATGTAATTTATTTTACAAGGAAACAAGTTTTGCATGGTTTTCATTGAAAAAAATTATTCGTGCATTAACTTTAGTGTTAAGAATAGTTGTTAAAAGTAAATTTGTTAGTAATAACTGGATATTAACATCTTAAAAAATTGCTGTGTGGGTCAAAAAATATATATGTATTACGTGTATTCTTTATATATATATTGATTTTTGCTATCCGTATATATGTATTTATGTGTATCTGACATTGAATTTTACAGTAATGCTAGTATACGCACAATATAATTTGACTTTTTCTTGTTTGGGTATTCTTTACTTGGTAAAAGAATGAAAGGGCAGATGTTCGGAACGCCCCTGTTTCTACCGCTCACGTCGCTCAGTATTTATCTGAATTTTGGAGTAAACGCACGTTTTGTACAATTTGCATTTATTATTTATTAAGTGAAAGTGTATTTATTAACATTAATTATTTATAAAAACATTAATTTGTAATTGAAGGAAACAGTGCACAATAGTACCATGGACAAGGTATTCATATATCATTCATTAGTAAAGTATTTTAATAATACTTAAACATTGCAATGTTTAATGTCATGACAGAACCAGGGTTTTTTTCTCTAATCATTACTACTTTACAAATGGATAAGAGCAACGTTATTTACAACAGACGTAGTGAATGGAATGGTAGAATTTTGTGGAGTTTCTTTTAAATCATCATATCAGCATATTGACGCTAGTGATAGCAGAATATATGAAGATTCATCAGCAGTAAATAAAATTGTATTTTTTTTTCAAATTCACAACATCTTTCCAGACGTACAGGAAGAAATGGCGATTTCCACAGGAATTGTAGATAACGAAAGTATTGATTGTTATAAGGCATTTGATATAGGAATTAATTTAAGAACAAAAATGGAAGGTTTAAACTTTAAAGATATAAAATTGACAACAAAATATATAGCTAAATCTTTATTGAGCATGAGCAGTAACATTAAAGTTTATCATACTGGAGTTCCGGTGGATTCAAATCTAATTTTTCAACGCTAATGCTTTTTGAGGAAGAGTAATGATGAACTTCGTCAATATTTTAACTACGAGCTGGCTCCTTACCCTCTTTCGCTTTTTGATAACAGTGGAATAGGGGAAACTACGAAATCAACGCTATACGAGATTTTTCAGCAATGTTAAATGGATGTTAATGATGTTACAATTTTTATACATTATTGATGGTGGCATGTTACTTCCTAGATTGAAATGAGAAAAAAATAAAAAGTCGATATTTTCAACAGTACATCAGATATTTACGTAAAAAGTATGATTCCAACGCTAAAGTTGTTTTTGATGGATACAATAATAATGGAACCAAAGCGTCTGAGAGACATCGTAGATATAAAAGTAATACTTCAATCGATTATTTTTTTGAAGAAGACATGCCTCTTACTACAACAAAAGAGCAATTTTTAGGAAACAGCAAAAATAAAAGTAGGTTTTTAAATCTTCTCTGCGAAAAATTGTCCGAAAAAAATATTGAGTGGAGTTTAGCAGATCGTTTAATTGTACAATCAGCTCTTGAAAGTTAATTCCATGATGTAGTTGTTGTAGCAGATGACATTGATGTGTTAGTGACATTGATGGCTTTAGCACCTGATCATAAAGAAATATTTTTCTTGAAACGAGTCAAAAATAATGTCTTAGAACGAGTTTATTCGACAAAAACCATGTTAATGAAATATCCAAATATTACCAAAAATCATCTATTCATCATTCATGCATTCACTGGATGTGACACTACATCTGCTTTTTATAATAAAGGAGAGAAGAATTTCAATAAAAATTTTCATAGTGGTCAGAAATTACATGCAGTAACTGAAACTTTCATGTATTTTTTAACCACACAGCAAATT
>OZ012662.1:60255838-60407800 GCA_963942545.1 Oxycera nigricornis
ATTTGTGAGTTTGCAGTATTATCATGATTTGCCGAGTATCCTCGTGATTTATATTTTGACAAAATTCACATGAAATTTTCTCTATTTTCTTCGCCATCGTTTGAGATTTTCTGCTCCATTAGTGACAACTCGAAGCGTACTTTCCAAAAAAACAAGATTTTGTGACAATTTTCTGTCTGATTTTATAGTCTTGCGACATTTTACTGCTAGCGAGTTCCACAGGTTTTTAAAAAAAACACTTCACTTTCACACCATGCATTCATAAGTTAGGTCAAAGTTTGAGCAAGGATCACATGATTGATTTTTATTGTTATCAGAAAAGCCACTATTTCACAAATGTAAGTTGCATTTCAAATTTTAATTTATGTAAAGTTTCAGGTATGTAAGATACGACGGAGTTATTTGGAATTGACTTGAAGATATGGGATGAAAATCCGCTCACTTTAATGTAACATATTATTAATTAAGTAATTACACTCTACAGAATCGGCCACTAATAATTTCAGTGTTAAAATAGTTATTACCCAAAATATTTTTATTCTCGGCCGTAGGCTCACTAAACTGAGTTTTCCCGTCATACATATTTTGAATTAATTTCGCAAATACATCAATAGAATGGTTCACTTTTCTTAAGATTTTGCGCAAGATTTATTGCAAATAATTTGTTGATGTTAAATTGTTCGTGGTTTATAACTAGAGGTTCATCTTATTCAACCGTGTATACGCGACTTTTATTATTCTTTGAAAACGAAGGTTGTTTTCACCTGGCATGAAAATATTTAAACAGTATTTTTTTAACCATTCTTATATTAACAAGTCCTTTTGTTTTATTTTTTATATTTTTAAAATAAATTTAAATGATAAATTAAACATGCCATGATGAGCCATTTAAAAAATTTTTTACTTTTAATTTTGCTTTTAAATAACATCGGAAATAAAATCTTAGCTCGATATATTCAATAAAATCAAATACTTAACGAACTTGTAAAGATTTCTAGATTTTCTGCTTAATCCTCGACTGGTAACTTGCGCTTAATTTTAACTTAGCCTTATAAATGATTTATTTTAATTCGCTTATATTTTATATTTAACTTTTTCAAATTAATTTTGAATTTGTTTCGAAAACTATTTGACATATTTTTATATTGAAAAAATCGAAAGCTTCTTTGCAGAGATTATTTGATTGACTGCAGACGAGCCATTTTTGTAAAAATCAAATTTATATTCAGTTTCTCGGTTCATGTCAATAAGGATTGAATCTTCAGCTATTAAATTTAGTCGATTTTAACTAAAACTTTTTGTTGACAGAGGTAAATTGCCAGTGGGACGAGAAATGAAAATGCGTCTGATTGGTTTCGCTGCTGATACAAGAAGAAGTATTTATGCACGTTTTGTTTGACATTTCTTCGTTACAGTTTAGTAACGAAGCGCCAAGTGCACTACGCGTGAACTATATTTGTTAAGGTGTAGCTTACACCTGCTAGTAAGAATTTGCATTTAATTCCAACACTTTCCCTAAATACCAACTCTAACTTATGTATTCCTTTAAATCATAAGGTAATTCAATTAAATTCAGAATAAATTAAATTGGTGGAGAAAATATTTGCATACAGTGAAAATAATTCAGACTAAGCCTATTAGTTTACTAAACATTGCCTATTTATTGCTGACAACCGCTTTCGTGAAAATGTCTGCCAGCATTTCATTCGTTTGCAAATATTTGATTTTGATTTGACCGCTCTCGATTTTCTCCCGGATGAATTTCGATTTGATTTCGATGTGCTTTGTCCGTGAAGAGTAAGCGAAATTCGATGCCAACTGAATTGCACTTTTGTTATCGCAGTGTATGACCATTTGTTTCGGTGAATCGATAAAAAGTTCGGTTTCAAGTCTTTTCAACCATATCGACTCTTGAATTGTTGCGACCATCGCCATGAGTTCAGCTTCCGTGGTTGACAACGCTATGGTCGGTTGCCGTTTCGTACACCATGATACTGCCGCACCCTGTGCAGTAAGCACGTAGCCATCTGTCGACTTTCGTTCGTCTTAATCGCTTGCCCAGTCAGCGTCACTAAATCCTGCAATTCCTTTCGACGAATTGTCGTAAATGAGTTTCCTTTCCACAGTTCCTTTAAGGTAGCGAAACACACGTTTTACCGTGGCTCAGTGTGCTTTCCCTGTATTGGTGCTGTAGCGACAGCAAAGCAGATATCTAGCCGGGAAATCTGTGCCGAAAATAGAAGGCTGCCAATGGCTTGCTTATATGGCACGTTTTCCATTTCACGCTTCTCTCTTTCACTGGATGGGCACATATTCCACGATACCTTTTGATTCAAGTCAAGTAGGGTTGTGACTGGATTGCAATCACTCATGCTAAAGGGCTCCAAAATGCTCTTGATGTATTGTGCTTGATCAATCGCAATCGTGCCGGCCGTTCTCTTTCGAGTGATGCGTATGCCAAGTACGGACGATGCATTTCCCAAATCTTTCATCTTAAAATTTCGTCTCAGTTTATCCTTCAACTGTTGTGTAAGCTCGTTATTATTTGAGAAAATCAGCACGTCGTCAACGTAAATTGCAACAATAAGCATCTTCTTACCATTGGCTAAGTGGTAAATGCACTGATCGGCCTCTGACCTTTTCAAGCCAAAATTGATTAGCATGTCATTGAGCTTTTGGTTCCACATTCGCCTTGGCTGCTTCAGCCCATACAATGATTTTTCTAACTTGCACACACGTTTCGAACCATCATCGAACCCTTCCGGTTGATTCATGTAGATATCTTCCTTCAGATCACCGTTGAGAAACGCAGTAACGGCGTCCATCTGCTGAATATCCAAATCGTACTTCGCCGACATTGCCAATAAGAAACGTATCGATGTATACTTTACGACTGGCGAAAACGTCTCTTCGTAATCGACACCTTCCTTCTGCGAATACCCTTTCACGACGAGTCTCGCTTTGTGTCGAATCACTTCACCACTAATATTTCGTTTGGCTTTAAACACTCATTTGCATCGAATAGCTTTTTTATCTTTCGGCAAATTGACCAATTTCCACGTTAGATTATCACGCAACGATTTAATTTCGTCGTTCATTGCGCATTTCCACGATTCAGTATTCGGACTCGACATTGCAGCTCTGACGGTTTCTGGATCACTTTCTAGGCACTTTGCAGCGCTGAAATTTGAATGTGACATCTGCTGATTGGCAATTCGTTCAGATCGGCGCATATAATCTGGGATTTCGAGATCTTCATCTGGCACGTAGTTTGATGTATTATCAGTTCCATTGATGAGTGAATCACTGCTTCTAATGCTCGATGAGTCTGCACTAGATGCGATGATTTCGTTGACAATGGATAATTCCTCTTTTCTCTCCACGCCCTCTGAATTGACATTGTCAACTTTCAATTCAACCTCATCATCGTTTTTGTAATCGTTTACTACCGGCAATTGAGAAGAATTAGTTTTATATTTGTTGATATTAATTACCTGTGAACTTGGCTCTTCGATGAAAACAACATCACGGCTAATTACGATTTTCTTCGTTTGCTTGTCATACAATCGAAACGCTTTCGATTCACTACAAACACCAAGGAAAATGCATTCTTTTGATTATGCATTCAATTTCTTGCGTTTTTGTTTTGGCACATGAGCCATTGATTTGCATCCGAAAATTCGCAAAACACTCAAATACGTTGCTTCGTTTGACCAGATCTCCTCCGGCGATTTGAATCCAATTTATCGACAGGGAATTCGATTAATTATGTACGCTGCGGTATTCACGGCTTCGGCCCAAAACTAATTCGGCAAATCAGCATCAATCAGCATACAACGCACCTTTTCAACGATTGTGCGATTCATTCGCTCCGCCATTCCGTTTTGTTCTGGCGTGTACAAGGCTGTTGTTTGATGTTGAATCCCGCTTCAGACACAGAACTGACGAAAAGAACTGTTGACGTTTTCTTTTCCATTGTCCGTACGAATCGTTTTAATCCGCATTCCAGTCTGACGTTCGAAAAAGTTTTTAAATCGAACGAAACGCTCGAAAGCTTCCGATTTCCGCTTCATTATAAACACGAAATTTTTTTTTGAAAAATCATCCAAAAAGGTAATGAAAAATCGACCACCGCCGAAAGAATTGACCGACATTGGTCCGCAAACGTCTGTATGTACTAATACCAATAAGCGTGTCGCACGCTTTCCTTCGTTTCTGGTCGTTTGTCTCGTTTGCTTTCCCTTAACGCACGTTTCACACACAACCGCCTCAGAAAAATTCATCTCGGGTATTGAATTTTTCTTTAAAATTTTAAACTTGTCGATTGCGACGTGCCCAAATCGGCGGTGCCAAATTTGCGAACACTCACTTCTTTTGAAGGCGATCAAATTTAATGAGTTTTTATCGGCCGCATCACTCACGACACTCGAACTGGCAATTGGTACATGATTTAATTTAAACATGCTATTTTCTAGCGATGCCGTCGCAACCAATATTCCATGGCGATTGAAAATCTTGCATCCGTTTTCGTTAAAATTCACTTTATTGCCATTTTTCACCATTTGGCTTACCGATAACAGATTTGCACACAATTTTGGCACATACTGCATGTCCTTTAGTGTTGCAGTTTTACCGTTCGGTAGGCTTAGCTGCGCTTGGCCAACATACTCAATTGGTACTGTTGCACTGTTCGTTACCACAATTTCTTTGTGTTTCGCTTCAGGTTTGTTGTTCAGAAACGATTTGCACATTGTCATGTGCGCTGAAGCACGCGAATCTATCAACCAATCACGTGACGCTCGATCGTTTACCAAAAACGATGAAAACATAACTGTATCGCTTTTGCTTCTCTTTTCTTTTCGTTTTTTGCAATACTAGGCAATATGGCCTTGCTCACCGCACTCGTAGCAACTGAATTTTTTTTTGGTTTGAACTTCTGTTTGTTCACTTTTGTCACCATAACACTTTCACTCAGCTGCGGACTTAATTGGGTTTCTTGCAACAATATTGTTTTAATTGCATCGGCTCTCAATGAACCCCCAGAATTCTCGATTCCCATGACCATTGCACGATATTCTTCGGTCAAACCACCAAGCAACAAAGAACCAGCGACTTCGTCATCAACGTTGAATCCAGCGCGTTTTACTTTAGACCACAACAGCATTTTTCGGTTCACGTAGTCTTCCATCGACGTACAGTTACTTAGGTTGAGCGTAACGAGTTGATGTAGAATCGAAATTTTCCCCCGTGTGTTGTTATCTTCGAATGCAGTAGTTAAACTTGTCCACGCTTCTTTCGCTGTATTGGGATCACTAATGTAAGAATATATTGCCGAATCCAACAACAATGTGATTTCAGCCAAAGCCTTCAAATCGTTTTTCCTTTTCTCGGAGCTCGCATCTGCTGCCAATTCCCATTCCGTATACGACCACAAATCCTTTATCGCCAGATATGATTTCACCGCTATTTTCCAAACATCAAAGTTTTCACGTCCTCGCAATTTCTCGATTGAAATCTGTTGAGTTGCCATAGCGGTTTCACCTTCTGGTTTATCAGTATACCTTTTGTATTTCTCGCCAAAAACGAATCCCTGGGCCCATAACCTGTTGACAGAGGTAAATTGCCAGTGGGACGAGAAATGAAAATGCGTCCGATTGGTTTCGCTGCTGATACAAGAAGAAGTATTTAGTCACGTTTTGTTTGACATTTCTTCGTTACAGTTTAGTAACGTAGCGCCAAGTGCACTACGCGTGAACTATATTTGTTAAGGTGTAGCTTACACCCGCTAGTTAGAATTTGCATTTAATTCCAACACTTTTGATACATTTTTTTTATAAAACAATATTGAAAATATTAAACGTATGATCTCGTTAAGTATATTTAAAAAAAGTTTAACAATTGATTCCGGACAGCAGAAGATGAAGCACTCAATAAAATTTTGAGCAAGCTGAATTTATTTTTTTGCTTTGCAAACTCTGATACGCATCTTCCACCACTCATAAAGGTTAAGTGTTTGGGTAAATTCGCTTGAGTTTAGGTTGAAAAGTGCGAATAAAGCTAACGTTTGATATTTTTGAAGTTTTAAAAATAGTTGAAAACTTTTGGAATTTGGCAGAAATATCGTAAAAAAAATTTAGGAGATTTCTTTCATATTTTTTTTTTGAATTATGAACTCGGTGAATGAAGGTTAGTTATTTCAAATATCACAGAAAAACTCACGTTTTCAAATTTTCAAGAGAATGCTCACAATTTTTAAGCGTTGCTGGTCACGCGGATTTTTTCAATAGCAAATACCCCAAAGAGGTAAGTAAACTACCTGTTTATTCCAGCCTGAAACTGTATAATATATCAGTTTTTAACAAGATCGGATGTAAAGTGAGAGTGAAAAAATGGAGAATGCCGACGAGTACGAAAGGAACATTTTATTTTTTTTAAGTGTCAAAAATTCTACAGCAGCTGCAGCAGATATAAATATGGTTCATGATGAAAACACTTAGATAAAGAAATCACAACCAAATTGTCCTTTGGAAATGCGATCTAAGAATTAAAGTAACATTATTTAATAAAACTAATTAATAATCAAATTTTCTCATGTCACAATCAAATTTCTTCCTGGAAACTTTCACATACAATTCCTATCCACAAGTTTGGACTCCTTTCCTTTGCACGCAACTACCGTCTCATAGCCATGTTGTCTTGTTTTTCGAAACTGCTCGAGCGGTTCGTTTACAATTCAATAATTACTTCCATCAGACCTGCTATTGCTAATGCACAACATGGTTTTATTGCTGGTCGTTCCTCACTTACTAACCTCTTAGAATTCTCCGACTTTGCGGGCAAGCCTCTGGCAAATAGAGAGCAAATTGATTGCATTTAGATGGATTTGCTTAAGCCTTTTGACTCCGTTGATCATAATATTTTAGTGCGTAAGCTGAAGAGTTATGGCTTTCAAGGGTCTTTAATCAGATGGTTCTCTTCCTATCTGGTTAACCGTGAATGCATTGTCTCCTTCTGCAATCATACATCTGCTCCTTTCTATCCATCATCAGGTGTACCGCAAAGCTCTATCCTGGGTCCTCTTCTTTTTTAATTTTTTGTCAACGATTTACCTCAATTCATTCAGTCTCCCTGCCTCCTGTACGCTGACGACTTTAAAGTCTTTAGGACAATCAACTCCATTATCGATTGTCAAGCCCTTGACCAATATATGTGCGTTTCAATCCCGGTGTGACCTCAATAATCTAACGATTAATGTTGAAAAATGTCATAAACTTACCTTTTCCCTCAAATACAACACAATTTTTTCCGTATTCCTTACACAGCAGTACTCTCGTTGAAGTCGATCATTTCTGTGATCTAGGTGTTATATTCGATCGCAAACTAAAATTTGATCATCATATTGCCAATATCGTGCTTAAAGCGTCAAAGCTTTGTGGATTCTTACTAAGAAATTTCACTGCATTTCAGAGACCCGAAACTAGTATAAAACTTTTCAGTTCTTTCGTACGTAACTTGGTCGAATACTGCTCCTCGATCTGGTCTCCACACAGCAAATGTGATACAAACTTGACCGAATCTATTCAGCGTAAGTTTCCCGCACTCTATTCTACAAATTCAATATTCCCTATGCTCCTTACGATGTTCGTCGCAAACATATCAACCTTGCCACCTTACAACAACGTAGAATATATTTAGACGAATCTCTCGTTTGCAAGGTTTCTTGAATATCCTCGAAACTCCTCTCTGCAATGAACTTCGCTTCCGTCACTCTTCTCACCCTTGTAAAAACCTTACGATCTTCGCACCTCCCTTCACCACGTCTAACCCATATTTTAATTCTCCCCTGACTCGCTTACAACGAAATCTTGACCTTTTGCAGTTTGGTTCCTTCGGTTACTCTTTAAAAACCTATAAGATCAAACTAAGAAATCTTATATTTTCCTCTTAATTTTAGTTATCCAATTTTCTAATTCATTCACGACTGTTCTTTTTTCTTATTTACTAATCTTATTTCATTAATTAATTCATTTACTCTGTAGAGTTATCTTAGTCTTAGTTTAGTTCATCGCTACTATGTAATTGGAACTCTTCTGTTTAGTAGCTTTGTCAACAATAAACAATAAATAACTTTTCAGATCTCTCTTACACGAAATAATTACAAAAATGCTGGGATTCCGAAAGTTGTGCGCAAGATGGGTGCCAAAACAACTGACAGAACAGCACAAACTGAATCAGGTCGCTAGCGTTCGCGAGTTCCTTGAGCGATTTCAATTGGAAGGTTTGGATTTTCTAAGGTCGATTGTAACTGGAGATGAAAACTGGGTGCCTCATAACACACCTGAGATAAAAATACAGTTATCCCAGTGGCGGCACACCAGTTCACCATCAGCCAAAAAATTTAAAACTTCAATTTTGAGACCGAAAAGGGGTCATTTTGATCGAAATTTTGCATCAAGGGGAGGCGATTAATGCAGCACGATACTTTGAGATCCTGCAAAAACTCAAGTGAGCAATTCAAAACAACCGGAGTGGAATGTCGACGAAGGGAGTGTGCTTATTGCACTACAACGCCCACCCGCTCACGACCAACGCCACCAAAGTGCTTTTGGACTCATTTGGTTGGGATATTTTGAACCACTTCGCATATTCCTCTGACTTGGCACCTTCAGACTTCCATCTTTCCACTTTCCTGAAGACTCACATGAGTGGGAAAAAAATTTCAACTGACGAGGAGGTGAAACAAGAGGTCCTGAACTGGAAAAAGAAGATGACGGGAGAGTTCTTTCAGGAGGGCATTGGGAAGCTTGTGCCACGGCTCACAACCAGCAAAGAACAGGAAGGAGACTACGTGAAAAAATTACTGCCATATTTACCTAGAAAATCCTGTAACTTTGTTTTAAATACATTTTTTTCATTAGAAAAATCGAGAACTCTTATTTTGTGGACGTGCCGCGTACATGATGTAGTCTTCCAAGGAGTTTTACTCTATGTTAAGGAGGAGTAATATTGCATTTTAAACATGTGTTTAAAAAACAAATGTCGTCACTTATTCCTGCTATTTTTTTCTTTGCTTTCAAGAGCTTATTAAATACGGACGGGGACCTGGCAACCTTAATTAATTCAAGTTTGTTGTCCATTTTTCGTTTTTGTAGTTGGTTAAAGATTTTAAAAAAAACTTTATTGCACCTTACACTACAAATTTTTAATGTTGTATTGCATACAATTGTTTCGAAGACTACGCACCTTCTTCTTCAGTGCGAATCAGTTTGTTTATTATAACTACGATTCTTTTGGACTCTTTAATATTTACCTTCCATATCCTAATTGTATCCTAATCGACCACTAACCGCTCTTACCAGACTCGATGCACAGTTGCCTTCATCGTGATTCATCCTGTGGTCCTTATTCACCTTTTACGCACTCGGTTAATGACTTCTACGTTGTTGAATGCTATTATGTATCTTTCGTTAATCATATGTCTCGCCACCATGGACTTTTTGTGACGGCCATCATCATTCTTTTGTTTTCATTTTCCCATTCATTTTTCTCGAACCTCGTTTTGTTTCTCCAATCTATGTCTTGAGGCATTCCGGGCTGCTCACCTTATAAATGCCACTCAACTCGTCTTTTTTGAAAGTATCCTTTGGTGATCCCAGCGAAGTCCGCAGTTGATGGTTCGTACTCCTGGATACTACATATATGTTGTATGCTGTCAATGCTTTACGGATGGTGTGTGTGAATACCAGTGGCGAAGGGTGAAAGATTACTGTAGGTGAGCCGGTTACTATTCGAAAGCCGCGAACGCTACCGGCTTTTTGATTTGTTTCCATGTCCAATTGAGGAAACCCGAGCTGTCAGTCCAACAAACGGGAGTTGAATGCCCACGGCACCTTATATTATTGATGAATTCGAGACTCGGAAAGCTTTGCTGCAACTTTTACAGATGTTGATCGCTTTGCTGGCTATTATGGAACTATGAGGATGTGTAGAATTAAGCGAATGGAGTATGATGAATAAATACTGAGATCAAGTGGAACGATTGTGCACGTTTACAGTGATGCATGCAAGTAAATAAACACTTCATTTCCTTAAAAAACTGAAGTGTTAGACATTTTCGGAACATATTTGGAAAGGGAAGCCCATGGGAATCGGCTTATATGAACGCCTCGCCACTGGTGAATACGTGATGCTGGCTCGTCTTAGTTTG
This sequence comes from Oxycera nigricornis, assembly GCA_963942545.1. NCBI lineage: Eukaryota > Metazoa > Arthropoda > Insecta > Diptera > Stratiomyidae > Oxycera > Oxycera nigricornis. Next base: position 60,266,046 of record OZ012662.1, read on the forward strand.
CAGTATAAGGAACAGTAAAGATTTTTTTTAAATTCTGTAAATATTAGTTTTCTATATGCGTTGCGAATGGGCCTATCTTGGCCTAAGTGAGCCGCCTTTTGACAAAGGGGGCTGCCACTACAACCAACCAACCAACCTATATGCGTTGGTACTGAACGATTGTTTATAATTTCATATTTATTTATGTTACTTAAATTTGCCACTGTGAAGATAAATCGCTGCTGTAGATAAATGCCGGCGCGGTGGCGACCTGATTTGTTTTGTCAGTGTGCTAAAACGAAATTTTTGCACGCTGTCGACTAGTTCATTATGAATTGAGCATACTTGCACAGAACGAAAGAGTCGCAAACGGCAGAATGGTTACAGTGTGACCTTAAGTTTTCACTTTTATATATTCGTGATTTTCAAACTATCATTATTTTTACAGAATTTATATCAAGCTAAACTACAAGATTTAGTTTACTTTTCATTTGAACGGAATTACAATCAAGTTGTGACCAATACAGTTCTAAAGCAATACTATTTCCTACTTGTTTAGTCAATCTAATATCCAATAAAAAATTCAACCAATTTTTGTATTTTTCAATACCCTTAAAAGGCCAGGGCGAATCTTTAAAAAACGATTGCATTTGGCCGTTGAAAGGGCACACATTGATTTTGCAGGAAAAGTTGTGGAATAACTCGTATAACAATAATTGACTTATCCTCATTCTCAAAAAAATCGGAAACATCAAATAAAATCTAAGGCACTTCGCACACTTGATCCGCTCAGCTCAGGTGCGTTGCTTCCGTTCAGACCGCTTTAGCACTTTTCGGATAGAAATCGATTTTGTGCGGATGCCGGAACGAAATCAAATGAGCAACAGCTCAATTGTTTGTTTGTATTCTATGTAAAATTTTATTTGGTGCATGTTTTCGGAGGAAAAATTAATTGCATCAGTGCAACAGTATGACATGCCGTATTGTTCGAACGAGGGCATAAAGACTTGTCGAGCACTGACGATATTCTTTGAACTGAGCGTAGAAACATATTGAAAATATGTCGGAGCTGAGCTGATCAAGTGTGCGGTAATCCTGCCGGAGCTGAGCTGACGCGCGGAGCTGAGCGGACCTGAGCGGATCAAGTGTGCGAAGTGACTAAATGTTTAAAATTTTAAAAAAATCGTTTTTTCCTAATTTTCTCACTTTCTCCCGAAACACACAAAAAATATTTTTTATTCATTTATGTGAGTTTTTATCAATGAAAATTCTGGTTGAAAAAATGCCGAACAAAGAGAGAGGTGTGCGCTGTTGCTGGAATTTTCGAGTTGGTTGATCTGAAACAAAAAAAAATCACAAGTTTAAGATTTAGTATGTTAATAGCTATAGTGAAAATAGGGTGATTTTTGATTTTTGCGAAATTGACAAAATGTTGGACTTTTTTCGTAATAATACGAAAAAACATGCTTTTTTCACCGTTTGTGGCCAAGAAAAAATTTTCAAATAAAAATTTGCAAAAATCTCCCCTTCGCCCTATAGCTGTAGTCATAGGTGATGTCTGGTAAAACTTTGGTGAGAATCGATTCAGTAGCTCCCGAGATTTCATCAACGCGACGTCGAAAAACGCGGTTAAAGTTTTTTTAAATGAATAATCGCACTCGGGTGACAAAGCGAAAGTTGCCCATGAATAGAGTTAGACTGTTCCATTGTTTATAAAATCTTAATATGATTTTTCTGTATATATATACTTTCCAAAAATGCAATAAAAAATGTCGATTTTTTGAAAATAATAAAGAGGGTAGATCCCTTAAAACAGTTCATTTATGAGCAAATTCGTGTGATAACAAACCGCGAGGTGCAATCCTTGAGATTCACACGCTCAACTTTCCAGTATTATCTATATAAATATTAAAAATGTTAAACACAAAAAAATTGATAAAGTAACACTACTTTAAATAATAATAATGAAAAGTACTCATAACAGTAATTGAAATGAGTTATTATCGAGCATATCATCTATGGGAGCGTCCATTGATTACGCAAGGATTTGGTGGATGCTGGTGGTTGGCCCACTGAAGATTTTTTGTCGCATGATGGCTATTTTGAATAGATTTGTTCAAAACTGCCATCACTTCGGCATAGTCACTGAATTGGTATTTTTTCACGATTTCAAACCAATGAGACTGATAGTTATTTCTCATTTTCAGTTTGTCTTGAAGTACATTGTAAATGCAGTCAAAAATCAGTTTAATTGCACGTTAAAAGTAAAATCGTAAAATGTATCACAAATGATTATGGAGGAAGTCATTGGAATCTTACGAACACTTAAGAACAAAACTACTAAAAACAACAATTTTTTATTTCATGAACACCTTTTAAAGCATATGATCTTGCAAAGTATTGACTACAAAACATTTCACCATTCAAAGCGTTGATTACCACAAATGCTATTTTGATTGAATTTTTTTGGGGGTTTTTCAAAATTTAAGCCATTTTTATTTAAATTAAAAGACTGCTTTGTGAAAACTATTCGAAATCTGCTCAAATTATGCAAATATTAATAAATTTTGATTGACTTTACAACAATGTCGAAGATAACAGGTAATATCATTCGTATGAACCCTTTTTACATGGTAACTTTGGATGGATTTTTATTTTTTATTTATTTATTTTTTGTAATCATGGAAAATAGTTTTGCTGGTTTTTCTTTAAAAACTGATGAGAATGTATAAATTTTATAAACATTTCTGTCTGTAATGTGCAAATCAGGTAAAAAAAATAATCTTTTATGAAAAATCCCTAATTTTTCGCATTTTATTTAATTACATCAAAAAACGGCTTCAATCATTTTTTTATAAAGTTGCAAAACATCCCAAAAATGTTGATATTCGTCGATTGACAACTCATTGATGCAAATATTATATTTGGTTCGTGAGGTATAGTGAATGATATAAATAACTTAGAAATTGATGATGACTTTTAATGATTTTTCATTTTTAACCCTCGGTCGGGCGCAACCGATCTGACAGGCAATTAATTTTTTTCGCCCCCCTCCATTCACAATGAGGCATAAAGGCAATGCTTTCAAGTAGCTGTTTGTTTTTAGCTGCTCTATATAACCTCCCTTTCAATGAACCCATTGCTCTTCATCACGTGCAGTTATACAACATTTGATCTGACATGCTCATTGCACATTCACATAAGTTCTTGTATATATTCTTGTATTTAATTGTACATCATATAATTTTCAACATTTTTTTAACCAATTTTATACCAAATACATTTTTTAAACAACTTTTGGTATGTATAGTTCTTTGAACAACCCAGAAAATGTTGCTCACTGTTTGTCTGTTATTTCAACTATAATGGTTACTATCAATTTTGAACCTGTGCCGGATAGGCACATTGCGCTCGAACTCGAGAGTTCATACATTGCGAATGACGAAGATTAAGTTAATTTTTATTGTAATCATTTTGCTGTTTTTTTAACAACATTTGTTTGGAGTATATAAATTTTATAAACATTTATCACTGTTATTCTCAAATCAGGTTAAAAATTTATGGTTTATGAAAAAACCTAATTTTTTGTACTTTTTTTATAAATTTAAAAGAGTTACAACGATTTTTTTTAGACATATGTAAATGTTAATACACGTCGATTGACATTTTAACTAAGCGAATCGTTAGTTTGGTTCGCGATATATAGCACATGACAGAAATGACCTTCAAAGGGTCAAACCAACTCCCCCTTTAAAACTAAGTGTCCCCCAAAAACTGATCAGCTCTTAAAATTGCAACAAAGCTTCGATTGACACCTTAACAAAGTCGATAGGACTTTTTTTACGTGAGCTATGTTCGTACTTCTTTCTAAAAACACCTAAACTATACTCTAAAGACCTCAAAACGTAAGAAAATGTTGAAAATTTCAATTTTGATTTTCGATGCTATTACAAGAACTTCCAAAAAAGTGAAAAAAAAATTTTTCAATTCACAACAGCTGCCAATCCTGATAGAATTAGATTTGTAAATGAATACTTGGATAAGGGCCACTACGTTGCAGCAGTTTTCGTGGACCTAAAAAAAGACTTCGACACAGTTACACATGAAACTTTAATCAATAGGCTCGGTGAATATGGAATTGTTGGAAAAGCAAATAAATTAATACGCAGTTAGTTAACGGATAGATTTTAAAATACACTAATTGGAGGTGTCAAAATCAAAACTGCTGAATTTAGCATAGGTGTTCCGCATGGCTCGATCCTAGGACCAACGCTATTTCTACTTTATATGAACTTTATAAAAAAACTGACCTTGTTGCGAAAGTGGTTATGTACGCAGATGACACTGTGCTCGTATACTCAGGTAAAACTTATCTCGAAATTGAACAAATAGTAAAACCTGACCTGGACAAGTATTGGTATTGGCCTCTACAAAGTAGATTGGCAATAAACGCGGGAAAACAAAATATATTATTTTCAAACAAAAGAACAAGACTGACATACAGCCACAAGTAAAAATCAATGACACAAGTCTCCAGCGAGTAGGACAAAGAAAATATCTAGGACTTCTAATAGACGAGAAACTAACAAGGACTCCACACATAAATTATCTAAGGAAAAAATTGGCTGCCTTCATTGGTCTTCTACGTCACTTCTATTACTTTCTAAAGAAAAGAAAAATCCAAATTATGTATGCGCAACTCCTTTCCAAAATGTCCTACGGCATCTTGAATTGGAGCCAAACCTCTAAAGGTAGCCTCATGACCATCTCCAGATTGGTAACCAAGGCGTATAAGACCATTTACGCTCTTCTTATGTCAACTCCAACGAGCCAAGTATACAAAAAAGCCCAAGAATTGAATTTGCAAGGCATAATTTCCATGGAAAGAGCTTAACTCATACCTAAGAATTTACACCTTAATGAGTATACCGCTGTGAAATTAGATAGAATTGAGGGGAAAGCACTTACAGAATAAGAAACATGAACAATATAGCTATATAGCATTTGCCAGAACTGATCGGATAAAAGAAAGCCCCTTCGAAAAAGCAGCTAACTTTTCCAATACACAACCAGAGAGTATTAAAAACATAGCGAACGCAGCTACCTTTAAAACGACACTAAATAAATCTCCTTCAGCACCAACTTTCGAAGTAAGTTACAAGTACAGCTCCACTAAACTCAAAACCAAACATGTAATGAACAGGAAATAATTCATAAACATATAGTCTGAACTATTAGTCTAACTAAAAGGACACTAAAACTTACAGATATGGTACTATCCCTTATACCGATTCTTATCGTCTGGGAAGTACTATGTCCTAAAATTTTAAGCATGGAGAATTACTAAATTTTGATCGAGAGAGTGATTGAAGGAATCGGGTGGTTTTTAGTCGGTAAGAATCCGGCATGCCGAGAGCCAGGAGCGGATCGGTATCTTTTGAAGATTTCCACTTCCCAAAGTTGAAAAAAAAATTAAATTTCTTTTGTTGCGAAGATTACCAACACGCAAGTTTACGCTCACATCATTTGACCCCCAATCATTTGTATCCTGTCATACCTTTATTAGGTCCTGCGATTTATTTGAGGTTTAGTAGGAGTCAAGGCTCCCTTTGATAATCCTAATACAGTTGTTTAAGTGTTTTTAACCGGAATATTACAGTGTTGTTTTATGGGCCCGGCATAGCTGCACCAATCCCCCAATAGGGATTGACTCTTCGTTACTCAGGATAAAGCTTTGATCGAATATCCTGGCGTGCACAACACCACCAAGATATAGGGCTGTGTTTCTACGTAGTAGGTAATAAGGAATCACACTATTGAACGTGCAACACCATATACAAAAGTTGAACTTGGAAAAAATGGCTTCATGGTGATAAATCACAAAAAGTTTTGTTCACTGGTAAAAAAATGTATGTGCCAGAAAGTATGAGTGTTGATGAGTGCAATTATGCCAATTTTGAGGATCTAACATAGTTCATGGACGCATAGTTGCAGCGGTTACGCGAGTTCTCGTTCATTGTGGCTTGGCCAATCCAAAAAACTCAAAGTGCAGGGTTTTTCCATGCACTAGCAAGTTAAAGACCAGACTGACCCACACGGCCTTATTGCAACAATTGCAGCTTATGCACCATCACCTGCTTAAATTTTTCCAGTTTCAATTGAGATCTTTCCGCGCGGAAGTTTGATGTGCAGACGTCAAGCACAGATTTCTATGTTTGTGATATCTCGTCATTATTTGACAGTGAGAGTCCCCTGAAGTTTTCTTCCTTAGCAAAATTCTATATTTGTTCCAGAATTGAAACGTATTTGGAATTAAGATTATCGCTTATTATTTCTTTAAAACTTTTAAAATCTTTCATGATTGCTTGCTATTTGTTGACCAAAACTGGCATCTTGTCAAATATGTACATAAGTCAGAATAAACTTTGAATTTTTAACTTCGCAGTATATGGGAAGTTCTTGTAATCGCCTCGAAAATCGAAATTGAAATTTTCAACATTTCTTTACGTTTTGAGGTCTACAGAGTATAAATAAAGTGTTTTTAGAAAGGGAGATGTATGTGGTTGTGTGTGTACGTACGTACGTACGTCTCTACGTTCGTGGACACTTTTTTCTACGAGCATAACTCACGCAAACAAAGTTTGATCGACTTCGTTAAGATGTCAATCGAAGCGTCTTTGCAATTTTAAGAGCTGATTAGTTTTTGGGACACTTCGGTCGGGGGAGTTTGTTGTTTTGCCACTTTGAAGGTCATTTCTATCATGCCTTATATATCGCGAAATAAACATACTATTTGCATTGTTGAGGTGTCAAACGACGCGTATTAACATCTGCTCGAATGTATCAAATTTTTACAAAAAAATTTGGAGCCGTTTTTTAATTTAAGAGAAAAAAGTGCAAAAAATAGGTTTTTTTCATAAACATTAAATTTTTAACCTGATTTGCCAAACGTAGTAATCAATGTTTATAAAATTAATATACTGCAAATAATGTTCGTAAAAACATAATCAAAACATTTTGTCATGATTACGTAAAAAAATCAATTAAAAATAAAAAATCATTAAAAGTCATCATGATTTTCCAGGTCGTTTTTATCATTCACTATATCTCACGAACCAGCTATAATATTTGCATCAATGAGGTGTCAATAGACGTGTATTAACATGTTTGCGATGTTTTTAATATTTTAAAAATTCGTTTCAGCATTTTTTAATTTAATAGAAGAAAATACAAGAAATTAGGGTTTTTTCATAAAAAATATTTTTTTAACCTGATTTGCACAACATAGTAATAAATGTTTATAAAATTTAGACATTTTTATCAATTTTGAAAGAGAAACTGACAAAAAATTTTTCCATGATTATAAAAAACCTAAATTAAAAATAAAAAACCATTCAAAGTTACCATGTAAAGAGGGTTCATACGAATGATATTAATTTATATCTTTTATTCTAAACAAATTGTTATAAATTCAATCAAAGTTTAAAAATATTTGCAGTGTTTCTACAGTCTTTTAATTAAAAATACTGCTTAAATTTTGAAAACCAACAAAATTTCAATCAAATTTGTAGTTTTTACAAGATTTTATCTGTAGTAATTGTAAGATTTCGATAACTTCCTCCATCATCATTTGTAATACATTTTACATGCATTTGAACCTACTTTTGACTGCATATTCAAAAAATTTCAAGACCAATAGGAAATATGAAGTAATTATTAATTTGATTGATGTAAGATCGTGAAAATTTTTTAATTCAGTGATTATGCTGAAGTCATGGCAATTTTGAACGCAACTATTCAAAATGGTCATCACGCGACAAAATCCCTTCAGTGGGCGTTATAATAAAAACTGCATTCATTTTTGCTAGTGCTCGTTTGTCCTTCAAGCATCGATATGAAAATAACAAATAACGTAGAAAAGGCTCCCACCGATTGATCCGCGTGAATATTCAATTAAATTAATCTGTCCCCATCGACCAAAAACCTTAATTAATCAATGAACCCTCGCGTAGTTGATATGATTAATATTAACTCATTCCTGTCACTGCTTTGAAAACCTCTCATTTTTATTATTTAAAGTAGTATTATTTTCAAAATTATTATTGTGTTTAATGTTTTTGATGTTTATGTAGATATTACTGGGAGGTTGACCGTGTAGACCTGAAGGGTCGCACCTCGCGGCTTGTTTGTTCGTGCGTTCGATGTTTGTGTTTTCGTTATTGTTACTGTCCAATATTATAAATATTAATTATTGTATATCGTTAATTTATATCAAACTAGCGCGATTACAGCTAAACATTTGAGCAGTTTCTATTTTTGTGTGGGTGCGTTTCTTGGTGACCTGTTTCCTTATATCACTTCCATATTTCTCATTATTTGGTTTGTCGAAGAAAAGTCGTTTTGCATTAATATTCGTGCCTGCATGAGTCATTGCTTTGAAAATGTCAGCATCTAACTCGATTCTGGACAAAGCAGTGTCTTTGTCTATTTTTGTTAATTTAGATCAATGATTATTATGAGTGGAAAGAGATACTAGGGATATGTGATATGCTTCTACCACAAATTTTCTTCAAGAAAGATTTTATCTGAAAACGTCTTTATCCTACTGTATTGCTAAAAGATCTGTCCAATCATTTTTTAAAGTCACGTTTTGATACCGACTCGTGAACATAAAAAGTAAGTAAGGCAGAGTTTCTTTGATAAATATACGCTCCAATCGTACTAAGATGCGTTCGTAGTGAATAAAAGGGTTAATCAAAGTAAAGGGACTCATGTTTTGATGCTTTTGCCACCTTTATTTTCAAAAATTTGTATGCTTTTGGCTGTTTCCATTCTAAACAAAAATTAACTCTCTTTTATGAAAGTAGCCTCTCAGCTATTTCAATAAAATTTGGAATGAAACACTTATTGGGCCGTAGGCGATTTTTGGTTTGGTTATTTCATGCATCCGTTTTAACATCTTTATAAGTTATTAACTGACACATAACAGCTACATCAAACTTTAAAATTGTGATTTAATTCGGATCTAGTTGTCTAGTGTCTAAAAAAAATTAAACCAAGCCGCAAGGTGCGGCCTTTGTGGTCAACACGGTCAACTTTCCAGTAATATTTACATATATATTAGATTTATTAAGCATAAATCAATGATGAAGATAATGCTACATTAAATAATAATCATGAGAGGTTCTAAGACCAGTAATTGAAATGAGTTAATATTAATCTTTTTATCTCCTCGTTAAATTTCCACCGGCGCGTACGGACGTAATTCATTTGGCTCTGCGACGCGTTGTTTGGCATCAGTGATCAAGTTCCTCTGAACCTTTGACTAATTTTCGCGATAGTGTTATATTGGTGTTTCTCTAAAAAATCACAACTGTGTCCAGGAAAAGATCCTTAGGGGATCTTTCCCAAACCAGCATGCTGCTGCGAGACAAGCTGAAAATCCCACGACTTGCTCCGTTTGAAATTCCAATTAATGGAAACCGGTTCCAACTGCTCGCTAACGTAGCGTCCGACAACGATGCATCCACATTAAAAGCAGTGGTTCAGCCTGCTAAAAAGGTAAAAATACCTCCAATTACCTTCCCTTTTATCTCTCGAGAGGCTATAATTGAGATACTTGGCGAATTGCGGATATCTCAGTTCGATCTGAAAATCATGTCGATTGGAAGACGATTGTTTTTATCTCCACTGGAGGAATACGAAAAAGTCGTCAATTGCCTTGTATCCAAGAAAGTGGAATTTCTCAGCCACCGCAGAGCGGATTTGCGGCCAGTGAAAATAATCTTGTCTGGCCTGCACGACATGGCTTGCACTGATCTTCAAAATATCTAACGGATACTCTGCTGCTAAAATGTATGGAGGTGAAAAAATTCATAGTAGCCAATACAGGCAATAGCCGCTACTTGCTGAGTTTTGCACCGGGGACAAGATTGAATGACCTTCGCAACAACAAGAGCATCATGCACACCCTAGTGCGATGGGATTATCACTCTCGACGGAAAACTGGTCCCACGCAGAGCAGAAACTGCCAAATGTTTGGCCATGGCTCGGCACATTGTCACCTGCCTACAAAGTGCCTAATCTGCAGCGGAGAACACAGCCAATCTACATGCGCCCTTAAAGAAGGGGAGACGCACAAAATCAAATGCGCTAATTGTGGCCTTAACCATCTAGCTAACGATCGAGACTGCAAAAGCCGGGAAAAATACTTAGAAATCCAAGGGAGGACGTCACTCCGCTCTGCCAGAGCTAAAAAGCCGATGATGACACCTCCAAATGGCTTTCAAACCAAGGCGGCAAACTTTCCACTTTTGTCTTCATCAATTTCAGCATCTAATGCGCCTGTTCTAAGGCAACCACTTTTCAGCGAGGTTTTGAAGTCTGCCAGCACGGCCAACCCATGCAGTGGTGATCAATGCTTATTCTCTGCCGAAGATCTGCTGCAAATATCTGCGGAACTAATCACTAGTCTTGCAAGTTGCAAAACTAAGCAGGATCAATACAATGTTATCGTTAAACTTGCTTTAAAATTTTTATATGGTTAATAAGTCCCTCAACTTAATCTTGTGGAATGCTCAGAGTATCAAAAATAAAAATATTGAATTTTTTGATCTTGCACATAGTAATAATTTAGATATAATCGCACTTACAGAAACCTGGCTGAAAAATAGCGATAAGCTTTTCGATGTTAATTATAATATCTTTAGAAATGACAGAGAAGGCTCTCGTGGAGGAGGAGTAGGACTTTGTATTGACAAAACAATCAAATGCTCGCTGCTGCCTCTTCTAAGCACCAAAATTATTGAAACGATCGCCGTCAAACTAAAAGATTCTAATATTACACTAATAGCTGCCTACTTTCCGGGTACTAAATTAGATGCAGCTAGGCTTAATATGTTCTCTGAGGATTTGAAACTCATTACTAGGACCTACAAAAAATATATTCTTTGCGGTGACCTCAATGCCAGACACAGGTTTTGGAACTGTGCCAAAGCAAACAAAACTGGGAGAATTCTACTTGACATGGCCTCCCAAAGGCAACTAAATGTCCTGGCACCTGACAAGCCAACCTTCTACTCACCCAACGGCAGGAGTTCGACCCTAGACTTATTATTTACTGACAATGAGGTTGACGTGTCGAAACCTACAGTATTGCAGGCTCTATCATCTCCTCATTTACCGGTTTTACGTCAAATCAACAATATTCCCTTGTCACCAAATCAAAACACGGAGTCCTTCTGTTTCAGAGAAACCAACTGGCGAGTGTTTCGTAAAACACTAAATGAAAACATCTCTCTTAGCAAGCTTGACTGGAGATCTGTCATCAACGTTTCACAAATAGCGAAATGATTTGCCAGCTAAACGATGATCCATGGCACGCAATCGAGCTATGGACTCCCAAGAAAATAGAATCGCAATTTGTACAAGCACCAGTAATAGATATAGAGACAATGACATTAATTCAAAAAAAAAATACCCTGCGACGACAGTGGCAACGAACCAGAGACCATCGTCTCAAACTACAAGTTAACCTGCTTGTCAAGATGATCAGCCTTAGAATTACGGCCATCAGAAATCGGACATGGAACTCCATGCTAGCAAGTTTCGACCGAGGTTCATCCTCCATGTGGAAGCTTCAAAAAACTCTCAAACGAAGACACACTCCTTACTTTTCCCACCTCATTAAGAACGATGGTACCTTAGCCCACTCCGATCTTGAAAAAGCCGAGCTTTTAGCTGACGTCTTTCAAAGTTCGCATACGCTTACCCAAGACATGAGCAGTAAGACAACTGAGGATATCGTCGATAGCTTAATTAGGTCACTCCCCTCTTGGTTCGATGTGCCTACCAATTGTTTCTGCAAACCCAAGGAAGTCTTTAAATTTATTAAGCGGCTTAAAAACCGTAAATCTCCAGGAGCAGACCGAATTCCAAACATACTTCTGAAAAACCTCTCCAATAAGCCAATTGTTCTAATCACCTTTATATTTAACTCCTGCTTCAAGTTGGGGTACTTTCCAGCAATCTGGAAAAAAGCGACCGTCATCTCAATACTCAAGCCTGGAAAAGACTCTAGATCTCCCAGCAATTTTCGTCCCATAAGTTTGCTTCCTGCGCTCAGCAAAGTCTTCGAAAAAATAATTCTTGCTAGAATCGAATCGATCATCGCTGAAAAGAGGCTGATCCCAAACGAACAATTCGGTTTTCGACAGGGCCACTCTACTATCCATCAACTGAACCGGGTAGCCCATTGCATCACCAATGCATTTAATGAGAAAAAGTCCGTAGGCATGGTCATCCTCGATGTCGAAAAAGCCTTCGACTCTGTTTGGCATGACGGACTGGTGTTCAAACTTACACAATTTGCATTCCCAGTTTACTTGGTAAAGCTTATACAATCCTTTTTATCGGAGCGATCATTTGCAGTGAAAATTAATAAAACCCACTCAACTTCTCGGGGCGTCCCAGCAGGAGTACCTCAGGGAGCAAGCCTGAGTCCAGCTCTGTTCAATATTTACACTGCCGATATCCCCTCGAACTCCAGATGTGACCTTGCAATCTTTGCAGACGGCGTGTGCATTTTCTCCAAAGCAAGTGATCCTGACTCAATAATTCAGTCCTTGGAAAGTGAACTAGATTTGCTCTACCAGTTTTATTTTCGTTGGAAAATAAAAGTAAATCCCGCGAAAACTACATCTATTTACTTCACCCGGACACGAAGTCCCTTAAATCTTCCAACGCGATGCGTTAACTTCGTTGGGAAGGCCATTCCTTGGAGCGAAACTGTCAAGTATCTAGGAATGATTCTGGATAAGTCTACCACATTCAAAAATCACGTAGAAACAGTTTGTACCAAAATTCAAATGGCCATAAAACTCCTGTATCCCCTCATTAACAGAAAGTCAAAGCTTTCCCTGCATAATAAGCTGCTTATTTACAAAGTTGCATTTCAGCCAATTATTTCATATGCAGCACCCGTTTGGGGACAATGTGCAAATCACCATAAAGGTAAGCTTCAAGTTCTCCAAAACAAATGCCTAAAGATCATCCTAGACAAACCCTGGTACTTCTCGACCATACGGCTGCATCAACTGGTTCAAGTCCCGACGATAAAAGATCTCGTCACGAAGCGGCATAATGCATTCCTCAAAACAACAGCAACGATTGATAATCCTCTGCTGCTGCCTTCTAGGTCATCAGTAGTTAGAATAAGGCGGTTCAAGCGCTTTTTTTCCCACGGTCCCCATTTTTTTCCCACGGGTATCGGATTACCGCCCCACGGGTATCGGATTACTGCCCCCAAGGGTATCGGATTACCGCATCACGGGTATCGGATTACCGCCCCACGAATGACGCCATTTCTTTTTGCTGTCGGGGTGTTTCCCACGGATGACGTCACCTGTTATCGCTTCCGGTGGCGCCATTTCTTATCGCTGTCGGGGGTGTTTCCCACGGATGACGTCACCTGTTATCGCTTACGGTGGCGCCACCTGTTATCGCTGTCGGGGTGTTTCCCACGGGCATGTGTTTCCCACGGGCAGGTGTTTTCCCACGGCCAGGTGTTTCCCAACCGCGATGAGTCATGCTGATGAATAGGTGTGATAAGAAGTCAAGGTCAAGGTCGGTGTCAAGGTGTTTCCCCCGGTCAGGTGTTTCCCACGGGCAGGTCTTTTCCCACGGCCAGGTGTTATCCAACCGCGATGAGTCATGCTGATGAATAGGTGTGATAAAAAGTCAAGGTCAAAGGTTAAAGGGTCAAAGGAGTTTTCCCAACCGCGGTGAGAGTCATATCCCAGGAAACACCTATGACATCATCTTCAATTTCGCAACAACACGCACTATTCTGATTTCGCAACAAAATGCAATATTCTGAGTCATATCTCAATTCTGAGTCATATCCCAGGAAACACCTATGACATCATCTTCAATTTCGCAACAACACGCAATATTCTGATTTCGCAACAAAATGCAATATTCTGAGTCATATCTCAATTCTGAGTCATATCCCAGGAAACACCTATGACATCATCTTCAATTTCGCAACAACACGCAATATTCTGATTTCGCAACAAAATGCAATATCCTGAGTCATATCTCAATTCTGAGTCATATCACAGGAAACACCTATGACATCATCTTCAATTTCGCAACAACACGCAATATTCTGATTTCGCAACAAAATGCAATATTCTGAGTCATATCTCAATTCTGAGTCATATCTGAAACACATTACCCCAAATACCTAAACCTTGAATCATCTATATCAACATCCTGCCCATAATATTCCCATAATCACAAAAATAATAACCATCCACTTGAAATCCAATAAGATCAAGTAAACTTCCCAGAAACGAAAATGCCAATCACCAATAATTCCACTGATAAGGTGGAATACAAAAGATCGTATTACAGCACTAGTTGCAAATCGGATCGGCATAACGTAAACAATTGCCCTTATTTGAAAGATAAAGATAAAAGAAGGAAATAATAAATAAAGATTAGCGATGGGCTAAATACAAAATTATAGTAATTATAATATTAAGTTACCCTTAAGGAATTTATAAAATAAACAATAAAATTATATAAAAAGAAAAGACCCCAACAGGAATCATTCCAGTTGCTATTCTGCGTTGTAAACCAGTATTCATTCAAAGTGAATTTTTATACCTTGTCGAAAAAATATAAAAAATTGCAAAAGATAAAAAGTGAATAAAGATTTTGTTACAAGTGACAATATCGTCTGCGAAGAAGTATGGATTCATTAAACGAACTACTTAGCTGCAAACCCCTGGTATTTACAAAAATTTCCGGCTTGGAGATTGGAAAACGATACCGCATTACAGCTGCAGAGAGAATGGAAACGAGGTAAGACAGAGCTTTGTAAATGAAATAATATTGATTTTATTTTTCTTCTTCATTTTTTTGTTTTGAAGGTACGGCAAAGCTATTGTTGTAGACCTAAACAATATCATGAGGCTATTTCTACCTGGTCGTTAACAAAAATGCAGCGATAAGGTTATGGAGGACTTCAATGCGGCAAAGTTATCGTTGAGCTGCAGCAGTCATGATTCTAAGGACTTGCACTTCCATGAAACAGTCATCGATTCAAATGTATTTTAAAAACTTCTTTAAATAAAACAATTATTTCGGTTAAGTCAAAGTGTTTTTATTCAATTAGATTTTCTTGTATAATAAATTTTTTCAGAAGGAATGCGTTTTGTTGCGCACAACATCCATCGTGTAAAGTGCAGGTTGATATTTTAGGATAGTGCTTTTTCAGTGTTTTCAGACTAGGACAGCAACAGTCGTCCAAATTGCAAACCATGGTAGTGTTCCCCAGTAAACTACCAAGCCAGTGTTTTTTCTCCGAGCCTTTCACGTATATTGAGGCACCCTTCATGTTTTGATATAGATATTCTTTCATTTCCTTAAACGTTGTATTTCCGATTTCCCATTGCAAACCGTGATGATGTTCGTATAGCCAATTGGCTTGAAACTGCAGCTCTTTCGAAAGTGTTGTTATGCTGAAGGGGGGTTTCAGTAAAAAATGTCGATGAAAATCCTTGTTCACATCCACGATAGATAGTTCTTTGATGATAAAGGCGTTGTTGTTGTATCCTCTAAATCCTTGCATGTCAATGATGAAAGGCGCCATGATTGAATGATTCGATTTGATTAGAGAATTATTTTTAACTTCCCAGTAAATGGGAAGTTCCTGTAATCGCCTCAAAAATCGAAATTGAAATTTTCAACTTTTCTTTACGTTTTGAGGTCTATAGAGTATATATAAAGTGTTTTTAGAAAGGGAGATGTATGTGTGTGTGTGTGTGTGTGTGTACGTACGTACGTACGTACGTTCGTGGACAGTTTTTTCTACGAGCATAACTCACGTAAACAAAGTCCGATCGACTTTATTAAGGTGTCAATCGAAGCGTCTTTGCAATTTCAAGAGCTGATTAGTTTTTGGGACACTTCGGTCGGGGGGATTTGCTGTTTTGCCCGTTTGAAGGTCATTTCTGTCAGGCGCTATACCTCGCGAACGAAACATACGATTTTTTTTAACAAGGTGTCAATCGACGCGCATTAACGTTTGTATTATTCTGTCAAATTTTTAAAAATATTCTTGGAGCGGTTTTCAAATTTTTTAAAAAAAAGTGCAAAAAATTAGGTTTTTTTTTCACAAACAATAAATTTTAAACCTGATTGTCAAGTTTTAGTAATCAATGTTTATAAAATTTATATACTCCAAACAATGTTCGCAAAAACATCATCAAAACTTTTTCTCATGATTACGTAAAAAAATAAATTAAAAATAAAAAATCATTAAAAGTCATCATGATTTTCAAGGTCATTTTTATCATTCACTATATCTCACGAACCAGATATAATATTTGCATCATTAAGGTGTCAGTTGACGTGTATTAACATCTTTGTGAAGTTTTCAACATTATAAAAATTCGTTTTAGCCGTTTTTTTAATTTAATAGAAGAAAATGCGAAAAATTGTGGTTATTTTTCATAGAAAATATTTTTTAATCTGATTTGCACAGCACAGTGATCCAGTATATAAAATTTATACATTCTTATCAGTTATTGGAGAGAAACTGGCAAAATTTTATTCCATGATTATGAAAAAACTAAATTAAAAATAAAAAAATCATTCAAAGTTACCATGTAAAGAGGGTTCATACGAGTGCTATTACTTTATATCTTTTATTCTAAAAAAATTGTTGTAAATTCAATTAAAGTTTTAAGATATTTGCATAATTTGAGCAGATTTTCAATAGTTTTTATAGTCTTTTAATCAAAAAAATTTGCTTAAATTTTGAAAATCAACAAAATTTTTCAACACCAAAAAGGCCCCACCGAATGATCCGCGTGAATATTCAATCTGTCCTCATCGACCAGAAACCTTACATAATCAATGGACCCTCCCGTAGACGATATGATTCATATTAACTCATTCCTGTTACTATTACCTCTCATTGTTGTAATGTTGTTGATGTTTATGTAGATATTACTGGGAAGTTGACCGTGTGGACCTCAAGGGTCGCACCTCGCGGCTTGTTTATACAAGTTTTTGAACTGAACTGGTGAGAGGATTGTACTCTTTTACACGATCATGAAGAAGTAAGCAATAAGCTGTTGTGAAGGCAGGTACATCTACAGATGTTTTGATATCTACCCTTATGTCAACTGAACCTGATTTTATAGATTCATTTTGACGTGAGCAATCAATTACTATAATTGGTGCTGAATTCTTATATTCGTTTCGTGAGAGTAATGGTTGTGCTTGCACCCCGTAATAAGATTGTTGAAAGTTGCAGTACATATCATAAAGCAGAGCGAATCGATCACGTGTAAATTTTATATTAACGTCATCGTAAGTATACGATTCAGAGTTTAAATGTATTTTAATATTGGTTAAATCACAGTGATCAAATTTGCTGACATCTTTACTTTTGAGATTTCTTCGATTTGTCTGTAACGCTAAAATAATATATCGTGGTTTTTCGAGTTGGCTTGAAGTTTTCACATTCCATACATGATCTGTCGTTGATGGTAAAACCGGATATTCGTACAGATCCCAATTTCGAAAACTTACTTGAATTGGTTGTGCTGATTCAATATATTTCAACATTGACAATTTTTCAGAACCATCTGGGGTAACGTGTGGCACCTTCCATTGCAGTTTGAAAATTTTATGTATACATCATCATCACTGGGCGAAAGAAATGCGTTTTCATCGCTTCTAGATCTAATGAGAATTAGCTCATGTTTAGCATTTACAATAATCTTCTTGTAGTCTTCGGCAAATCCCAAAAATTTTCTTAGCGGAACAGAAAAGTTAAAGTAGCCACTTGATGGCATGATAGATTCATCTGGTGACCAACCGGCATTATAAAGCATTTTACTTTCATTTTCACTAAGTGATACATAATTTTTCAGTGTCGATGTTATTCCAACATTCTTGTTTCGATCGATTTCTACTCCATTCAGTTCATATCTAATCTCATCGAATAGAAAAGCGATGCTATTATTCGTTAGTTTAGCAATTGTTGATGTTGTTCCATCTGATTTAATTAAAGCACCTTCAATATAGATGAAGCTTTGACTTGGCAAAATACACAAGTCCTGCTGTTGTAGAGGTATTCTAATTTCATCACTACAGTTGAATGATGATAAAAATGGAGAGTAGCTATGGTATTCAATTCGAGATACTATTGTCATAGCTGACTTTGCGTGTAATGTTCAGAATCTCACTCATTTTTTTTTTTAATTTGAACCCCAGTAATTTCAAGAACTGCTTATTTTGTAATGTTAGTCGGGGTCTTACTCGATCGATTTTCCTGGTTGAACTGATTGTAGCTACATTGTTGGACAGGTATTTATCATCGTTATATAACAACATTCTGCGGCTTCAAATGAAGTCTGATAGTTATTGTTTCCCCCTTGAAGTTTATTAGATCTCCGTCTTGGTCAATCAGCTTAAGAGTTAGCGTGCTTATTCGTTTAACGTTTACCGGCAAATAAATGACATTACTAGGAACCTCCACTATTTTATAGCCTGGTCCTACCTCAGGTGAGAATTCGTGGATTGTATGCAAGGGAATATTATTAATATAAGAATTTCCAATTATGTTGCAATCAATCCGTATCACGTTCACTTTACTTATGCTTACAGGTAGATCAGAAAAGTGTTTGACATTGACTTTTAATTCTCGTTTAGCAAATCCTACCAATTGACCGATGGATCTTTCTTTGTTGAAGTAAATAGGAGCAGTTGACTTGATTTCACTTTTGAGAGTGTTATTATTGGCACGTATTGAAAAATTTATTTTGTCATTGATCTTCGCCAACTGTTTATATAGATAATTTGCAATATCATCGATTTCGTATGATCCAACGGGTATTTCTATAACGTGCTTTCCAATGTGTAATAAATTATTGTTTTCATCCACGTTTGGTATAGAATTATATGTTTGAAAATCAACAAGTCCGCACACATAGCCATCTTGTAATTCGATAGGTGGAAAATACTCTGTTGTGAGAATGGATGTGTTTCCGCTGAGAGTTAATGTTAGTGCCATGGCAGTATATAACACAATGATTTGTTTTTTTAGTAAAGTATTTATTTATATGAATGCACTAGACAATTTACAAACGTTTGTATAAAAATCTTAAACATAAATGTCCACAGTTGTATGAGTCATAGCTTTGATATGTATTGTAGTTGTATTTTATATTAGATCCCAGATAATCTAGTAATTCTATCGGTGGAGGTAAATTACCAAAACTATCAAAGTATTCCACATAACGATTTTGTTTGTTGTACGCTACCCAATGGGTACCAGAGCCTTGAATATTATCTAAATTTACTATACCACACTCGTTTTGCATGGCAAATCCCTTTGGTAAATTATTTCGCATAAAAACTCCTCTGAAGGTTGGTAAGAATCTTGCAAACTTTCTCAAATCATTCTCATTTAATGCTCTCTTGGGTAGCGTTTTTAAAAGTTTTTTGGAACAGGATTTAAATACAACCCTAAGCCTTTTCTGTACGGCTTCAAATGTAATCCTCGACCTAATGTTATCTGCTCCATTTTCTGGTTATGTCGTTTTTTTCCTCTAATGTATTTTTGGCATTATTAGCATCATCAACAGCTTTAGCTATTCCCGCAGCTCCACCTGATAAAGCACCAATAGCAGATAATCCTGCGAAAAGAGGAATTCGGAACGGCAAAACTCCACCAACTTTAGGAATGGGTATTATTCTTGGAGTTTTGATAGCTTTTTCCCGTCCTTTTGTAAAATTTTTTGCAGCAGCTAAGGCTACCTTAATACTCGCCTTCATACTGTTGGGTTTCTTCTGTTGAATGATTTTTCGGACTTTGGAAATAACTGATCCAAATTTCGGTTTATCTTTCAATCCCATTCCTAATTTTACTTTAGCTTTCATCATATTGGCTACTAGTAACGCGTTAGTGCGTTCGGCTAATCCTGTGTCTGCTGATCTAACGCGTTGCCACGCCTTTTCAGTTAATATCTTATCTAGTTTGTGACGATCGCTCGTTTCTTTAAATTTGTGAATAACCAATATCGTGCTCTTTACACGCTTCGTCAAGGGGATTTATTCCGGCGTCTCCTCGGGCAAGTCGTTCTTGAAGCTTCGTGCCAGGTCCACAATATTGATAGCCAGGAAAATGCAGTTCAATCGGCAGTTTATTAATTAGAGTATTAATGAACCCTCTTCCGCTCACGGCTTTTCGTAAACTACTAGTACATTTCTTTTTATGATCAGTAGTATGGATGTGGCGGTTCTGGCTCACTTTTTCCCACGGGTATCGGATTACCGCCCCACGGGTATCGGATTACCGCCCCCGCATGACGTCATCTGTTATCGCTTCCTAGGGCGCCATTTCTTATCGCTTCCGGTGGCGCCATTTCTTATCGCTGTCTGGGAGGCCATTTCTTATCGCTTCCGGTGGCGCCATTTCTTATTGCTGTCGGGGTGTTTCCCACGGATGGCGCCATTTCTTATCGCTGTCGGGGTGTTTCCCATGGGCAGGTGTTTCCCCACGGACAGGTGTTTCCCAACCGCGGTGAGTCATGTGATAAGAAGTCAAGGTCAAGGTCGGTGTCAAGGTGTTTTCCCACGGCCAGGTGTTTACCAACCGCGATGAGTCATGCTGATGAATAGGTGTGATAAGAAGTCAAGGTCAAGGTCGGTGTCTGGGGCGCCATTTCTTATCGCTTCCGGTGGCGCCATTTCTTATCGCTGTCTGGGGCGCCATTTCTTATCGGTGTTTTCCCACGGCCAGGTGTTTACCAACCGCGATGAGTCATGCTGATGAATAGGTGTGATGAGAAGTCAAGGTCAAGGTCGGTGTCAAGGTGTTTTCCCACGGCCAGGTGTTTACCAACCGCGATGAGTCATGCTGATGAATAGGTGTGATAAGAAGTCAAGGTCAAAGTTCAAGGTCAAAGGTCAAGGGTCAAAGGTCAAGGGTCAAAGGTCAAAGGTCAAGGGTCAAAAGTCAAATGTCAAGGGTCAAGGGTCAAAGGTCAAGGGTCGAAGATCAAGGGTCAAACTTCAAGGTCAAAGGAATTTTCCTAACCGCGGTGAGAGTCATATCCCAGGAAACACCTATGACATCATCTTCAATTTCGCAACAACACGCAATATTCTGATTTCGCAACAAAATGCAATATTCTGAGTCACATCTCAATTCTGAGTCATATCCCAGGAAACACCTATGACATCATCTTCAATTTCGCAACAACACGCAATATTCTGATTTCGCAACAAAATGCAATATTCTGAGTCATATCTCAATTCTGAGTCATATCTGAAACACATTAACCCAAATACCTAAACCTTGAATCATCTATATAAACATCCTGCACATAATATTCCCATAAACACAAAAATAATAACCATCCACTTGAAATCCAATAAGATCAAGTAAACTTCCCAGAAACGAAAATGCCACTCACCGGAAATTCCACTGATAAGGTCGAATACAAAAGATCGTATTACTGCACTAGATGCAAATCGGATCGGCATAACGTAAACAATTGCCCTTATTTGAAAGATAAAGATAAAAGAAGGAAATAATAAATAAAGATTAGCGATGGGCTAAATTGATGAATATGTGAGATGTGTTTTAAAATAGCAGCTGGATTCATTTCTTATCGCTGCGGAGGTGAGTTTTTATTGCTTCCGGTTGCGTAATCTCTTTTATAGGGTTCGAATATTTTACAAACATTTCAAAATTAGAAATTCGATATGTTGATAAGAGCTTGAGTGAGGGCTAGTTTTAATGTTTATAGAATTGTATATTGTGGGTTGCTAGTTTTGCTGAAAATTTATTGATATGAATAGTGCAAAGTGTAAACTGTTTGATATAAAAGAAACTGTATTTATTGAATTAAAATTAAGTTTGCAAACGAATTCTCAACGAAAGATCAACAATGGAAGCATTATTTTGTGAGGAAACATTGGAAACGTCCCTTATATTCAACAATGAATATTTTCATTGTTTAAAATATACAGGGGACGATGAGTATTTTCTCACATTGAAAGGTAATTTGAAAGAATGTTTATTAATTTTTTTTAATGTTTTTTTTTATTTTTTTTTTATTTTTTATTTTTTTATTCACAGGCGTTGGCGCAGACAAGCTTGTGTATAATATGGAGATGCAGGAGGCGGTGGAAAGATACATTGAAACAAAACTGAATTGTTTCGATGTGGATTTTCACCACCAGTTCGACTATGAAACGTCTTTCATGTCCTTTAAGACGGAATGTAATAAAAAAAGAGTATTTTTTATATTTACTATTTGAAGTGATTTTATAAGTAGTTTAAACATACCAACTTGTTTTTCTAGTCAGTTAAGTTTAATAGAATTAAAAGAAAGATTAAATGTATTACATTTATAAGTGTTAATATATATAATTTATGAATAATATATACAATAAGATAATAATAATAATCAAAATAAAAATTTTATATAGAAGAAGAAAAAAATGTTTCATTAAATTTCAACATTCTAGCTTGTTGCATGGTATGAGATCATTCATACATGGCTGATGATAAGAGATTGAGTGAAGGCTATTTTAAATGAGTTGGGGTTCTGAATAGCGTGTAAGATTTTTTTGAGAACGAACGGCTGATAATAAGGGAATGTATGAAGACCATTTGAAATAGTTGGCTGCGATAAGAATGTTAGTTCCTGATTAGGAAATTTGCAAATCGGATCGGCATAACGTAAACAATTGCCCTTATTTGAAAGATAAAGATAAAAGAAGGAAATAATAAATAAAGATTAGCGATGGGGAAAATTTTAATATTCTTGGCGTTATATTAATAACCATAATCGAAACATGCGACCGGATGTTTTCTCTGCCATATAAAAAAACTGTAGCATCTCAATTTAGGAAAGTTTGGATTTTGAGCTCAGTGAAATAACACGAAGTGAATTGTATTCCTTAAAATGTTTTGTGAATTTTGTAATATCGAAGTCAATAGTGCTTGTTGGAACTATCATGTGCGAACCAATGCTCACAAAAATAAATCTATAGAGCCCCTCAACGAACATTTTAAAAGGGTAAAAAGTTGTTTTGGACAGCGAATGGAAACTCTTGTTTTTGAAAACAAAGATGAAGGTCTTTTAAATTTGGCGGAGTTTTTAAAGATGATGGAAGATCCGTTAGTGAATTATCTGATGAGTGCACTAGATGAACGCGTGACACTCAAATTCAACAACATTGAATTCTTTGCTGAATTCATTAAAATGAATGATGATGATGAAAACGATTGCATGATAAGCATTAAGTCGTTCCATACAAAAATGCAAGCGATAATTCAAAAAAGTGAATTGAAATTAGCTTTCGATAATATGGTTAATTAAGTTCAAAACAAAATGGAGGAATTCCAGGAGAAAGACTGTGGATGGGCTCTCGTTAGAATTACGCACTGTGAGTTAAATATAAACGATTTTAAACCATTGAGAGAAACAAGTTATATTCCACTACCAAAACAATTGGCCAATAAGCGTGCTTGCATTAATATTAAGAACCGCGACAGTTATTGTTTCAAATGGTGCATAATTTCCGCAATGTGTCCGATAGATCATAATTCAGAAAGAACGACATCACACCGAATTGATGACATTGCAGACAGCGTTATACATATTCAAAACGGTATAGTGTTGAATTTTCGGGGACTCAAGTTTCCGCTACAGGTGCAAGATATTGACAAATTTGAGGAATTAAACCAAACAATCAGTGTCAATTTATTTGGATAACATGAAGAGCTAAGAAAAGTTATCGGTCCATATCATATCGCAAAGCAAGAAAAAATCGCATCACTTCAATCTGCTCCTGCTGCAATCCAACGAAGATTGTTATTATGTTTGGATTAAACATATTTCAAGGTATGTAATAGTGAATAGTGTGTGTGTGTGTTTGGGATTTGTAAATTTTTTTTTTCTTCTTTAAAGGTTGATTCGCTATCAACAAACGCTACACAATTGTGCTATCTATGTTTGCAACAAATGCCTTCAATATTTTATTTCGAGCGAGAAACTGCAACTGCATAAAAACAGCTGTAGCGGAGTAGTCACGAAAATGGTGGAACCGGAGAAAGCAACGCTGCAGTACAAAAGCTATGGACGACAACTCGAGGTACCTTTTGTCATCTATGCAGATTTTGAATGCCTTCTTCAAGACGTCGATACATGTGCACCCAATCCGACACTTTCATCAACCTCAACAATCCAAGAACATACCCCTTGTGCTTTCTCTTATTTCATCAAGTGTTCATTCGATTCAAAATTAGACAGATTCAGATTATACAAAGGCCCAGATTCACCCAAAGAATTCGTTGATTCCATTGTAAATGATGTAAAATGGTTTTATATAAATCATATCAAGAACCCAAAGTAAAGTGATTCTCTATCGTCGGAAGAAGAAAAGGTTCAAAGGGAATCGATTTTCTGTCACATTTGTAAAAAAGAGCTTGACAATGATAGAGTCCGAGACCATTGTCATTTTACTGGAAAATATAGAGGCGCCGCTCACAACGAATGCAATTTATTGTATCGAGTACCGAAATTCTTTCCAATATTATTTCACAACCTCTCAGGCTATGATTGTCATTTGTTTGTGAAAGAATTAGATAGCATTGATGGGGAAATATCTATTATACCCATTAATAAAGAATTATACGTTTCATTATCTAAACGAATTCAAGTCGATGAGTTTGAAACGATTGAGCTTAGGTTCTTAGACTCAGCCAGATTCATGCAGAGTAGTTTGGATGCTCTAGTGAAGAACCTTTCTCCAGTAGATCTGAAAACCGTAAGATCAGTATATGAAGATGGGGAGAAATTTAAACTGCTTACAAGAAAGGGTGTATTTCCCTACGATTATATTAACTCGTGGGATCGATTGAATGAAGTTTTTTTACCACCTCGAGAAAGCTTTTACAACAAAATGACAAATAGCGAATGTGATGAGATTGACTATGAACATGCTGAAAATGTATGGAAAGTTTTCAATTGCACAACGATTTGGGACTATTTGGAATTATATCTGAAGACAGATGTGCTGCTTCTGACAGACGTTTTCGAAAATTTCAGGAAAGTTTGTATAAATATCTATGGACTTGACCCTTGCCAATACTATACAACTCCTGGGTTATCGTGGGATGCCGTGCTCAAAATAACATCTGTTAAACTTGATCTTCTAACAGATATAAACATGCATCACTTCATACAACGAGGAATCAGAAGTGGTATCACTCAATGCTCACATCGTCACTCAAAAGCTAACAACAAATACTTGGAAGATTATAAAGAAAAGGATCCTTCCAAGTATCTGATGTATGTAGACGCAAACAATCTATATGGTTGGGCAATGTCACAGCCACTTCCCCATGCTGAATTCCAGTGGGTTGAAAATATAGATGAGGTTGACATTCTCAATATTGCAATAGACGCAGACATTGGATACATATTGGAAGTTGATTTGGAGTATCCAACAACAAAGCACGATGAGCATAACGATTTACCTTTCTGTGCAGAAAATAAAAAAGCACCTGGTTCGAAAACTGCGAAATTGATCACTGACTTAACTAACAAGCAAAATTATGTGATTCACTATCGAAATTTGCAGCAATGCATTGCGAATGGGTTGAAACTGACCCGTGTCCATAGAGTTTTACAGTTTAAACAATCGAATTGGATGCAGTAGTACATAAACTTGAACACCCAATATCGCAAAGCCAGTAAAAATTTGTTTGAGAAAAACTTTTTCAAGCTTTTAAACAACGCAGTATATGGCAAAACGATGGAAAACGTAAATAAAAGGAAAGATGTGAAGATTGTGACGGATTGGGAAAGCCGAGGCAGACACTCAGGCGCACGAAATCTTATATCGAAGCCAAACTTTCATAGTGCAGCCGTTTTTACCCCCAATATGGCAGCTATTCAAATGGATAGAGTATTCACATGCTACAACAAACCGACTTACCTTGGTTTCACTGTGCTTGATCTATCAAAATTGAAAATGTATGATTTTCATTATCGTTTCATGAAGCCCAAATATAATGAGAAAATTATTCTCAACTATATGGATATGGATTCATTTATTTACACTATTCAAACCAATGACTTTTACAGTGATATTATACCGGATATAGACAATCACTTTGATACTTCTGAGTACGCCCAAGATAACATATATAATATTCCGCTGAAAAATGGAAAAGTGTTGGGTATGATGAAAGACGAAAATAATGGAAAAATCATGAAGGAGTTTGTAGGATTAAGAGCTAAAATGTATTCTTAAAGTATAGAAAATGGTGATACAATTAAAAAAGCAAGAGGTGTAAAGAAACTTATTATGGATGGACTAAATTTAGATGATTATAGAGATTGCTTGTTTAGAAAAAAGATATTTAGAGGTAGTATGTACGTGTTTAGATCTATGCTTCACAATTTATATACTGAATGTATAAATAAGGTTTCTTTAAGTTATTTAGATGATAAGCGATATATAAGGGAAGATGGGGGTTAGCACATATGCTTGGGGACATTATAATATCGTAATGGTTGTAGACTAGGAAGATTGAAATAAATAAAATTGAATGAATTTAAAAAAAATATATTTTTTTTCAAAGAAAAACAAGAACAAAGGAAATGATAAAAAAATGAAAACAGTATAAATAGACTGAAGATATCAGTTTTATCCAAAAATACTAGTTTGTATATGTATCTCGTTAAAAACCTAAAATGACGACTTTAAGCAATACAAGGGAAACCTCAATAAACAACTCTCTAATCATTTAATTTTCTTACCATGCCCTTCACGAAAATCATTGCTACATATCTTGAAACCCACCTAAAATCCATCACTCAAAACATATTTGCAAATCAAATACAAACATTTCCTTCAAAACACTGATATTAGAAACCGCGTATAAGGAAAATACTGAACAGCCAATTCAGGCCCAACTCACAAATCCGCAACTTCCTCATAAGCAAACGTATTTTTTTTTCTCATGACTCACCATCAAGCACCGTTTTTTTTCATATCACACACTCAGATTAACCCAACTTCAATGGCCTTCAAATCCTCACATTAATAATCTTAAAACTAACCATATTGGTTCACACACACACACACATACACACACAATATTATAACATCGCTTACCTCTACTAATTTTCATCTTTTCCACAACTAAAATCAGAGTCCACATTTCCAGACATCACGTCACACTCGGAGTCTCCTCTTATGATAAACTCATCCAGCAGCTTAATTGTTATCCATGAAACACCGCTCGCAAATTTTTATCACTCTACTACTATACTGACCATAAACAATCCAACCTAAAATGACCTTCAAATTCTCTACATATTTACAAAATAAATTCATTAAATGTATAGATAAAATTATATCTCTTATCACATCATACAAATAATAATTCATTAAATACTAGAGAACCTCATTCAACAACTCGCTAATAGTTTAATTAGAATATCTAGGAGCCTTAACTATTGATTCTGTATTGTTGGATAGTAAGTTTAATGTAAAGCATAGAATCGTATTTTGGTATAGCATAGAATTGTATTTTGGTAGTAAACAGAAGGACTTTAACCCCATTTTTAGCAAAGCAGTTCATTAACAGATAAATAGTTCAAGCTAGACACGTGGCGGATTCCCCTCTAAACGATGACGTCATCGTTTAGGGGGGAATCCGCCACGTGTCTAGCTTGAACTATTTATCTGTTAATGAACTGCTTTGCTAAAAATGGAGTTAAAGTCCTTCTGTTTACTACCAATATACAATTCTATGCTATACCAAAATACGATTCTATGCTTTACATTAAACTTACTATCCAACAATACAGAATCAATAGTTAAGGCTCCTAGAGATTCTAATTAAACTATTAGCGAGTTGTTGAATGAGGTTCTCTAGTATTTAATGAAATATTATTTATATGATGTGATAAGAGATATAGTTTTATCTATACATTTAATGAATTTATTTTGTAAATATGTAGAGAATTTGAAGGTCATTTTAGGTTGGATTGTTTATGGTCAGTATAGTAGTAGAGTGATAAAAATTTGCGAGGGGTGTTTCATGGACAACAATTAAGCTGCTGGATGGGTTTATAATAAGAGGAGACTCCGAGTGTGACGTGATGTCTGGAAATGTGGACTCTGATTTTAGTTGTGGAAAAGATGAAAATTAGTAGACGTAAGCGATGTTATAATATTGTATGTGTATGTGTGTGTGTGCGTGTGTGTGTGTGTTTGAACCAATATGGTTGTTTTAAGATTATTAATGTGAGGATTTGAACGCCATTGAAATTGGGTTAATCTGAGTGTGTGATATGAAAAAAAACGGTGCTTGATGGTGAGTCATGAGAAAAAAAAATACGTTTGCTTATGAGGAAGTTGCGGATTTGTGAGTTGGGCCCGAATTGGCTGTTCAGTATTTTCCTTATACGCGGTTTCTAATATCAGTGTTTTGAAGGAAATGTTTGTATTTGATTTGAAAATATGTTTTGAGTGATAGATTATGAGTGGGTTTCAAGATATGTAGCAATGATTTTCGTGAAGGGCATGGTAAGCAAATTAAATGATTAGAGAGTTGTTTATTGAGGTTTCCCTAGTATTGCTTGAAGTCGTCATTTTAGGTTTTTAACGAGATACATATACAAACTAGTATTTTTGGATAAAACTGATATCTTCAGTCTATTTATACTGTTATAATTTTTATATCATTTCCTTTGTTCTTGTTTTTCTTTGAAAAAAAAATATTTTTATAAATTCATTCAATTTTATTTATTTCAATCTTCCTAGTCTACATCCATTACAATATTATAATGTCCCCAAGCATATGTGCTAACCCTATCTACCCTTATATATCGCTTATCATCTAAATAACTTAAAGAAACCTTATTTATACATTCAGTATATAAATTGTGAAGCATAGATCTAAACACGTACATACTACTTCTAAATATCTTTTTTCTAAACAAGCAATCTCTATAATCATCTAAATTTAGTCCATCCATAATAAGCTTCTTTACACCTTTTGCTTTTTTAATTGTATCACCATTTTCTATACTTAAAGAATACATTTTAGCTCTTAATCCTACAAACTCCTTCATGACTTTTCCATTATTTTCGTCTATCATCATACCCAACACTTTTCCATTTTTCAGCGGAATATTATATATGTTATCTTGGGGGTACTCAGAAGTATCAAAGTAATTGTCTATATCCGGTATAATATCACTGTAAAAGTCATTGGTTTGAATAGTGTAAAAAAATGAATCCATATCCATATAGTTGAGAATAATTTTCTCATTATATTTGGGCTTCATGAAACGATAATGAAAATCATACATTTTCAAATTTGATAGATCAAGCACAGTGAAACCAAGGTAAGTCGGTTTGTTGTAGCATGTGAATACTCTATCCATTTGAATAGCTGCCATATTGGGGGTAAAAACGGCTGCACTATGAAAATTTGGCTTCGATATAAGATTTCGTGCGCCTGAGTGTCTGCCTCGGCTTTCCCAATCCGTCACAATCTTCACATCTTTCCTTTTATCTACGTTTTCCATCGTTTTGCCATATACTGCGTTGTTTAAAAGCTTGAAAAAGTTTTTCTCAAACAAATTTTTACTGGCTTTGCGATATTGGGTGTTCAAGTCTATGTACTGCTTGATCCAATTCGATTGTTTAAACTGTAAAACTCTATGAATACGAGTCAATTTCAACGCATTCGCAATGCATTGCTGCAGATTTCGATAGTGAATCACATAGTTTTGCTTGTTAGTTAAGTCAGTGATCAATTTCGCAGTTTTCGAACCAGGTGCTTTTTTATTTTCTGCACAGAAAGGTAAATTGTTATGCTCATCGTGCTTTGTTGTTGGATACTCCAAATCAACTTCCAATATGTAGCCAATGTCCGCGTCTATTGCAATATTAAGAATATCAACCTCATCTATATTTTCAACCCACTGGAATTCAGAAGAAGGATCCTCTTCTTTATAATCTTTCAAGTATTTGTTGTTAGCTTTTGAGTGACGATGTGAGCATTGAGTAATACCACCACCTCTGATTCCTCGTTGTATGAAGTGATAAATGTTTATATCTGTTAGAAGATCAAGTTTAACAGATGTTATTTTGAGCATGGCATCCCACGATAACCCAGGAGTTGTATAGTATTGGCAAGGGTCAAGTCCATAGATATTTTTACAAACTTTCCTGAAATTTTCGAAAACGTCTGTCAGAAGCAGCACATCTGTCTTCAGATATAATTCCAAATAGTTCCAAATCGTTGTGCAATTGAAAACTTTCCAAAAATTTTCAGCTTGATTATAGTTAATCTCATTGCATTCGCTATTTGTCATTTTATTGTAAAAGCTTTCTCGAGGTGGTGAACAAACTTCATTCAATCGATCCAACGAGTTAATATAATCGTAGAGAAATACACCCTTTCTTGTAAGCAGTTGAAATTTCTCCCCATCTTCATATACTGATCTTACGATTTTCAGATCTACTGTAGAAAGGTTTTTCACTAGAGCATCCAAACTACTCTGCATGAATCTGGCTGAGTCTAAGAACCTAATCTTAATCGTTTCAAACTCATCGACTTGAATTCGTTTAGATAATGAAACGTTTAATTCCTTATTAATGGGTATAATAGATATTTCCCCATCAATGCTATCTAATTCTTTCACAAACAGATGACAATCATAGCCTGAGAGGTTGTGAAATAATATTGGAAAAAATTTCGGTACTCGATACAATAAATTGCATTCGCTATGAGCGGGGCCTCTATATTTTCCAGTAAAGTGACAGTGGTCTCGGACTCTATAATTGTCAAGCTCTTTTTTACAAATGTGACAGAAAATCGATTCCCTTTGAACCTTTTCTTCTTCCGACGATAGAGAATCACTTTACTTTGGGTTCTTGATATGATTTATATAAAACCATTTTACATCATTTACAATGGAATCAACGAATTCTTTGGGTGAATCTGGGCCTTTGTATAATCTGATTCTGTGTAATTTTTGAATCGAATGAACACTTGATGAAATAAGAGAAAGCACAAGGGGTATGTTCTTGGATTGTTGACGTTGATGAAAGTGTTGGATTGGGTGCACATGTATCGACGTCCTGAAGAAGGCATTCAAAATCTGCATAGATGACAAAAGGTACCCCGAGTTGTCGTCTATAGCTTTTGTACTGCAGCGTTGCTTTCTCCGGTTCCACCATTTTCGTGACTACTCCGCTACAGCTGTTTTTATGCAGTTGCAGTTTCTCGCTCGAAATAAAATATTGAAGGCATTTGTTGCAAACATAGATAGCACAATTGTGTAGCGTTTGTTGATAGCGAATCAACCTTTAAAGAAGAAAAAAAAAATTTACAAATCCCAAACACACACACACACTATTCACTATTACATACCTTGAAATATGTTTAATCCAAACATAATGACAATCTTCGTTGGATTGCAGCAGGAGCAGATTGATGTGATGCGATTTTTCTTGCTTTGTGATATGATATGGACCGATAACCTTTCTTAACTCTTCATCGTATCCAAATAAAATAACACTGATTGATTAGTTTAATTCCTCAAATTTGTCAATATCTTGCACCTGTAGCGGCAACTTGAGTCCCCGAAAATTCAACACTATACCGTTTTGAATATGTATAACGCTGTCTGCAATGTCATCAATTCGGTGTGATGTCGTTCTTTCTGAATTATGATCTATCGGACACATTGCGGAAATTATGCACCATTTGAAACAATAACTGTCGCGGTTCTTAATATTAATGCAAGCACGCTTATTGGCCAATTGTTTTGGTAGTGGAATATAACTTGTTTCTCTCAATGGTTTAAAATCGTTTATATTTAACTCACAGTGCGTAATTCTAACGAGAGCCCATCCACAGTCTTTCTCCTGGAATTCCTCCATTTTGTTTTGAACTTAATTAACCATATTATCGAAAGCTAATTTCAATTCACTTTTTTGAATTATCGCTTGCATTTTTGTATGGAACGACTTAATGCTTATCATGCAATCGTTTTCATCATCATCATTCATTTTAATGAATTCAGCAAAGAATTCAATGTTGTTGAATTTGAGTGTCACGCGTTCATCTAGTGCACTCATCAGATAATTCACTAACGGATCTTCCATCATCTTTCAAAACTCCGCCAAATTTAAAAGACCTTCATCTTTGTTTTCAAAAACAAGAGTTTCCATTCGCTGTCCAAAACAACTTTTTACCCTTTTAAAATGTTCGTTGAGGGGCTCTATAGATTTATTTTTGTGAGCATTGGTTCGCACATGACAACAAGCACTATTGACTTCGATATTACAAATTTCCCAAAACATTTTAAGGAATACAATTCACTTCGTGTTATTTCGCTGAGCTCAAAATATCCTAAATTGAGATGCAACAGTTTATTTTATATGGTAGAGAAAACATCCGGTCGCATGTTTCGCTTATCGTAAATAGAAAACCCTCCTACAAACATTTTTCCTGTAATGCCTACCACAACACCCACACACCCCACATATGCATTGGAATTTAATTCTGATAAACACTGATATGCTCTGCTGGTATAAATAAATATGAATAACACACCCAGTGTTTTCCCCTATGAAATTTAATAAGACAAATTTGATAATATAGTTTGTTATTTATTTTATTTATTTATATTTATATATATGTATATATATTTTAACATTATATTTTGACATTTAAATATCTAACCTACGTAATTTCTCCTTAATTCTTTGTATAGTTAATTGACTTATAAAATATTGGGGAACACCGTTTAAACTAGTTAAAAAATCACTTAAAATTAATAAAATGAAAAAAACTTTTTTCCTATTACTATTTGTTTTAAAACCCATGAAAGACGATCCAAAATTCTCCTCGTGGTAGAGGTCCACGTCATGGCATTCTCATCTCTCCTCAATGAAGGTACCCACCGCCTCCTGTACCTCGGTGTTGTATACCAGCTTTAGTCCGACGCCTGGAAATATAAAAAAACCCCAAAAAAAAAAAATTTTTTATTAACAATATTATAAAAGTTTTTAAAAAACTTACCTTTTATTACAACAAAGTACTCGTCTTCAAACCTGTTGTACACGCAATGTATGTATTCATTGCTGAATACAACTTCCGTGATCGTCCTTTCTTCTTCAAATAATTCAACGTTCTACATCTCTCAATTTAGGAAAGTTTCGACTCAAAATTCGTTTGCAAACTTAATTTTAATTCAATAAATACAGTTTCTTTTATATCAAAAAGTTTACACTCTGCACTATTCATATCAATAAATTTTCAGCAAAACTAGCAACCCACAATATACAATTCTATAAACATTTAAAATAGCCCTCGCTCAAGCTCTTATCAACATATCGAATTTCTAATTTTGAAATGTCTTTAAAATATTCGAACCCTATAAAAGAGATTACGCAACCGGCAGCAATAAAAACTCACCTCCGCAGCGATAAGAAATGAATCCAGCTGCTATTTTAAAACACATCTCACATATTCATCAATTTAGCCCATCGCTAATCTTTATTTATTATTTCCTTCTTTTATGTTTATCTTTCAAATAAGGGCAATTGTTTACGTTATGCCGATCCGATTTGCAACTAGTGCAGTAATACGATCTTTTGTGTTCCACCTTATCAGTGGAATTTCCGGTGGTTGGCATTTTCGTTTCTGGGAAGTTATTGGATTTCAAGTGGATGATTATTATTTTTGTGGTTATGGGAATATTATGTGCAGGATGTTTATGTAGATGATTCAAGGTTTAGGTATTTGGGGTAATGTGTTTCAGATATGACTCAGAATATTGCATTTTGTTGCGTGCGTGTTGTTGCGAAATTGAAGATGATGTCATAGGTGTTTCCTGGGATATGACTCAGAATTGAGATATGACTCAGAATATTGCATTTTGTTGCGAAATCAGAATATTGCGTGTTGTTGCGAAATTGAAGATGATGTCATAGGTGTTTCCTGGGATATGACTCTCACCGCGGTTGGGAAAATTCCTTTGACCTTGAACTTTGACCCTTGACCTTTGACCCTTGACCCTTGATCTTTGACCTTTGACTCTTGACCTTTGACCTTTGACCTTTGACCCTTGACCTTTGACCTTGAACTTTGACCTTGACTTCTTATCACACCTATTCATTAGCATGACTCATCGCGGTTGGTAAACACCTGGCCGTGGGAAAACACCTTGACACCGACCTTGACCTTGACTTCTTATCACACCTATTCATCAGCATGACTCATCGCGGTTGGTAAACACCTGGCCGTGGGAAACACCCCGACAGCGACCTTGACCTTGACTTCTTATCACACCTATTCATCTGCATTACTCATCGCGGTTGAGAAACACCAGCCCGTGGGAAACGCCTGCCCGTGGGAAACACCCCGCCAGCGATAAGAAATGGCGCCCCAGACAGCGATAAGAAATGGCGCCACCGGAAGCGATAAGAAATGGCGCCCCAGGCAGCGATAAGAAATGGCGCCACCGGAAGCGATAAGAAATGGTGCCCCAGACAGCGATAAGAAATGGCGCCACCGGAAGCGATAACAGGTGACGTCATGCGGGGGTGGTAATCCGATACCCGTGGGGCGGTAATCCGATACCCGTGGGAAAAAAATGGGGACCGTGGGAAAAAGTGGTCCAGAACTGCTATATCCATACTACTGATGCAAATATTATATTTAGTTCGCGAGCTTTGGTGCATTGCAAAAGTGAGCTTGAAGGTCATGGTGACTTTTAATGTATGTTTCATTTGTATTTTAACTTTATTTTGTAATCATGAAAAAATTTTGGTGATTTTTTTACAAAAACTTTTTAAAACTCGTGGAAAAAACTATCCAGGAACGTACGTACGTACAAACTAACACATACATACATCCCTCTGTTTAAAAACACTTTAATTATACTTTAAAGACCCCAAAACGTACAGATATGTTAAAAATTTCAATTTCTATTTTCGAGGCAACTACAAGAACTTCTCATTTACTGGGAAGCTTCCCATAAATCATCAATGTTTCGAGTCTTGCACTAAAAGGTCAAGAAGAGCCTATCAGAAATCAAATATTAAAGCTAGCAACAGCGCCCGAGAAAAAAATTGAAACACATTCCGGCTTAAACTGTTGGGTTTCGTAAAGTTGAACAAAAATTAACTTTGTAATGCCAATACGCAGGATCTAGGAAGACGTTGAAAAAACTGATGTTGTTTTCAAGTATTCAGGCTTGAACAAAGGACTACCGAACAGTTAATCAAAAATTAACTTTTTGAAGTCACTTCCAGCGGTTGAAAATATCATCAATAATTTTAAGGCTCAACTTCGGGATACAGAACAGAAGTTTCAAATAAGCTTTTTGAAATGATAACTCGAGCTCAAACCAAAGTTGGATAAGTCTTCAATTCCGTCTGGCCTGTCAGTTTTCAGACTGAGGAACAGCCTAGCAAAAGAAGCATTTGGAAACAATTCCCAAGAGCCAGATTAAAGTTTATAATATCATCAATACATTCTGGCATTAAGTCAAACCAATCGAATTACAATCAACTTTTTCAATTCAATACTAGGTACAAAACAGGTGAAAAAGTTATCAATGACTTGTAGACAGAACTACGGAGTACAGAAAAGTAGATCAAATGTCAACTATACTTGAAGTCAATACTAGAACCCAGGGAAAAAGTACCAACAATGTTTCTTGTGCTAATCTAAAAGATACAAAACAATTGCTTAAAAATCAACTTTCCGGAATAAAAGATAAGGCGCAAAAAAAAGTTTTAAATATATTTATATTATCTTTTTGAAAAATACCAACGACCAGGTGTAAGTGGAAAAAATTATCAATTCATTCTGGCCTGTACTAAAGAAAACAAAAAATATATAGATTAACAATTAACTTATTGACTTCAATAATTGAACTTCAAAAAGGTTAAAAATCGTCAACGCATTGTGGCTTGTATTCAAGACCAAACAAAAATTGAACAACTGTCTCTAAAATGCATTGATGATATATTCAATTTATTTCAAAAAATAATAATTGGTCAACGTTTCTCAATCCTTTCTACAGGACTGAATAAACTGACGAAATTTTTAAATTTGAATTGTATTCTTGTATCTAGACCGCAGAGACCAGTTGAAAATTTTCAATGTTTTCTGTTCTGTGCTAAAGCGTACAGAAAAGTAGATCAAAATAAACTTTTTCAAGTCAATACAATACAAGTTCCTATTAAAAGTTTAAAAATATTGTTTCTCCATTGTTGCTACTGAGCGACACAACCGAAATGGGCTAGAGAGGGGCTCAAGTCCACGAAGCCTTACCAGGGGTAAATCTGGTACCTCGGGACCCGGGGCCCAGGGAAGATAATCCTACCTCCAGTCGCGGTGAGAACCCCCCATAGAGGATGCGAACGTGGTGGCTGTGGTTATGACCCATATGCGGCTAGAGCCTCCCTTGATGCGCTTTGAAGTCTTCATGCTTCTGAGCATGGAGACTTCTGCAGCATCTTTGGGGGCTCGGCGTGGAGTTACGAGGTAACCCGGTACCGAGACCGAGAGATCGGCAGAGGATTAGGTAGGCCTCGCTTCCACCAGTAAGGTCACTGAGCCTGAACTCAGTAGGCAAACTGGTACTCCCAAGTGGTGGTGGGAGGGCGTTGGCAGCCACATGGTAGCTGCACGTTGTACAACCGCGGACCGTGAAGTAAAGCCCCCTGCGCAGGCCTCCACGTTAAAATTCAGGTACGATTCTGTTGCTACTGAGAATTTGAAAAAAATAACTTAGGCGCCAGAAAAAAGTTTGAAAACACTCAGAACTTGGTAAAAGAGGTAAATTGGAAAAAAATCAATCTTGAAAAAGATCATAAATTAGCTTTTTGATATCAATGCTACTACAAAAAATAATCAATGGACTCTGGCTTGCATTTAAAACTTACAAAACTTCGAACAAAAGTCATATTTTGCAGTTAATATTTTGGGCGAAAAAAAGGTGGAAATTTTGTGAGTACTTTCTGCACTGTTTTACACAACACTAAATTAAAATTTTCCATTCAATAACAGTTGAACGAGAAAAAGTTTTCTTATATGAAAACACTCAGGCCTAGGAAAATTGAAGAAATCATTAACGTTTTTTGGCCTGTGCGAGTATCATTGTAGGGCAAAGCACAAGAAAACACAAAACATTTTTCTGTAGTCAATACTAGGGCTGAACTTGAATTTAAAAAAAAATCATTAATTTATTCCATGGTACAGACAATCAACAATCATGGTTTAAGAGTCAAAAATAAAGCCCAGCAAATAGTTTAAAAAACCATCAATGTCTTCTGGCCTTGTATAGGACAGTAGGTCAAATTCCAACTTTTTAAAGTCGATGTTAGATAATAGAAAATAGTTTTAAATATTATTTATGCCTTCAGGCTTGTTTTAAGGTGTATATAACAGTGAATCAAAAATTTAATTATTGCAGCTACTACAAGTAAACAGTTCAAAGTTACAAATATCATCAATGCTTACTAGCTAACACTAAAGACTGACGACTTTTTGATATCAACACTAGCGCCCAGAAAAAATTTAAGAAAATTTAAAAACCAGTGTAATGGAGTCTCGTTATGGTTTTCAACCACTGCTCTTTTTCATTTCTCTCTGCATTTCAATACTTTCCTGCTTCAACGTACAAGCGGTATTTCTGCATTGTCAAATCCCGTTTTTGGCTATATGGCAGTGAAATGCGATCAAAAAAAGTGATCGACAACGGCTGTTCTTGAAAAGCCAAAATTGATTTTCATCAGCACAACAGTTCAACATATTTTGGTTCGTACACAAGACTAACGAAGAATGGAAAAAAAATTTAATTTTTGACGTCAATATTAAGGCCCAGAAATAAGATGGAACTATTATCAATGCTTCCCGGCACCTACTGAGGTCTCCCGAACATTTGAAAAATCAATTTTTTGGAAGTCAATACTAGGCACCCGCAAATATTTGAAAAGCCTGCCATACTAGAACTCGGGAAAGGTAGAAAAAATAAAAAAAACACGTTCTGGTTAAGGGATATCTCAAAAATGAACTTTTTCAAGTCAATACGAGTGCCCAGGTTCAAGTTGAAAGTATTATCAATGCCTTCTGGAGTCTATAAAAGAATAATGGTTATTCGAACCAAAATTAACTTCTGGAAGTAAATACAGGTGCTCAGAAAAAGTTGAAAAAATTATTAATGTATTCAAACATATACTGAATACGAAAAAATAAAAGATATATTAAGAGTCAATAATAGCCGTCACAAATGGATTGAAAAAATTCCATTGCATTCTTACTTATGCTTAGAAATAAACTCAGATCTGTGAATCAGAATTAAGCTTTTTGCCAATATTATGGTCGAAAATATTATCAATGCACTGTGACTTAAAAAATTACTTTATTGAAGTTAATACAAGTTTACAGCTAAAAGTCTAAAAAAATCATCACTGCTTTGGGGCGTGAAATATGATGATACGGCTTAGAAAGTAATTGAAAAATTGTCAATGCGGGTTCAGCCTCTACTAGCTAAAAATGCGATGACTGTTGCCAGGCAAGCTAAGTTCAGCGCGCTTTTTCGTGGGCGAATTATCTCTTTGTGAGTCCGAATCTATTTCATTTCAACCAGCCGTCTTACCTTCCAGAACAAACTCCTACGAAAGAAATCAAACAACAACTCTCGCACAGAGACTGAGGAAAAAA
This sequence comes from Oxycera nigricornis, assembly GCA_963942545.1. Taxonomy (NCBI): domain Eukaryota; kingdom Metazoa; phylum Arthropoda; class Insecta; order Diptera; family Stratiomyidae; genus Oxycera; species Oxycera nigricornis. The sequence goes on from OZ012662.1 coordinate 60,304,843, forward strand.
ACCATCAGGGTCCCTTAACGATAAACGCTCTACTTTGGTGAAGTTAAATCAAATTGTAAGTATACACAAGCCTTTTTCTTCGATTCTCTTAACAATGAATCAGAATCATGCTCATTATAGGGAGACCTTATTTGCAATTCATTGTTGGTTCGTTTCTTTCACGAAGTATTTATAATATCAGACAAATAACAGATTCTTTTTATTATGTTTCACCTATTCAACTAATTTGAAAGTTTTCAATTTTCCATTCATTAAGGTTACCTGCGCACATCAAAATACAACAATATTGATGGGATATAATGGAATCTGTGCTACATTTTGCTAAAATATTGACATTACATGTTTCAATAAAGTGCTGGATTATACATTATCTAATAAGCACACACTTCCACAAGGATCATCAGTTCTGTTAATATTTCTGCTTCGAAATTTGATCCAAAAAACTTCAACAAGATATTCTTCAAATTGAGAGTATCGGCAAACTTTCCATTCACATTTCATTCAAATATACAAAAACGAAATTCCTTTGCATGGCTTGGTTGGTCGATTTATTCACCGGTCATCAAAACTATCTTGAATCCACATCTCTACATATCATGGATGTGCCTAAAATACCCCATTTTTTAACTTCGAAATTGAAATTTTCAAAATATCTTTACGTTTTGAGGTCTTAAGAGTATATTTTAAGTGTTTTTAGAAAGAAGTATGAGTGTGTGTATGTACGTAAGTACGTACGTGCGTGCATTCGCGGACAGTTTTTCTACGAGCGTAACTCACGTAAACGAAGTCGTATCGACTTTGTTGAAGTGTCAATCGACGCGCCTTTGTAATTGTTGAATCGCTAATGCCGTCAAACCAGTTGCCTTCAAACCAGTTGCCATCAAAAAGGACCAGACGAGTTTTGGACGCCACCGTGGCAACATCGAACCACTTATAGAAAAAGCAACCGTAATAAAAGTACACCGTCTAAAAAGATTATCGTTTGTCTTTTCTTCTTAGTTAAATAAACCCAAAAGAGCGTGACATTTGGCCGCGGCGTGATTGCACTAGAGAGTGTTTATCTAGTGAAACTACAAAGCACGTTAAGCGGTTTCGTATCTAGAACACGTGCAATTACATCATTACAAAATACGGTTCATTTAAAACGTTTGCATAGTGCAGTTCGGTGTATTGGCACATGGTAGCAGAGCGTGATATGTATATGTAGGCGCGGCGTGATTGCATGATCGAGCAGAAGGTGGTGGATTCTTCAATTATTCCCGCATACACATTTCGCACGGGTTTTGAAACGTTGGGATTTAGCCGCAAGCGTCTCGTGGGCCCCTGATCCATCTACCGTTCATAGTTCACTCAATTATACAGGCTGCGTATACACGCATTACTAATTAACATTGCATTAACTGTAGACTTCAACACGAACAATTAAGGTCAGCGTGTCATATTAATCACTTAGGCAATTGTCTAAATTTTAACGAACATTCGCATGTTGTGCTGGCGAATGTATGATTTATTACAATTTAGCTCAAAATAATTGAATTCTTATCTATACACTGCCAAAGCAAATCTTGTTCATAAATAGTCTTGTTAACTAGACAAATAATTGCGTATACCAAGTTTATACGTGATAAATACGGTTGTGGAGTGTGATTGCGCTTGATAAATTTCTCACTTGTTAATTTTCCTCTTGCTTCCGTTATTATAAATTAATACGGCTTAAAAAATGTCTAACGATCCAGTTCTTGAGAATTTAACTGAACAAGCCATGTAATTGAAATATTTAAAGAATTTTACAGTAAATTCCATTGATAAAGTAAAAGCAGATGATCGCACCGAGCATTACTTTTAAATGCTATTAGTCATTTTAGAGAAGCACTGCAATGATTCGTTACTGATCTACTATGAAGATAAGCGATACAAAGATAATGGTTACTTCAAACAGGATCATTATACTACAGGTGAAAGTTATTATGTTGCAGCTGCGGCAAAAATGCAAACCGAGATAGATATATTAAATACAGCAAACGCAAGCACACACCAACCAACCGAGCCATGGTCGCCTAATGCGAACAATCAACAAAGTGTAACTTACATGCAGCCCATAAGTCACTCAACCCCGAAAATACCCATACCGACATTTAACGGCACTCAAAAGAAATGGGACTGTTTTAAAAAGCTTTTCACGGTAAGCGGTGTAAATGACGCGAGACTTTTGGAAATAGAAAAATTGCAGCATCTCTTGAATAGCGTGTCTGGTTCCGCCAAGCAGGCTTTAAAAGGCGTCACAGTGTCTTCTACTAACTTTAAAGTCGCGTGGAAAAAGTTGTTGCGTCGTTTTGACAGTAATAAACGTAGACTCTACATACATTTAGAAGCGCTTATAAACTTGCCCCAGGCCAGCTCAGAGTCGGCGAAGGAGTTGAGTTGTCTTGTAGACAAAACTGAGGAGGCTGTTAAAGGTCTAAACAGCCTAGGTTGCCCTATAGAGCACTATGATAATTGGTTCGTGCATTTGCTGGTGAAAAAAATTGATCGAAATACAAGAAAAGACTTGGCCATTCACGAAGAAGAGGTGGAATGTTTCTCAGCTTATAAAAACCTTTCAGGTTTTTTAGAAAACAGAATCAATAGTTTAGCCGATCCCTCTGACGTTGAAAGTGAGTCCCCGGTAATTATCTCACACCCTTCCTTCGCACTGGGTAATAAGCAAGTTGAAAAAGGTGCTGCAAAATCAATAGGCTCTCATCATGTCCAGCATGTGGGCAAATTTAAAGGTAAAAAAGCCTACGAAAGTGCCTGTTCTGTTAAGGCGAACATACTATTTACAGGTGCGTGGCCTTCATTAAACCTAGCGCCGCTGAAAGGGTAAAATACGTCAAGTCGAAAGGTCGCTGTACCAATTGCTTTTTGAACAAGCATACCAATAATTGTCCCAGCCAAAACATCTGCAATATAGGTGGCTGTGGAGCAAAACACAATTCCCTCCTTCACGCAGATCGGAGTATGCTACGCGTTCACACAGCGCAGCAACAGTTTGACGTTTCAGCCTCAGGAGATCCCGACAAGGAAACCATCTCAGAAGGATCGTCAGGTTCTTAGTGCACCTTTTCAAAGAAAGCTATTCTGTTAGCTACTGCCCGAGTTATACTGCACAACAAAGCGGGGACTAGTATCGTCGTTAATGCTCTTGTTGATCTAGGCTCAATGAGGTCTTTCATTTCGAAACGAGTCGTTGCAGCATTGCAGTTGAAAGTCTGGCCCATCAACTTGAATATCAAAGGGATAGCGGATACATTCGCCACGAGTCCCAAAGCGTTTTGTCACAATACATTAAGCTCTTGTGCTAATTCAGGGATCGAATTCGATTTTGACGCTCTTTTATTCGATTGCTTGACTTCACAGCTCCCCCCTAGAGAAATTCAACCCGCACACTGGCCTCATCTGCATAATTTAAAATTAGCTGATCCAGATTTTAAGAGATCCAAAAATATAGATTGTCTTTTTGGAGCAGAGGCTTACGCACGCATAGCTCTCGAAGGCATCAAACGTGGTCCACCCAGTGCACTCTTAGCACGAAATACGCAATTGGGCTGGATACTAGTCAGCTTGACAGTACCTGAGTCATCCGATTATACTGAGAGTTGTTTTGTGAATAAGTATATTGCTCACAGTGAAAACAACCTTTCAAATGGCTTGGCGAAGCAATGGGAGATTGAAAAAATTCCACCAAAAACTTACTTGTAGGAGGAGGAAGCAGCCTGCGAAAAGCACTTCAGCAAAACACACTTCAAAGTGAACGGACGTTATGGGGTTCGTTTACCCTTTAAAATTACCCCGTTTTTCCCAGGTTCCAGAGGAATACCTCTAAGCTCTTGGTCCAGGTAAGCCAAGCGCTTTGTTTGAAATACTAATTTAAAAGAAGCTTACGATAAGTTTATGCAGGAGTATTTACACCTAGGACACATGGAACTGGTGCCGGAGAACGAGGTCAATAATCAGAAAACTTATTACGTTCCTCTTCATGCCGTTTTGATAAAATTAGGGTTGTATTTAACGCATCCATGCCTTCCTCCAACGGGCTTTCGCTTAATGCTTCGCTTTATACAGGTCACAAGTAACAACAAGATATAGTTCTTGTTTGATTCAGGTGGCGTTGGTATGAATATGTATTTTTCAGTGACATAGTTATAATGTTTCGGCAAATTCTGATCCATCCTCTCGACCGAGACTGGCAGCGGAATTCAGCATTTTAAGTTGTGCACTGTCACAGTTAGAACTGTTTTGGCTCCTTATCAATCGCTGTGAATTGTGCGCCAGCTTATAGAGGACTTCAGCGATCTCTTTCCTTCGTTGCGCAAGGAAATTTTTGAACTTTTCCATAATTTGTCGTATGTAGATGACTTCTTTGGAGGTGCCGAGACACTGGATCAAGTCATCGCAAAACGCGACGCATTTATTAAAATTTTATCCTATGCAAAAATCGAATTAGGTAAATGGTCCGCCAATGATTCAAAGATACTTGAAAGTCTACGAAACGTCGATCAGCAGGACAAAAGAGTTGAAATTCAAGAAGTAACAAGCACCCTATGGTTGAAATGGTCTCCATCATTCGACAGTTTCTCGTTTAAAGTCGCTTCTGTTGACCAGTTTTCGTCTCATATTATTCCTGGTAATAATCCAAGGTTTAATGTAGTAACCAAACGGACCGTGCTGTCAGAGAAATCCAAATTGTTTGATCCCGTGCGATGGATATCTCGAGTTTTAATTCAGTTCACTATTCTTTGTCAGGACTTGTGGATCGATGGCCTGAATTGAGACACCCCCTTAAACGCAGAATTTCTGTTAACGTTGGAGACACTTGAACGTCAACTAAATGGCTTAGAAGCAATCAAAATACCTCGTTGGATTGTTTCAAGTTCCGATCTACAGTGATCGTTACATGGATTTGCAGACGGGTCACAACGAGCTTATTCGTCATGTATATATTTTGTTCCTGTTTCAGGTCGTCCTGCACTAATTTGCTCAATAACAAAGGTAGCTCCAGTAAATACTATATCAATTACTAGATTGGAACTATTAGCCGCTCAGCTGTTGCCACAGCTCATCGAGTACATATCGCCCAGCTTTGTCCTTAAGCCCGCAGATTTTTACTGCTGGAGTGATTCGCGTAATGTACTTTGTTTACTTAAAACAGCCCCTGCCAAGTTGAAAGTCTTTGAGGCAAATCGAGTCAGCGACACTATTACAACCCTTCCAAATGTACGCTGGAAATACGTACCAACGTCTCAAAACCCGGCTGATTGTGCTACCAGAGGCATGTCTGCTCAGGACCTAAAAAAGTTTTTTCGGTCCTCTTATGCGTTGGACCTCTTCTCGACGTAATAATAGGTTTACGCCTTTGTCAGCTGGAGAATTGGACTCCGCTCGTACTAAGGTTATGTAATTTGATCAGTCGATTCACTTTTCGAATGAGGTGTATAATCTTCGAAATGGGACGCAAACCTTGAAGGGAAGTAAAATAGCTCCTCTCAGGCCCTTCATGGACCAAAATGGGCTCCTAAGAGTTGGAAGCCGAGTAGAAGAGTGTCCGTATTTGACGTACATTGAAAAATATCCGATTATCTTAGACAAACGTTGTAGCTTGTCGCGAATCTTGGGACTATCATCAAATGTATTTACACGGCGGTCCTTAATTAATTTTGTCGGCAATTTCGAGAAAACACATCATCGTTTGTGGAAAGCGAGTTGTGAGAACTGCTATAAGTAAGTGTTCCAGATGCTTGCGCTTTTCGGGTCGTCGCCTCTCCCAACAAACGGCTTCATTGCCTTGGGAAAGGCTAGTTTATGAGTATCCATTTGCTGCTACAAGGTTGGATTATGCGGGACCAATCAAAGTGACTCCATCAAGGAGAAGAGGTATCACTTCAAGCAAAGGCTATATATGTATTTTTGTTTGCTTTGTTTCCCGCGCTATTCACGTTGAGATTGTCTCGGACTTAACTTCTAAAGCTTTTCTCGCCGCCCTTGACAGGTTTATAAGTTGGCGTGGTCTACGGAAACAAATTCGCAGCGATCAAGGCACCACGTTCACAGGAGCAAAAAAGGTGATCCGTGACGTTTTATTTACCGAAAAATCACTGGAGTTCCAAAAGCTAAAGGAATACACTGGTAACTTGAGCATCTCGTGATCTTATTCAACCCCGTATGGCCCGCACTTTGGTGGCATTTGGGAAGCTGCGGTGAAGTCATTTAAGCACCATTATAGGAGAGTCTTAGGCGAAACATCGTTGACTTTTGAAGAACATATTACGTTAGCTGCTCAAATCGAAGCATGCTTGAACTCTCGCCCCTTGTGCGCAATAACCTCCGATGGTCGAGATCCAATACCTCTAACTCCAAACCATTTTTTAGTTGGTCGCCCCCTGAGAACCTTTCCACCGGCTTTCAGCGAGTCCGACCCGACCAAAAAGTGCCAAGACAGATACATGCTTCTCTTAGCAATGAAAAACAGCTTCTGGAGTAAATCGAAAAAGGAAGTCTTGCATCATATGTTGCAATCCAATAAGGGGTACTTTCCACAAAGAAACTTCCAGATAGATGACTTAGTGCTCATAAAGGACGAGTCAGCTCCCCCATCCTTCTGGCCTTTGGCAAGGGTAACTTCGATCTTAAGCAAAAGATCCGGTCTAGTCTGATCCGTAACGGTTAAAACTGCAGAATCAACTTTTGATCACCCGGTTCATAAGCTCGTTTACTTACCTCTTTCAGAGCCAGCTTCTAAAGCATATCTTTTCTTACACTATGGCATCAGGTCTGAGTGACTTTGGGTCGCGCGTAAGAGTTAGGTGAACTATGTTAAATTACTGCGAAAGGTATCAATATACCTATATATATAATAATTATGCTTTCTTTTTGTAAAAAGTTGGTCGCTTTGCTAAGCTAGACTTAGTATTTTTTCCCTTAATATTAAGAAAACATCGAAACCAGAATCTAAAAATTAATTACGGTAAAAAATCTATTATTTTTAAATTTTGTTTATTGTTTTTGTAAGATTCTGGCAAATTGTTTATACTTTTACTGTTTTGTCGCATTTTTTTTGTTGCACGGTTGTGCAAGGCGGGTAGTGTTGAATCGCCAATGTCAACGCAGTTGCCTTGAAACCAGTTGCCTTGAAACCAGTTGCCTTCAAACCAGTTGCCATCAAAACCAGTTGCCATCAAAAAGGACCAGACGAGTTTCGGACGCCACCGTGGCAACATCGAACCGCTTATAGAAAAAGCAACCGTAATATAAGTATACCATCTAAAAGATTATCGTTTGTCTTTTCTCTTAGTTAAATAAACCCAAAAAACGAACAGTAATGTTACGAGCTGATTAGGTTTTGAAAAACTTGCTGTTGCTTGCTGGTTTGCTGTTTTGACCTGTTGAGAATCATTGCTGTCATGCGATATATCTCACGAACCAAAGATGAGATTTTCATTATTATGGAGCCAATCGACGCGTATTAATATTGGTGTAATTCTGTTTAATTTTTTTTTAATTTATTAAAAAAAAAATTCCAAAAAAATTAAGGTTTGTCTCATAAACAATGAATTTTTAGCCTGATTTGCAAACCGCACTGATTAATGTCTATAAAATTTATATACTGCAAGTAATTCTAAAAAAACCAAGCCAAATTTTTTTTAATGACTACGAAAAAAAAACCCAAATAAAAAATTATCAAGTCATCATGACCTTCAAGGTCATTCATGTGTAAACGTTTAGTTTTGAAAGGCGAAACATGTTTGATATTATAAAAATCAGAACTTTATTATTAAAGCAATATTTACCAGATATGTGAAAGTGACTGCATGATCGTAATCTTGTCTGTACAGCGCTAGGCGCTTATTTACCCCTCAGATATGACTGCGTTTTCGCAATCTTGTACTAAGGTTCAGAAATTTCAAAAAAACGAGTCGCGATAATGCGTTGACTATGGTCAAGAAATTAATGAACACTTTCCTTACCAACTAGATCTCTTTAATACAACTTTCCTATGTTCTAAACTTACCAATTAATCGATAAATCAATTGTATTCTTGACTCATCCACTTGAGGTTTATTGCTCCTTATGCATATGAGTTAATTTACAACACCTTTTTCTCTTTTAAAACTTATCTTTATTAACAAGACAAGCGTCTTTACTATTTGAATTACAAATCAAGAAGAAGCTTACATTCTACATCTAAGCTACTTATATTAAAAAATACTGCTGATGCAGCGTCTGGCGAATCCATCCGTGGCTAGCGTAATTCCAATGAAGATGCACTTGTGAAAAATGCTTACGTTGATCGTTGCATTTATTCATAGAAGTTGATTGTTGTGTTTGATTCCTCATAAGAAGACCCACTTGTGGAAAATGCTGACGTTGATCGTTGCATTTTTGATAGAGGTTGATTGTAGTATTTGATTCCTCCTAAGAAGATGCACTTGTAGAAAATGCTTACGTTGATCGTCGCAGATCGTTGTCTGGTTTTATTGTGAAAATGCAAGTCTCTATCTTGCTTAGCCTTAAGCTTTTCAATATTTTTCTTACGAATGTTTTCGATATCTTCAGACGTGGCGCTACTAAAACGTCCAAAGAATAAGTCTACCGGTTTTCTGCCAGTGACGGAGTGAATTGAGTGATGATACTCTATTACTGCTTTTTCTAAAAGCTGGTCAAAAGAACTTGTTGGTTCTTCCCTTTTTAAACAACGCATTGTTTCAGTCAATGTTGAGTGCCATCTTTCTATTTGGCCATTGACCTCACTTTTATAAGGAGGGGTCCGATAGGTTTTTATTTGTAATTCATCCTCCAACATGAACATTAATGTGGGGGATCTGAGCGCTCCCTCATTATCAATTACCACATTCTCTGGTATACAAAAATAAAAAAGAATGTCTCTAAGGGGGTCTTTTAAATCTTCTACTGATTTAGAAGCGATTTTCTTAACAATCGCAAATTTAGAAAATTTATCTATTGTCGTGAGAACACGGTGTTTCTCGGTGGCAAATAGGTCAATATGTATCGTGTGACCCGGATATTTGGGAATTGGGGTTGCGTGAATAAATGGCTTGTTAGGGTGCCTATCATATTTGCACTCCTTACATACAATACATCTTTTTACCAATCTTTTTATTTTGGCAGCCATTTTTGGGAAGTAAAAATTTTCTAACAATTGTTTGCGGTTTTCTTCTGCGTTTCTATGTGCTCTTTTATGCACGTGCAGAATTCGATCTTCCTGTTCAAATTCATTAGGAACATCTTCTACAATTTTTCGCGTGAATCTTACTTTATAGTTTTTAAAGTGATTTGGATAGACTGATTGGATTATGCCTAATGTGGATTCGTCTGTGCATAGTCCATTAATTGCTGTTGGACTTAAATATCTTTTTAGAATTTGAATGACCTGTTGTTCCGTGTAGGATTCTTGAATGAATGTATGTCTTATATAGTGCTGGAAAGGATTTTCGACTTGATAACTATTTTCGTTTCCTTTTTTGAGAATGATTTGATTCCGAAAAACGTTAATCGGAGATTCTACTATGGCTATGAGATCATGTGATGAAGTGTCCGCACTGTGTTCAGTGGGTGTCATTGAATTGACTTCTGAAGAATTCGGTGGCTTCGAAAGTGAGTCTGCGACAATGTTGGCTTTGCCTGGTTTGAACTTCAATTCGTGATTATATTCCTCCAAAATTGCTTTCCAGCGCTTCATTTTGGAGTTCGTATTTTTATGGCTAAGCGCATAAGTTAAGGGCTGGTGATCTGTATATATTATCACCTTTTTAGAACCGTACAGGTAATTTCTCAACGAGCTGAGCGCAAATATTATGGCGAATATCTCCTTTTCATTGGTCGCGTAGTTTTCTTCTGTTTTGCTAAGTGTTTGCGATAGGAAGGAGATTGGTCTATCTTCTTGTGCCAAAACAGCACTAATAGCAAAATTAGACGCATCAGTGGTTAGCTCAAAGGGTTTTGAGAGATCAGGGTGTGCTAGAACCACTTCTTTGGATGCTAAAGACCTTTTTAACTTTTCGAATGCGTCGAGTGCTTCTTTTCCATGAAAGATAGCTTTATTTTGAGACAGATTTTTGGACACGCGTCCATCTTCTACCCTTAAAAGGGATGTCAAGGGTTTGGCGATTCGAGCGTAGTCTCGGATAAAGCGCCTGTAATAGCCTGACATACCAAGAAACGAGCTGAGTTGTTTGAGCGTCTTCGGAGGCGGGAAAGAAACAATGGCTTCTACTTTCTTTGGATTACTTTTAATCCCTTTAGTACTTATTATAAAGCCTAAGAATTCAACTTCTTCTGTTAAGAATTCACATTTGTCGAGATTTTCTTTCATATTAGCTGTTTCTAGGGTTTTGAGGACAATTTCAAGGTTTCTGAAATGTTCTTCCTCACTTTGGCCGAATATAATTATGTCATCAATATAAATGTAGCACCTTGTGCCGATGTGTTCTCTAAGGATATCATCTAAGGCACGCTGAAAAATGGGCGGACCATTTTTTAGTCCAAACGGTAATCGAACAAATTCATATTTTCCATTGTTTCTGGAAAACGCTGTCTTTTCGATATCACATTGTCTAAGAGTTATTTGGTGGAATCCACTTTTAAGATCCATAATCGAAAAGAATTTTTTGTTACCCAGATTAGAAAGAACTTCATTTATTTCTGGGATTGGGTATGAATCTGTGATGGTAATAGAATTCAATTTTCTGTAATCAAAAACAAGTCTGAACTTTTTTTGTCCAGATGCATCTTCTTTTTTGGGAACCACCCAAACAGGGGCATTATAAGGGGATCTTGACGGTCTGATAATTCCGTGATAATTCCGTCGCTTAGGAGCTTTTGAATTTCGTCTTCGACTACACTTTTAAGAGCTTGAGGATATGGGTATGATTTTGAATATACAGGATCGCTTGTAGTCGTACGAATTTCTCCTTTAACCGTTGTTGCAAAGGTTTGTTTTAGATTAGGATCGGAGAGTACATTGTGACAATTTTTCAAAATAACTTTCAACTGATTTTCTTGGGAGAAAGTCAGTGCTTCGTGCGAATCTTGATATGATTGATATTTTGGGAAAGCTGTTGTTTCAAAGGAATGTTAAGAGTTGTTTTTAGTGTCATGTAATCCTTATTTGTGTCGATGATAGCCTGTAAATTTTTCAAAGTATCATTACCAATAATACCGGCAAAAGTTTCTGACTTGGGAAGAATAAAGAATTTTAATTTCTCTGTGTGTGGGCCAAAGAGATTTACAAATGCGTGATGCGTTACGTTAACAGCACCACCAACAGAATTCACTGTAAAGGGTTTTTCATTATCTATTGGATTAAAATTAGTTTGTGTTGAATGTAATTTTATTGGACCTTGTATCAATTAAAAATTTCAAGTTTTGTCCGCTCCTCGCGTTGTATTCAAAATACGGATGCGAAAAGCTCACAGATCTAAAAAATTAACGGTGCCGGTTTCCTCAGTTCCATTTAAGTCCATCACGTCAATGTATTCCTCCAAGGATATTTCTTTCTCTGTAGATGGTCCTCCTGTTTGCATAGCAAATAGCCTTTGTTGTTTGTTTGGGCCATTTAATTGAGCTGATGTCAACTGCTGGGGCCTTTTGCTAGGAAACATGGGTCTCCTCATTGGGTTCCGATTTTGGTAGTTGATCGCGTGTGAATTAAGTGAATGGTCTACGTCCATTGGTTCGTATACCCTTGGCTTGGGAGGTAGGTGGTTATATTTAGGGTTTGGATTTTGGTATTGAAATTGTCTTTCAAATTGCGGCTTTTGAGGGACTCGAGAATTGTGCAAAAGTTCAGGATGAAAATTATGTTTGTGAATAAACCTATTATAGTTCCCATTATTGCTCTGAAATCTTTAATTGTCCATCTTTGGTGGCAAAGGAGGAGCTACCTGTCCGGTGTGCAAATATTTTTTTCTGATGGAATTGTTCGCATGTTGTGTGCGATAATTAACATTCTTTAATTTGAGGCATAGAGACAAGGCCTGTGGAAGATCCACCGGTTTGCGAATGCTTAATAATCGTAGCAAATCACCTCTCAGGCCTCTAACAAAAGTGTCTAGAGCCTTTTCCCGATAACACGCTGTTAAACTATTCAGTGAGTCTTGATTGAGATCCATAGCAGACAATTTATTAAGAATAAGGGATAGATGCCGATAAACACTTTGGTAAAATTCATTTATAGATTCAGCACCTTGCACAAGCGTAGTAAGTTGGTACTCAAGGGTACCCAAATCGCTCTTGTCGGCGTAATGCAAAGTTAAACATTTTGAGATTTTGGGCCAATTTAGTGGAGTGTTGTATGACTCCAGGGCAATATCAGCCTGCCCAACGACTTTATTACGAATTACAGAGAGAATCCCATAATACTTAGAGGTTCCTTTCAGATGCTCATAGATGCGCAGAATACGTTCTACGCTTTTTCTCCATGAGTTGTATTCGCTGGGGTCCCCTGAAAATGTCCGCAGACTTTTTACTACATCAGGAATCTTATCCATATCAGATAAGTTCCTGTCATTTTCAACATTAATTGGCACATCGGTTTCGTTACTTATGTCCGCGGCAGGATTCATGAAATTTGTAAAGAATTGTCGGCCCTGACTTTGCAGGGTTTCGGAAACAACATGAGCTATATAGATTCTTAGATTTTCGTTATTAGGAATGGCATTTTCCTCATTTCTGATGCCTTCCGCGGCTTCTGCGCGTAGTACGGGAGGACGAAGCAGGTTATTGGGGTTTGCCATTTTGAAAGGTCACCAGGTATTTAATTTAAAATTGTATGAAGTACACTCAAAGGTCGTCGTGAGGATTTCACTGTACACTTGTTTTTACACTAAGCACAATAAACACAATTTACACAATATGATATGAATATATGATAATAATATAATAGCAAAAAAATATGGTAATAATATTAAAGAATGTTTGAAAGCAAAGCTAATGTATGTGTTCTTTTATTTTATTTTTTTATTTTATTTACTCTTTCTATAAAAAAAGCTGTTAATATAAGCTTTGTTATTTATTATTTTTGAGATAAATTGATATTTAAATTTTTTCTTAAAATACTTAACTTACAGAACCACTAATCCTGCGATGTTACTCTTGGTGGTCGTTTTTCGAGAAAATGTGTTGATGTGCTTCCTGTTTGGATTTTACTCCTTTTAGTGGCAGGGTTTGTCACTTTTTCTGGACCGCTCCGCTTGGCGAGGTTGGCAATAACTCCATTTTGCTTTTTCTGCTGGCTACTGGGGGGCCTTCCTGACCATACTTCTTTTTTTCCTTTGAAGGTGACTTCGAGGATCAAACACACAAAAAGTATCGCGGATCACGGTCCCTGCTCGGGCGCCAGTTAATTTACAACACCTTTTTCTCTTTTAAAACTTATCTTTATTAACAAGACTACTATTTGAATTACAAATCAAGAAGAAGCTTACATTCTACATCTTAGCTACTTATATTAAAAAATACTGCTGATGCAGCGTCTGGCGAATCCATCCGTGGCTAGCGTAATTTCAATGAAGATGCACTTGTGAAAAATGCTTACGTTGATCGTTGCATTTTTCATAGAAGTTGATTGTTGTGTTTGATTCCTCATAAGAAGACCCACTTGTGGAAAATGCTTACTTTGATCGTTGCATTTTCGATAGAGGTTGATTGTAGTATTTGATTCCTCCTAAGGAGATGCACTTGTAGAAAATGCTTACGTTGATCGTCGCATTTTCCATAGATGTTGTTCAAGCGTATGATCATGTTTGGCGTTAACTTATGCAATTCCTTTTCTCTTAGTCATTAGTTTTCACTGGGTCATATATTTGTCAACAAAGAATCCACAACACAGGGTTCACATTGCGAACGATCATTCGTAGCCGTGTCAATACTCATATTACATCTTGGCGTGTGCCATACGTTATTCGTGTGGTGTGCTTACATTACATGATTCAATTTTACGTTGCAATCTAGGATTTGTAATGTGGTGAATTATGACATAGTGAGAAACACAATACCCTCGGGGTAAAAGCGATGAGTGTTATAAAATGAGGTATAATACGAATCATGCTCAAAGTGGTTTGTTGGTCTAGAATGCAAGATTTTGCTTATATAATACTTTACATTTGTGTACCTATGTGGTGTGCAATAATTTTATTCTATTTTTGGGTACATTTTTCATTTTACCGTTAATTTCTAACGTTACATTAACATTATCAATATCTACAACTTTAATGGTTTGGATTTTGGTATTGAAATTGTCTTTCAAATTGCGGCTTTTGAGGGACTCGAAAATTGTGCAAAAGTTCAGGATGAAAATTATGTTTGTAAATAAACCTATTATAGTTCCCATTATTGCTCTGAAATCTTTAATTGTCCATCTTTGGTGGCAAAGGAGGAGCTACCTGTCCGGTGTGCAAATATTTTTTTCTGATGGAATTGTTCGCATGTTGTGTGCGATAATTAACATTCTTTAATTTGAGGCATAGAGACAAGGCCTGTGGAAGATCCACCGGTTCGCGAATGCTTAATAATCGTGGCAAATCACCTCTCAGGCCTCTAACAAAAGTGTCTAGAGCCTTTTCCCGATAACACGCTGTTAAACTATTCAGTGAGTCTTGATTGAGATCCATAGCAGACAATTTATTAAGAATAAGGGATAGATGCCGATAAACACTTTGGTAAAATTCATTTAAAGATTCAGCACCTTGCACAAGCGTAGTAAGTTGGTACTCAAGGGTACCCAAATCGCGCTTATCGGCGTAATGCAAAGTTAAACATTTTGAGATTTTGGGCCAATTTAGTGGAGTGTTGTATGACTCCAGGGCAATATCAGCCTGCCCAACGACTTTATTACGAATTACAGAGAGAATCCCATAATACTTAGGGGTTCCTTTCAGATGCTCATAGATGCGCAGAATACGTTCTACGCTTTTTCTCCATGAGTTGTATTCGCTGGGGTCCCCTGAAAATGTCCGCAGACTTTTTACTACATCAGGAATCTTATCCATATCAGATAAGTTCCTGTCATTTTCAACATTAATTGGCACATCGGTTTCGTTACTTATGTCCGCGGCAGGATTCATGAAATTTGTAAAGAATTGTCGGCCCTGACTTTGCAGGGTTTCGGAAACAACACGAGCTATATAGATTCTTAGATTTTCGTTATTAGGAATGGCATTTTCCTCATTTCTGATGCCTTCCGCGGCTTCTGCGCGTAGTACGGGAGGACGAAGCAGGTTATTGGGGTTTGCCATTTTGAAAGGTCACCAGGTATTTAATTTAAAATTGTATGAAGTACACTCAAAGGTCGTCGTGAGGATTTCACTGTACACTTGTTTTTACACTAAGCACAATAAACACAATTTACACAATATGATATGAATATATGATAATAATATAATAGCAAAAAAATATGGTAATAATATTAAAGAATGTTTGAAAGCAAAGCTAATGTATGTGTTCTTTTATTTTATTTTTTTATTTTATTTACTCTTTCTATAAAAAAAGCTGTTAATATAAGCTTTGTTATTTATTATTTTTGAGATAAATTGATATTTAAATTTTTTCTTAAAATACTTAACTTACAGAACCACTAATCCTGCGATGTTACTCTTGGTGGTCGTTTTTCGAGAAAATGTGTTGATGTGCTTCCTGTTTGGATTTTACTCCTTTTAGTGGCAGGGTTTGTCACTTTTTCTAGACCGCTCCGCTTGGCGAGGTTGGCAATAACTCCATTTTGCTTTTTCTGCTGGCTACTGGGGGGCCTTCCTGACCATACTTCTTTTTTTCCTTTGAAGGTGACTTCGAGGATCAAACACACAAAAAGTATCGCGGATCACGGTCCCTGCTCGGGCGCCAGTTAATTTACAACACCTTTTTCTCTTTTAAAACTTATCTTTATTAACAAGACTACTATTTGAATTACAAATCAAGAAGAAGCTTACATTCTACATCTTAGCTACTTATATTAAAAAATACTGCTGATGCAGCGTCTGGCGAATCCATCCGTGGCTAGCGTAATTCCAATGAAGATGCACTTGTGAAAAATGCTTACGTTGATCGTTGCATTTTTCATAGAAGTTGATTGTTGTGTTTGATTCCTCATAAGAAGACCCACTTGTGGAAAATGCTTACTTTGATCGTTGCATTTTCGATAGAGGTTGATTGTAGTATTTGATTCCTCCTAAGAAGATGCACTTGTAGAAAATGCTTACGTTGATCGTCGCATTTTCCATAGATGTTGTTCAAGCGTTTGATCATGTTTGGCGTTAACTTATGCAATTCCTTTTCTCTTAGTCATTAGTTTTCACTGGGTCATATATTTGTCAACAAAGAATCCACAACACAGGGTTCACATTGCGAACGATCATTCGTAGCCGTGTCAATACTCATATTACATCTTGGCGTGTGCCATACGTTATTCGTGTGGTGTGCTTACATTACATGATTCAATTTTACGTTGCAATCTAAGATTTGTAATGTGGTGAATTATGACATAGTGAGAAACACAATACCCTCGGGGTAAAAGCGATGAGTGTTATACAATGAGGTAAAATACGAATCATACACAAAGTGGTTTGTTGGTCTAGAATGCAAGATTTTGCTTATATAATACTTTACATTTGTGTACCTATGTGGTGTGCAATAATTTTATTCTATTTTTGGGTACATTTTTCATTTTACCGTTAATTTCTAACGTTACATTAACAGTATCAATATCTACAACTTTAAATGGTCCACCATATGGTGGTTGACCTATTTTTCTTATTTTCATTTCTTAATACTAACTTATCGTTTATGCTAATACTAATTGTATTTTTTAACTTCCCAGTTTATGGGAAGTTCTTGTAATCGCCTCGAAAATCGAAATAGAAATTTTCAACATATCTTTACGTTTTGAGGTCTTTAAAGTATATTTTAAGTGTTTTTAGAAACAAGTATGTGTGTGTGTATGTACGTACGTACGTACTCATGTGCGTTTGTGGATAGTTTTTTCAAAGAGCGTACATCACGTAAACAAAGTCGTATTGACTTCGCTGAGGTGTCAATCGAAGCGTCTTTGCAATCTTAAGAGCTGATTAGTTTTTGGAAATTTTTGGTTGGGGAGGTTTGTTGTTTCGCCCCTTTGAAGGTCATTTCTGTCATGCACTATATCTCGCGAACCAAATATTGGATTTGAATTGCTAAGGTGTCAATCGACGCGTATTAACATTTTTATGATTCTGTCAAGTTTTAAATGTTTTAAATGTTGCAGCCGTTTTTCAATTTAAGGAAAAAAAAGTGCAAAAAATTAGGTTTTTTTCATATACAATAAATTTTTAACCTGATTTATGAAACGCAGTATTCAATGTTTATAAAATTTATACACTCCAGACAGTTTTTGTAGAAAACTAGCAAAATTTTTTTTCATGATTACAAAAAATTAAATGAAAAATCATTAAAAGTCATCATGATTTTTAAGGTCATTTGTGTCATGCACTATAGCTCACAAAGCAAACATACGATTTGCTTTGCTAAGGTGTCGTTCGACGCGTATTAACATTTGTATGATTCTGCTAAGTTTTTGAAAAAAATGTTCGAGCCGTTTTTTTAATTTAAGGAAAAAAGTGCAAAAAATTAGGATTTTTTCATAAACAATAAATTTTTAACCTAATTTACGAAACACAGTAATCAATCTTTAAAGAATTTATACACTCCAAACAGTTTTTAAAAAAAAATGCAAAACTTTTTCTCATGATAACAAAACAAATTAAATAAAAAATAAAAAATCATTTAAAGTTGCCATGTAATGGCATGAATGATATAACCTTATATCTTTTATTTTAAAGACTGTTGTTAAGCCAATCAAAGTTTATTAATATTTGCATACTTGAAACAGATTTTGAAGTTTTTAGAGTACCGTGTTTTAATTGTAATATGCAAATTGCTTAAATTTTGAAAAGCAAAATAATTAATCAAATTTGCATTTGTAGTAATGAACGCTTTGAATGGTAAAATGTTTTGTAGTCAATACTTTGCTGGATCACATGCTTTAAAAAGCTTTCATCAAATGACAAAAATGTAATTTTTAGTAGTTTTGGTCTTTAGTGTTCTTAAGATTTTAATTACTGCCTCCATCATCATTCGTGAGGCTATTTAGTTTTAACATGCAATTAAACCGATTATGAATGTTTTTCAAACCCAACTGAAAACAAGCCGCGAGGTGCGACCCTTGAGGTCCACACGGTCAACTTCCCAGTAATATGTACATAAACATCAACAACATTAAACACAATAATAATTTTGAAAATAATACTACTACTAATAATAACAATGAGAGGTATTCACAGCAGTAACGGGAACGAGTTAATATGAATCATATCGCCTACGGGAGGGTCCATTGATTACGTAAGGTTTTTGGTCGATGAGGACAGATTGAATATTCACGCGGATCAATCGGTGGGGGCCTTTTTAGTCTTAGAAAATTTTGTATATGCAGTCAAAAAAAGGTTCAATTGCATGTAAAAGTAAAATGTATTACAAATGATGATGGTTATTGAAATCTTACGATTACTCAAGAATGAATCTACTAAAAACTACAATTTTTTATTCGATGAAAGCTTTTTAGAGCATATGATCTTGCAAAATATAGACTACAAAACATTTTGCCATTCAAAGCGTTGATTCCCGCAAATGTAAATTCGATTGAAATTTTGTTGGTTTTCAAAATCTAAGCAGTTTTTTTAATTAAAAGGCTATAAAAACTATTGAAAATCTGCTCAAATTATGCAAATATTTTAAAACTTTGATTGAATTTACAACAATTTTTTTTAAAATAAAAGATATAAAGTAATATCATTCGTATAAACCCTCCTAACATGGTAACTGATTGATGATTTTTATTTTTTATTTCCATAATCATGGAAGAAAATTTTGCTGGTTTCTCTTCAAAAACTGATAAGAATGTATAAAAACTATAAACTGGTATCACTGTGCTGTGGAAATCAGGTTAAAAAACATTTTTTATGAAAAGAAACCACAATTTTTCGCATTTCCTTCTATTAAATTAAAAAACGGCTGAAACGGATTTTTATAAAGTTAAAAACTTTACAAAGATGTTACCACACGTAAACTGACACCTTAATGATGCAAATATTATATCTGGTTCGTGAGATATAGTGAATGATAAAAATGACCTTGAAAATCATAATGATTTTTAATGATTTTTAATTTTTAATTTAATTTTTTACGTAATCATGAGAAAAAGTTTTGATGATGTTTTTAGAAACATTGTTTGGAGTCAATAAATTTCATGAAAATTGATTACTATATTTCGCAACTCAGGTTAAAAATGTATTGTTTATGAAAAAAACCTAATTTCTTGCACCTTTTTTCTTAATTTAAAAAACGGCTGCAAAGTTTTTTTTTACAAAATTCGACAAAAGAACAAATATTGTAATACGCGTCCATTGACACCTAAATTATGCAATTCGTATGTTTGTTCGCGAGATATAACGCGTTACAGAAATGACCTTGGAGATCATGATGACTGTTAATGATTTTTGATTTTTTATTGTTTTTTTTTTAATCACGAGAAAAAATTTTGATAAAATTTTTAAATAAACTTTTAAAAATATATAAATTATATAAACATTGATTACTTGGACTGGAAAATAAGCTTAAAAATTAAGTGTTTTTGAAAAAACTCTCGCACTTTTTTTTTAAAAGTAAAAAAAGGCTCGAAGGATTTTATTAAAAACTTCATAAAATCACATAAATATTCATACGCGTTGATTGACGCCTTGGTCAAAGAAGTCGAATGTTTGGTTCGCGAGATATAACGCATGACAGAAATGACCTTCAAACGGGCAAAACAGCAACCCCCCCCCCCCCCGATCAAAGTGTCCCAAAAGTTAATCAGCTTTTAAAATTGGAAAAACGCTTTGATTGAGACCTTAACAAAGTCGATAGGACTTTGTTTACGTGAGTTATGCTCGTAGAAAAAAGTGTCCACGAACATACGTACGTACGTACACACGTACACACACACACACACATGTCCCTCTCTAAAAACACTTTATATATACGCTATAGACCTCAAAACTTAAAGAAATGTTGAAAATTTCAATTTCGATTTTCGAGGCGATTACAAGAACTTCCCATATACTGGGAAGTTAATGAGAAATAAGTATTAGTAATCGTGGAAAAATACAAATTAAATGATTATGCCGGAAGCATGGCAGTTTTGAATACAACTATTCAAAATGGCCACCACGCGACAAAATCTCTTCAGTGGGCGTAATAGCAAAGACTGCATTAATTTTTGCTAGCGCTCTTTTGTCCTTCAAAAATTGAAATGAAAATAACAAATAATGTAGAAAAGGCTTTGTAACCTAGCGCCGTCCGCCTCCCGATTAATCTGCGGGAATATTAAATCATCCCCCTTACTTTCGTAATCAATGGACGCTCCCGTAGATGATACGATTAATATGAGGCCATTCCAATTATTGTTATGAGAGGTACATTTTTATTATTTAAAGTAGTAATATTTTCATAATTTTTATTTTGTTTAGTATTTTTAATATTTATGTGAATATTACTGGGAACTTGACCGTGTGGACCTCAAGGTTCCAACGTCGTGGCTTGTTTTTGTTTAATTTTGTGCACGTTTAGTCTTCGTTAATTCAATTATTTCTCTGGCCTTACTTATAGAATATCTGAGTCTTGCTTTTAATTATTTAGCATAATTGTCAATATAATAGACTTTGTCTTGACACGTGAGTATTTAATTAGGCAGATACGATAATTTACCAATTATTAGCTCGTATAAGGTGTAGTTATTGTCTACGTGAGGGGTGGTGTTGTACGCGAAAGTATAATATGGTAACCATTCATCCCAATTCATATCTTCAGTGAAAGCTAACATGTATTCGTTAAGAACTCGATGATTTCTTTCTACAGTACCTAAAGTCTCATGGTGGTATGGTGTGGAAAATATCTGTCTTATTTTTAACATTTCACAAATCTCATGCATCAACTTGTTAGTAAACTCAGTGCCTTGATCTGACTTCAGTACTGTAAAAGATCCATAAGTTAGTATTAAATTATTTACTAGTGATTTGGCTACAGTGCAAGCACCTTTAGTCTCTAGTGGAGAAGCAATGACAAATTTTGTCAATTCACATTGCATTGTGAGTATGTATCGATAACCGTTGGAGATACGAAGTGGACCAACAATATCAATGGCTATGGTCTCAAAACTTGTCGACGGAGTGTCTGTTTTTATCATATTTTCTTTTGTGTGGCGTATTTGCTTGTTTATTTTACATTGTTCACAATTGTTCACATACTTCTTTATCATTTTGCTCATGTTCTTCCAGCAGTAGCGCTGTTTGAGTTTTAATGTTGTTTTCCTGATTCCTAAATAACCTTCATGTCGCGTATCATCGTATTCTTCAATTAATTGGTGTTGAACTGCAGTATTCTTTATGTTTTGTGGGGGTTTATATATAATTATTTTCAACTTTGCACAAGTGCTTTGTTGCAACTTATTTATTATATTTTTCAATTCACTTAGATTCAATGCCTGGAATATCTCATCATTGATGGATAGAGCTAGCGTATGGATGTTCCAGTTAAGCACTGTGTCCAACAACTTCTTCATGATAGATACGTCTATCGTATTAGAATTATCATTGTGGTCAGGAAGCTTAGCATTGTTTAAAGATGCTGTAACTGATTGATTGTCATTAACAGAAACGTGTTTCTTGTTAGATTTATCACAACATTACACGTGTATTTCATCTTTTGTACGTACGATTTTAAATTTATTTGCTTGATACAACATAAATTTCAATTTAACAATATTATGGATATCCGATATCGATGTACATTCCCATACTAGAAGTTGATCAGGCTTCGTATGTAGTTCGGGAGTTTCATCATTAATGTGCACTTTAACATTATTGTCTGACTCTTTCTTAGTCGACATACCCCTAGTTATCGTCAATGTTTTCTTGATACTATTATCGTTATCAAGAGGAATCATCTTTTTTTAAATGTCCGAATTTAGCTTTATTCTGGAC
Source organism: Oxycera nigricornis (assembly GCA_963942545.1). Classification (NCBI taxonomy): domain Eukaryota; kingdom Metazoa; phylum Arthropoda; class Insecta; order Diptera; family Stratiomyidae; genus Oxycera; species Oxycera nigricornis. The sequence goes on from OZ012662.1 coordinate 60,326,943, forward strand.
AATGCATCCGCGTTCGTGTTTATTTTACCTTGTTTATAAACCATGTCAAAATCGTAATCTGATAAATCTAATTGTTTTCGTGTTAGTTTAGAGGAAGGATTTTTTATGTGTGAACAGAGATACTAGTGGCATGTGGTCAGTTACCACTACAAATTTTCTACCGTATAGGTATGGTCGGAAAAAGTTAATTCCCCAATGTGTCGCTAGTAGCTCTTTTTTGATAACAGGTTTGTTTAAATCATGCTTTCCCAAAGACTTACTTGCGTACGATATTGGCAAATCGTGTACAATTTCACCTTGAGAAAGGACTGCACCTAGAGCATAACTCGATGCGTCTGTTGTTAGAATAAATGGTTTGGTAAAATCTGGATATTGCAATATTGTTAGTTGGATTAGCTTTCCCTTCAAAATTTCAAAAGTATTTTGCCATTTATCATCCCAAATAAAAGGTACATTTTTCTTAAGCAGACCATTGAGACATTTTGCGATATCCGCAAAATTTTGGATAAAATAATTGCAAAACGCTACGAATCTTCGTTCTTCGTCTGTATTTTTAGGAATCGGATAATTCCTTATAGTCTCATCCTTTGATGGATCAGTTCTTATACCCTAACTGGTAATAAGGTGTCCTAAATATACAACGTCGGATTTAAGAAATTGACATTTGCTGGCATTCAATTTCAAGTTATATTTGTTTAATCGTGACAAAGTTTTAATCAGGATTCTATTATGATGAGCGATACTACAACCAAAAATTATAAGATCTTCAACATATAGAAAAGCTTCTGAATCGAGACCAGATAACGCAATTGTGAGCATGCGTTGAAAACTGTTTTATGAGATTTTCAAACCAATAAGTAATCGTTTACATTGTAAATGTCCGTTTCCAGTTGAAAAAGCTGTAAGTGGTCTAGAATCTTGATCTAGCTCTATTTGATGGAATGAACTAGTCATATCCAACGTTGAAAAATACTTAGCTCTTCTTGAAATGATGTCATTGTTTGCTAGTTCCTGAGTTTTTGCTTCTATCTCTTCTCGTTGCGCATGTGGCAATTTATAATTTTTAATAAAAACAGGAGTTTTGTCTGAAGTAACAATTTTCTGTCGGTAAAAATTATTTGTAGATAATTTGTCACTTTCGAGACGGAAGATGTCTTGGAAGTCAGAAATGATTTCCAGAATACTATCCTTTGCCATTTGATCGGTTGTATCCATCTTTATTCCGTTCAGGAGTTTATTTAGACGCTTAGCACATATTTTGGATTTCTCGTTGCCTCGTTGGGATGTTTTTATAATTGAATAGTCACTTAGTGGTTCAATATCAACGTTGAAACAGTCTATTTTCGTTGATGTTTCGTTAGTATTAAGTACTTTAATGTGACATATGCCTTTAGTTGGAATTATTGTGTTTCCTACGAACAAACCCTTTTTGTATCTCTTTATTCACTACTATGCTATCTACTTTCCTTATCAGGTTTACAGGTATGATTGCGTCCGTTCTTGCGGGTATTTCAATTTGAACAATCTTTAATGGTTTCGTGCTCATTGGTTTTACAAAATCTTCGTTGTTAATTGTGAACGTTATCGTATATGTCTCAAAACATATTTTACAAAAGAATTTTTCAAGAATATCTCTTCCAATAATTCCGTCAGTAAAGATTGGAAAGTTATCTTCCACTATTTGAAAGGAGTTTATGCTTGTGTTGTTGCCTATCAAGAGACTAAAATTTGCTGTGCCTAGAGATGTTACTATTTCTTCTGTTATATCATTTAGTTTACATCTTTTATTGTTATCTATATCATTTACATCTAAGGTATTAATTTTGTAGATTGAAATGTCTGCTCCCGTGTCTTTCAAGAAAGTCAGAATGTTTCTTGTGTTTTTGCATCTTAATTGTATATAATTCGAACCATTATTAGTGATATTGAATATCCTGTTTCCGGTAAGGTTGGTTCTTAAATTTACTGTTGTTCCTCCCCGGACGGGTGTACGTTTCCCTGGTAGACAATGTAATTAATGGGTACAAGACCCATGATTATTATGATTATTATTGCTATTATTGTTATTGCATTATAGCGGTTGTTATGGTTGTACCTATTGTTAAAATTATTGTTACGGTTGTGTGTATTTATATTGTTACTGTAATTATTTTTCTGATTTCTGTTATTTAAATTCCAATTGTTAGATTCTTTATTAAAATTATTTCTTCTAAAGTTCCTATTTAGTCTGTTATTATTTCTTCTGTCATTCATGTACATTATATTTTTTTCCCGTTTAAATTGTTCCTTTTTTCTTATTCAGTGGTCAAATTAGTTGCTTCGCAAATATTTTTTGGTCTAGCCGAGAAAATTGTGTCCCTAAATTGACTATTTAAACCATTTAAATAGGTATTAAGAGCTTGTTTCTCATTGAAGGATGTTATTGCCTGTTTTGTGACTGTATTTGCTGTACTACCTAAATCATCGATATGGAGTTGAGTTAATTAATTTGTTATGTTCAAGATTTTGTCTCCATAGCTTACTGCTGTCGTATTGTGCTGCTGTATGCTATTGGGAGATGTTTGAAGACTGGCTACCGTATTTACACTTCTATATTTCTTTGATATCCTCACAGTGTTGGATAATTTAACGCTGCTTACAAAATCTTTTAGTTCTCTTTTCGAATCTTCAGACAATGTTCTATATAAGAATTCTATTAGTTTGAGAAAAGCTTGAATAACTTTGATAGCTGTCGCAATATCAAAAGAACTCATTTTGCTATTTGTTTTTCTAATTGAGTCTTATATTCTTCGTATGCTAGTTTCAACGCTGTTTTCAAACCGATTATCTCAATATTTGTTGAATCTGCTACCAATTCTCTACCTTTTAGTCTTATTCCTTCCAAATTATCTAATTTCGTTTTTAGAGTTTCTTATTTATAGGGTTTGTTGATGCTTTTTTCAGCATTTGAAGAACCCTTTTTTACTACTAACACATAACACGAAAAGTGAGTTGGAAACAAATCCAATTTTACAAAAATGTTCAAAAGTGGTATTTATGCATTTATTTGCCTACCTATTGCTTTTCTTACATATTTAGCCTGATGTCTATTATAGAAGTATAGAATTATTAATTTAATTAGGAATATGGCCGATGTTTTTATGGCCTGTTTATATTCGGTGATAGAACTGGAATTAACTGAACTACAATTTCCCATTTTTAAATAAAAATATGTAAAAGATTAGTTTAAATTACGTGATTATTTTACTTCAATTACTCTCAATAATTTATTTCCAGTTCTTTAAAAATGACCAAACATTTATATATCTCAAATTTGCGTTGCAGTTATTCGTTAATTATTTTCTTTTTCATACATCTCAGCTACTACTTCCCTTGCTTGCACGAATAGTTGCTTCTTTAGTTTGCTTTCCGGGGTGATCGCTTTTATTGAAAATAGGTTAGCTTTTTCCTTGCGTAGCCTATATTTTTTTCCTCTTCGCTATTGCTCTCGCTTTTCTGGCTGATGCATTCCTGGTTTATGCTTTTCTGCTGGTAAACGACGTTTCTTTGGCCCTTATGCTGATCACCTCTTCATCTTTTTCTGTAATGATAGCTTCCTCGTAGGTCGCTGGCTTTTTTCTAACTATTATCGGAGCTCCCGATGGCGTAACATACTTTCTGGTTTCAACAACAGGTGTGGGATTATCCGGTGGCACCTGTTGTCTTCGGCTCGCCGTAGGTGTGTACTCTTCCACTTGACCGCACAGCTCCTCGAACATCCGATCAATTTCAGATTTGTATTTTTCTGCTAGGTCAATTTTCAGTTTGCCTTGGGAACTGAATTGGCAGGATAGCCATGTAAAAGTTTGGTTTTGAAAGGCAAAACATATTTGTTATTTGAAAAATCAGAACTTTATTATTAAAGGAATATTTACCAGATATGTGAAAGTGACTGCGTGATCGCAATCTTGTCTGTACAGCGCTAGGCGCTTATTTACCCCTCAGATATGACTGCGTATTCGCAATCTTGTACTAAGGTTCAGAAATTTCAAAAAAACGAGTCGCGATAATGCGTTGACTATGGTCAAGAAATTAATGAACACTTTCCTTACCAACTAGATCTCTTTAATACAACTTTCCTATGTTCTAAACTTACCAATTAATCGATAAATCAATTGTATTCTTGACTCATCCACTTGAGGTTTATTGCTCCTTATGCATATGCAATTCCTTTTCTCTTAGTCATTAGTTTTCACTGGGTCATATATTTGTCAACAAAGAATCCACAACACAGGGTTCACATTGCGAACGATCATTCGTAGCCGTGTCAATACTCATATTACATCTTGGCTTGTGCCATACGTTATTCGTGTGATGTGTTTACATTACATGATTTAAATTTACGTCGCAATCTAGGATTTGTAATGTGGTGAATTATGACATAGTGAGATACACAACACATGTCATTCACTATATCTCGCGAGATAAATATGGTTTTTGTATCACTGAGATGTCAATCGACGCGTCTTAACATTTTCATGATGCTTTTACGTTTCTAAAAAATCGTTGGACCGGTTTTTTAATTAAAAAAAATTGCAAAAATTTGGGGTTTTTTCATAATTTTTTTTTACCTGATTTGCACAACACAGTAATAAATGTTTATAAAACTTATGAATTCTTATCAGATTTGAAGAAAAACCAAGAAAATATTTTCCATGATTACGAAAAAAACAAGCCGCGAGGTGCGACCCTTTAGGTCCACACGATAAACTTCCCAGTAATATCTTCATTAATATTAAGAATATTAAACACAATAATAATTTTGAAAATAATACTTCTTTATAAAATAATAATTAGAGCTACTCATAACAATAATTGGAATGGTAGGTTACAGAGCATTTTCTACGTTATTTGTTATTTTCATATCTATGCTTGAAGGACAAGAGAGCGCCAGCAAAAATTAATGGAGTTTTTGTTATAAGTTATGTTCAAAATCGCCATGACTTCAGCACAATCATTGAGTTTGTATTTTTTCAAGGTGTTACAACAATCAAGCTAATACTTATTTCTTATTTTCAGTTGATCTAGACAAACATTGAATGTGCAGTCAATAATCGGTTCAATTGCATGTAAAAACTAAAAAGCATTACCAGGCGCAAATTTCAGGGGAGGGGTGTTCAGGGGTTCAACCCCCCCCCCCTTCCACCGAAAATATATGCATATATGCACAAATCTTTAAGTAAACATCTTTGAATATAAACATCTATTTTTCTTACATTGAAAACGTATTATTCATACTCTAGTCATTAACATTCTTTAATCATGCCCATTTTCACATGAATGCACATTTGAATTGAAATGAAATTAAAATGTAAACACAAGACCAAAAATATTTCGGACTTTTCCAAGCCGACAACAACCAATGCAATGGCTACAGGTTCTGTCGATTTGTTTGTGGAACGTCCACCAAATAAAAAGCAAAAATACAAAACTACAAAAGCAGTAGCAGATCCGATCAATCAGGTAAGATTCACCTGAAAATAATGTCAAAAAATGAGATGAAGTAAATTTTAATTATTTGAATATAATATCGAACTATCGATCTCTAAAACAATAACAATCTGACATTTTTCGGCTTTTCCAAATTTTTTAATGTTTTTTGCAAGTGGATCTGTTAGGATGCTATATAATTTCACTTTTTAGATTAACGTTTGTAAAAATTTGCGCTCTTAATTTTCCATGTGATGTTCTTTATGGGCGCGTTTAAGAGATTAGTGAATTTTTTACGTATTGATCAGCATGGAAAATAATAAAACAATTTTTTTTAGGCACATCATAATGACGTCGCAGGTTTTCGTAAACGGAGATTGAATGCTAGTGAAAAACACATAGTTTTTGAACGCAATTGGGTCCCAGATTTTACTTTTGAGTTCCCAAGTTCGGGTGACAGGAATTTGAAGTTCCAATTGTCTTGGCTGCGCCAATTTCCTTGGTTAGTGTATTCTGTCAATTCTGTATGGTATTTGGCGTGAATAAAGTAGGGAAAGGGAGTCATCAGACCCTTCAATCTCTGGTTTGGACTGCATTCCAAAATTGGAGAAAAGCACGCGACAAATTTAAAGAGCATCAAGACAGACAGTATCAAGAAAAAGCTGTGGAAGATGTGGAGAATTTTAAACTGATTTATGAGAATAAAAAAGGTGAAATTGATTCAGGACGGAAAAAAACTGTACGAAAACAGGAGAAAGTTGATTCCAATCGTGCGGAGCATTTTATTGTGCGGTACACAGGGAAGAGCGTTGAGGGGTCATCGAGATGATGGTCCACTGTCTCTAAAAATGTCAGAAGAAAATGACGGAAATTACAGGACACTTCTTCGATTCACACTGGAAAGTGGAAATCAGGTTTTGGAGCAACATCTGAAATCTGCTGGAGCAAACGTTACGTACCTGAGCCATGGCATTCAAAATGAAATCATTGAAGCAGCAGGGCAGATAAGCACCACAAAAATTTTGCAATGCATCAAGAAATCACAGTGTGTTGCAGCAATTGCCGATGAAACCAAGGACGTCAGTGGCATCGAACATTTCTCAGTTTGTGCTCGATACGTGGATGAGATCGAGGGAGAATCGAAGATTCGAGAAGACTTTTTGCGCTTCGTTCCCGTGCATGACGTTACCGGGAAAGAACTCGCAAACACTTTGCTGACCACTTATACGAAAATTGGAGTCGAATTGAGGTTTTTGAAATCCCAAGGTAAACTTAAATACATAAACAATTTCACAGAATCCTTTTGCACAACTCAGAAAAGTAAACGGGTTTTTATTGCCTAGTGCGTCAAAAACTCTCTTTATTTCCCTTTGGTGCATGAAGTATCGTATATGTACCTTTTATACATAAAACTATTTTGGGGCTCGCGACTCACCTCCGACAGCTACCTTCGCTTTCATCACAACTGATTTCATTGCATTATATAACATTCATGTAATTAACGAAACTTTATAATTGCACAGGCTACGATGGGGCGCGTTCAATGAGTGAACAACACAATGGTTGTGCCGCTAAGGTTCGCGAAATCTGCCCAGAAGCTGTCTATCTTCATTGCGCGAATCATAACTTTAATTTGGCCATCACGCACGCATGTGAAGTCCCACATATTAGAAATTGCATAGCAGCAGTCAAACAATGTGTGAACTTCTTTCGCGATTATACCAAGACTGGCTGGGTTTTGAAGGATCTCATCACTGCATCGTGTCCAAATGCGAAGCAAACACGTCTCCTGAAGTTCTACGAAACTCGTTGGGTGGAGCATTTAGATTCGCTTATGCTGTTTGTGAGTGTATTTCCATACATTTGCTCAGCGTTGGAAGAACTGGACTCCAAAACTACCAAATCTAATGGATTACAACCCAATGTACTCCTCGCGTCAATTCGAGCACCTCACCTTATAATTTCGTTGACAGTTCTGACACCAATTCTCACTTTGACGAAAAACCTCAGCCTGTTGTTGCAGAAAAAAGATTGTGATTTGAGCTGCTGCGTCGGATACTTGAATGATTTGTACGCAGAAATAAATGAGATGCGCCAAAAGTCGGAAAAAACGTTTAACGAAATCTTCGTCACAGCCACATATGGCTGAAAAAGTCGAGGTGGCGTATTGAACGGCAGCAAAACCGTGACAACTACGAAGGCGATACGGAGTTGTATTTTTGTCGATCGCCGTTTATCCCGTTTGTGGACCATTTCTTGAGTCAGCTGCAATCAAGATTTCTTAATCATCGCGAATTGTTGCCGAATATTCAAAATATTCTGCCAACGAAATGTACGGAACTTGATGCAGAGCGAACCCAGATAACCGTAAAAATTTTGAAAAACAATGGCCGAATGACACTGTGGGAGACTTTGCAGCTGATTTCGCGATGTGGAAAAGGTTTAAATATGAATGCGCCGGACAACAAAAGAAGTTCTCATGTGTTTGCCATTAATATTTACACCTTATCTATACGCTACATTCTTTCAGATTTTGTTCGAAGATACCGAAAGAAAAACGGCCAAAAACTCTCATTGATGCTCTTAACAACTGCAACAAGGAGTTTTACCCTTCAATACATCGGTTTTTACAAATTTGCGCAACCCTTCCCGTTTCAATAGCTTCAAGCGAACGCTCGTTTCCAACTTTGCGCAGATTGAAAGCGTATCTGCGAAACAAAACCAGCGAAGAGCGACTAAACGGATTGGCGTTGTTGAATGTCCATCGAGATGTGAAAGTAACATGCAAAGAAGTGCTGCATTTTATGTCGAAAGCACCGAGAAGAATGAATATTATGTTATAAGTCTAAACGTTGTTGACAAAATTGAAAAATGACAATATATCCAGCTAATTACTCATCATAATACATAAACAAACACTTAATACATTCTACATTAAAATTTAAAAAACCCTCCCGAAATATTTTTCTGGATCCGCCCCTGAGCATTACCAATGATAATGGAGGAAGTAATTGAAATGGTACGAACACTAAAGAACTAAACTACCTAAAAGTACTTTTTTTATTTGATGTTATCTTTTAGAGAATATGATCTTGAAAAGTATTGACTACAAAACATTTTACCATTCAAAGCGTTCATTACCACAAATGCATATGTGATTAATTTTTTGGTTTGCCAAAGATAAGCAGTTATTTTTCCTGGGCGTATTTTTCATGTATTTTTTTTTTTTTAAAAAAACGACATGTGTTTCAGCATCACAAAATAAAATGTTTTTTTCTTATTTTTTCAATCAAAATTGAGGTCAGGAAAAATCTTTGAATTTTTCAATGATTTTTCAAGGCTATGTACATCATTTTTGGCTTACTTCTAAATAGAGGTTTTTTGTGTATTTTTTCTTGCTCTTTCCAATAGGGACTTGGAAATTACTATTTTCAGAGTGGAGCATAATAAAAATTGAAAAAAACCGTTTTTTCACATTTTTATCATGTTTTGCACAGAACCTCTAACACTTATGGCTTTATCAATTTTTGTATTTAGTTTTTCGTTCACCTTCGAGTCCCACACTCTAAAGTCTAATGTTTAAAGATTTAATCAATTTTTAAACCTAAAAATAACGTTTTTCCACTTCTTCTCTTTGATTTGACACATAACCTCAAAAACCGATGGGTAAATCTGTTCTGATATTTCTTTTTTCTCTTACCTTACCGCAAAGAAGACAGTCAATAGGAAACTATTTTTTAATGGAATTTTTTTTTGCAGTCAAAACATAGGCCCCATCACTCATCATTAGAATGTGTATGCGGGCTTAGCTACATTCCGTGTGTTAAAGCCTTTAACGTTCTCATAGATTTACATGTAGTATATGATAACAAGTGGTAACAGTAGCACAGACAGTTTTATTGGTTATCGTATAAGATCATTTTATTTATATTTTGTTACAGAGCCAGCTAGATTTTGTCCCTGTTTTGCAAGTTGGTTTGTATCTGGTAAGTTTCTTCCAGATGATAAGTAGTATGTTTGATGTATTTAAAATCTTGAATTTAATTTTACTAAAATATATATAATATATAAATATTTTCTAACATCTCATTTACCCCGTTGTACAATCGTAATAAATCTTGATTTTTTCACGAATCGTTTTTCAGTGCGTTGTGTAATAACATTGTGTAATGCAGACTGACATCCAGATTTTTGTTTTAAAAATTCTATTACTATTCTATTTTTTAAAACTCACTCATCGCGCAACATATTTAATAGTTTAATTGAAGATTAAGTTCACATTGAATCAATTTAATTACCTTTCATCAAATTATAATCTAATGTACCTAGATCAATTGAATTTTCCATTGCATAAATAAAAAACGATAAAATCTTTTCATATATTTTATTAATAGTTCCATAGTAAGCATTATTATGTACATTTCCAAACCTACATATGAAGAAGTTATTAAAAAACATTGTTGACGAAAAAAATCTGAGAGAATGAATACACTGTGCAACGTCATTTCACAGCATATTGAATAACAGTTGTTATTAAGCTTACAATTTACCTAAACGAATGAAATTAAATAAAAAACAATTGTAAGCTTTGCGTTTAGAACTTTATAAAAACTCTTTAAAACCAAAATTTCCAAATATATCTCATAGTACTAGTGAAAGATACAAACATCACACATGTGTTTTGTAAACGTGCAAACGTATGCACTCCAGTTCAAAGTCGCCGCTATATTATGCGAAGCTGAACAAATAGATGAAAACGGGCTCATCTCGTTATGTTTAGCTACGCAATAATATATGTTTGCATAGCCGCAATAAAAGATCCCGAGAAGGATACTCGGATATATACTTGGTATATTGAAGTGTGAAAATGTAACCATGTGTATATCTTTTCAGATTGAAGGCACGGAAAATGACCAGGACGGCGGACACTTGGTCAGCAACAGTAGAAGCGATTAGGCGGCGTGGCGTACACATTATCGCAACAATTCATAAACTTGTCCTTTTTTTTTTAAAATAAAAATATATTAACTCAATTTTATAGTTCAGAAGTGAGATAGAACTGCGCGCGTGATATAATCGCGATTGCAAAGTGAGTCTGTGGCAAATAAGATACAGAGCCTTTATTAAGTGAAACAAAACAGTGTCAGTGATGGGACGTGAAAAAAGAAGGCGCTCTTGTTCAAGTGAATCCAGAAGTGAATATTCATCACGTGATGAATTCAGAAAGCATAGAGACGAAAGTCAGCGATACGTTTCTGAAAGGCGAGAATCAAATGTAAGAAGTGAACGTCACTATCGAAGTCGATCTTCTCCAAGAAATAACCAGGAGGATATGAGCACGCGGTTACTTCGCCTTGAATGTTTGTTGGAGACATTTATAAAGAAAACTCCAAGGATCGAAGAGGAAAGACGAGGCCACTACGCAGTCAGAAGTGACTGTATACCAGAGTTTGAGCCGGGAAATCCAAGTTTAAGTGCAAGTAAGTGGCTCGACAAAATCGACCAGCTTGCTTCTGTAAATGGCTGGAACGAAGCCACCACAATATACCACATGCAAAATAGGCTAACAGGCTTAGCAAAAGAGTGGTACTCTAATTTAAATTCCTATGAAAGATCCTGGAGTCAATGGAAGAGGCTGATAAAAAGTTTCTTCTCTGAACACCATGATTTTGCATCTTCCCTACGCAAACTGGTAAACAGGAGAAAGGAACGAGGCGAAACAATGACCGCATATTACTTCGGAAAGATGAGTTTATTGCAAGCATGCAAAATCACGGGGAAAGACGCTGTTTCTTGCTTGATTGATGGATTAGAAGATCCAACCATAAGAACTGGCGCGAAAGCTGGGCGATACAACTCTCCAGAAGAACTATACAGCGAGTTCCTTTCAAGTGTAGATGAGTGCACAAAACGTTTTGATGTTTCAAAGAATGGCATCAAAGACAAAAAAGCAGAAAAAGACGGACGATGTGAGGTACGGCAGCAATCGTTTTACAGAAAAGATTCTGCAAAACCAATAAAATGCTTCAATTGTAACGAAAGAGGTCATGTGTCTACGAAATGTGAGAAACCTCGAATCGAATGTAAAAGTTGTGGACGTTTAGGGCATTCTACTAATAATTGCCAAAAACCATCGAAAAGCGCTACCATCAAGTATGTGGAGCATACGACGAGTAATAAACAATGCTATTTTGTGGAATGTAAAGTGAACGGGAAAGGTATGCAAGGTTACATAGATACAGGTTGCAGCGCAGTGTTAATAAAAGAACAAAATGCACGTGATCTAAATTTAAATAGAGTCCCTTGTAACTTGATCGCTAAAGGGTACGGAGGTGGATCCATTAAAATATCTAGTAAAGTATCGATCAAGCTGGAAGTAGATCTAGCGGTGGCCAAAGTAGACGCGCTCATAGTACCAGATGCAGCTCAACAAGTACCAGTGTTGATTGGACAAACTTTTATAAACAATAAAGATGTGAATATGGTTGTGCGGGAAGATAGAGTGCGGCTTTTTAACAAGCAAAATATTAGCCTTCCCCAAATTGATTGTTTACCTCCCGAAAAAGTTATACTTCGGGCAAAAGATTGTGCGGTGATACCGCCAAATAGTGTTGGTTTTGTGGAAGTAAGCAGCGACGTTGAATGCGATATGTTTATCGAACTCAAACATTGCCCTGTCCCAAACAAAGAATACTGGTGGCCAAATTGCGTGACACGACGTGAGACTGGAGTGATTCCCATGGTGAACATTTCCCTACAGCCACTGGTGTTTAAAAAGAACCAGATAATATCCAGAGGAATACCATGTAAGGTACAATCATCAGATACAACGGTGAGTACATTGTTAACAAACGTAAACGAAATAAAGCCATTTACATATTCCGATATATCGAATCAAGTTGACTTGAATACAAGTAAAAGTATTCAGGACCGATTATTAGCCTTACTAAACCAATACCGAAACTGTTTTGCTCAAAATCTAAATGAAATCGGTAAAATTGCTAGTAGCGAATTGCAGATAAAGTTGAAAAACGATGAGCCAATAGTATATAAAGCTTATAGAATGGCACATTCCGAACGTGAAGTTGTTCGGAAAATAGTTGATGGGCTTTTACAAAATAAGATTATAAGAGAATCGAATTCATCGTTTAGTAGCCCGATACTCCTAGTTAAAAAGAAAACTGGTGAGTATAGAATGTGTGTTGACTACAGAAAACTGAATGCAAACACAATTAAGGAACATTTTCCTCTTCCTCGAATCGATGATCAAATTGAGCGTCTGAAGGGTTGTTGCATCTTTACAACTTTAGATCTCGCAAGCGGTTATCATCAGGTTCCCGTTGGTGAAGAATCTGTCGAGAAAACAGCGTTTATAACTCCAGATGGGCATTACGAATATTTACGAATGCCGTTTGGTTTAACTAATGCTCCAGCTGTTTTTCAACGGATTGTCAATGCAGCGTTGGGACCCTTAAGATTCAATACTGTTTTGGCATACATGGATGATCTATTTGTTCCCACAGAAACCATAGATAAAGGATTTGAGGCTCTTGAAAAGGTTTTCAAGTGCCTACAAGAATCTAACTTGACACTAAGGCTTGAAAAATGCTTCTTTTTCAAAAACAAAATTGAATATTTAGGATACCAAATAAGCCCTGAAGGAATACAGCCAGGGGACAGAAAAATAATTGCTGTGAAGGACTACCCTAAACCAATAAGTATTCATCAAATTCGTCAGTTTCTTGGATTAACCAGTTACTTTCGTAAATTTATATCTCATTTTGCAACGATTGCCATGCCACTCACAACGCTGTTAAGAAAAGACAATCAATTTCGCTGGGAAAATGAACAAGAAGAAGCATTTAGCACTCTAAAGCGAAAATTATTAGAATTTCCCCTTCTAGCGTTATACGACCACGAATCACGAACTGAATTGCATACAGACGCATCGAAAGTGGGAATTGCGGGCGTATTGTTACAAGAACAAAAAGATGGCAATCTTAAACCCATTTCCTATTATAGTCGAATGACATCAAATGACGAACAAAAGTATCATTCATATGAATTGGAAACGTTAGCAATAGTTTATTCTCTCAAGCACTTTAGAACCTACTTAGTGGGTATAACATTTAAGGTGGTTACCGACTGCAACGCAATCCGAACTACGTGGTCCAAACGAGATTTAATTCCTCGCATAGGGAGGTGGTGGTTAACTGTGCAAGATTACGATTTCACTGTGGAATATCGAGCAGGAAATAAAATGGCACATGTTGACGCTCTAAGTCGAAATCCAACAATGGAAGCCAATGACAAACACACATTCATCGTCGATATTACAACTGACGATTGGATATTGACGGCTCAATTGCGAGACGAAAATTGCAAGCAATTACTTGAAAAGCTTATGACTAAGCCAGAAACGAAGCAAGAAAAGGAAATTCATAAAATGTATTCGTTGAAAAATCATAGGTTATATAGAAACACGGAAAAGGGGAGACGATGGGTGGTTCCCAGAACATTAAGGAAAGAAATTGTCATGTGCCACCACGATCAGGCGGGACATTTCTCTTTAGACAAAACCGTTGCATACATTTCGGAAAAATACTGGTTTTCGTCTATGAGAAAATACGTGAAAGATTATATCAGTCGCTGCCTTGCATGTGCTTATAACAAGGTGCCCACCGGAAAATCTCCAGGATATCTCCATCCGATTGGGAAAGAAAGTTGTCCGATGCATACGTTGCATACCGACCATCTTGGCCCATTTGTGAAAAGTTCACGAGGTAATTCGTTTCTGCTGACGGTAATCGATGGATTTACGAAATTCATCTTTATGAAAGCTGTCCCCAACACGAAAGTTGGACCAGTCATTAAAATGTTTGATGATATTATAAATCTGTTTGGGGTTCCGACTCGTGTTGTTAGTGATAGAGGAAGTTGCTATACTAGTAAAAAGTTTACAGAGTATTGCAAAACCCTAGGTATAAAAAGTATACTGAACGCAACAGCAACTCCGCGAGCGAATGGCCAAGCGGAACGCTACAACAGGACGATTTTAGGCTGTCTCACTACATCTAACGAAGATGAAAGAAAATGGGACCAAGCAGTAACCTCGATCCAATGGGGATTAAATATCACACGTAACAAATCGACGGGAAAGTCCCCCTACGAATTGCTACTGGGTTACGTACCCCGAAGCGCGAACGATTCTTACTTGTCCAATGAAGTATGTGAAGACGTTCGCAAAAATTTGGAACATGTAAGGGCCGAAGCGGTCACTTCTATAAAAAAACAGCAAACGTTGCAGAAGAAACACTTCGACAGGAAGAGGCGTGCGGCTCCCACTTACGAAGTTGGACAGCACGTGCTAGTAAAAAGATCAAGGGGATCTAATGACGGTATGAGCAGGAAGCTACTGCCCCACTATAGCGGACCATATGTGGTCAAAAAGGTTTTGAGTCACGATCGGTACGCCATTGAGGATTTACCTGGGTCCACGCGGTCCCAGAAAAAGTATAATGGAGTTGCCGCCGCCGATAGAATGAAACCTTACGAGGTAGCATGTGATAGTGACGACTCCACCGAAACGGAATAACCCTTAAAATCCGTTTCTCGAGTTGACATACTGGTTAGGTATGTACGCATGTTAATAGTATTATCTCTTTGGCCAGGAGTTACATGCGCATTGTACTGATTGAAATTTTTCCTCGAGGACGCGGCAAAGTCAGGATGGCCGAGCTGAAAGATACAAACATCACACATGTGTTTTGTAAACGTGCAAACGTATGCACTCCAGTTCAAAGTCGCCGCTATATTATGCGAAGCTGAACAAATAGATGAAAACGGGCTCATCTCGTTATGTTTAGCTACGCAATAATATATGTTTGCATAGCCGCAATAAAAGATCCCGAGAAGGATACTCGGATATATACTTGGTATATTGAAGTGTGAAAATGTAACCATGTGTATATCTTTTCAGATTGAAGGCACGGAAAATGACCAGGACGGCGGACACTTGGTCAGCAACAGTAGAAGCGATTAGGCGGCGTGGCGTACACATTATCGCAACAATTCATAAACTTGTCCTTTTTTTTTTAAAATAAAAATATATTAACTCAATTTTATACTAGGTAGTTCAAAATTGATAACACCAATTATATATTCCATAGATTTCACATTTTATGATAACCTGTAATTCACAACAACGAATATTTGTTTCATATAGCTACACGTATTTTCAAAAATGATTATTTATTCCATTTTAATTAATATTTTGCAATGCATTATATAATATAATTCCTTTTGAAATTGAAAAAAAATCATTCCAGTACAAAAGTGAATTCGTTTCGAAAATTAATAAACACCTATTCTATATTTTTTTGATAATGCTAGGTTATTGATTACACTGTCCTACAACGATTTTCCTTTTTGAAGGTTAAGTAGTGTTTCTACTAGCTTTTTGTATGCTTATTACGTAACTAATAGTCAAAAGTTTCCATCACATCAGAATTTTGTGGATTTTTTTTTTAATTTTTGCATAATTTTTCTATAGGAATTTAGCTTGAGGGCGATGGAAAGGAAATTTACCTGCCAATCGTCATAAAAGTAAAATTATCTAGGGTCTTCATTCTTAGAAGGATAGTTATTAAGTCAATATTTAAACATTGATCTTATGTGGTATATATAGCCTCTTCTATGGAGGTAATAAATCAGTCGTTAAATGTACTGTAAAATTATATTATATATTATATATAAATAGAAAGTTTTTTACCATGACTTCGCTTAAATGTGCTAACTCCCGTCAACGTTTTTGTTACATTTGTGGTGAGTATTTGGTGTTAAAACAACAAAACACCATTACGGGCTTTGTGAAAAACATACACGAACGTTACTTCGGTATTGCTATTCGTAACTTAGACAAAACTTCGACACCGAATAAAGTTTGTAGGAGCTGCGTATCAGAACTTCGCAAGTGGTCACTGGGCAAGGAGAACTGTTTTAACAAAGCTAAACCCATGAAATGGAGGAAACCTCAAAACCACTACCAAGATTGTTACTTCTGTTGCTGCAATGTGAAAGGGTACAACGCAAAAACAAAATAGGGATCATTTTCCCGCAAATTCAATCAGTGACTTATCCAGTACTAAGAGAACCGAATGAAGATCAGCCGTTGCTTCCATCTTCTTCCAATACTATGCATACTAACGAATCATCTGAAAGTTGTAGCCCAGAAGAAAAGGAAGAAAAGTCGTCTACTCTGTACATTTGAAGGAGTGTTACGAAAATTTGGTATCAATTTTGACTAAAGTTGATTACGAGCAGCATGGATGGATTGTGTGTGGAGATTTAAAAATACTTTCTATGTTATTAGGACAGCAAAGTGGTTATACAAAATATCCATGTTTTTTATGCGAATGGGATAGCTGAAATAGAGCAGAACATTATACTTGGAAAGAATGGCCGGCAAGAATTAATTTAGACCCAGGAAATAAAAATATAGTTCGACAGAATTTAGTCCCACCAGAAAAAATCTTACTACCACCTTTGGATATAAAGCTTGGTCTTATAAAGCAATTTGTGAAGGCTTTAGATAAATAAGGGGATGGGTTCAAGTATTTACTTACAGTATTTCCATCTTTGATCATCAGTATTTCCATCAACTGAAGGAAGGTATTTTTGTTGGACCTGAACTACGAAAACTGATGAAAGATGCAAATTTCGATGGAAAATGGACTCCTATAGAATTGGCAGCATGGGTATCGTTAAAAGAAGTTATTAAAAACTTCTTAGGAAATCACAAAAGACCTGATTATGAAAATATTTTTGAAAACATGCTTCAAAATTTCCAAAGATTAGGTTGCCTCATGAGCCTCAAAGTCAATTTTCTTCATTCACATTTGGGCTACTTTCTTGAAGACTTAGGAGCAGTTAGTGAAGAACAAGGCGAAAGATTTCACCAAGATAGTAAGGAAATGGAGCGAAGGTACCAAGGAAAGTGTAATATTAGCATGATGGCCGATTACTGCTGGATGATGAAGCGTGATGATCCAAACCGGGCTCACAAGAGAAAATCGCTCAACAGAAGCTTTTCATAAAAAAAGAAAAGGTTCCACAAACCTCTGTAATATTTTTTAATGTTCATTATAACACTACATATTCGTTTAATAAAAATAATTCTCATTATTCAGCTGCTTGTTTACTTCTGATTGTTTTTTTTCTTGAATACCCCAATTTTCACATGATTTTTATAAATGTGTTTTTTGAAAAATACTGATGTGATAGAAAGAAACCGACTTCAGATTCGTCATTAGGAGGTCCCGAAACCTAATAAATGAGCACTCACATCAAAAAAGGAAAAAAAAATTCAAATTTGTAGGACTGTGTTATTTATGATATTTTTTTTTGCATTTATAAAAGTGCACTAAGTAAGGCTCGTGCCTTTTACCTTTATAAATCTTCGATATTTTGTAAAATTACATATACAATCCCATAATATATCTTAAATATCGTAACCATTTCAGTTTTTTCATCAAATGTGGATGAATTCGATCCAACTGACGATTGTTGCATCTGCTTCACGCGAAAACTTAGTAGAAAAGCAGCTGAAATTAAGATCATTAATTCAGCTAGTGAAGCCGAAGCCGTTCGTGAGCAGTTAAATGTAGAACATGTTGCCATTGGGTTTAATCTTTGTGATAAATGTAGATGCCGTGTTTTTTTATGCACGAGAAACTGTAGCTGAAGTAGAACCTTCAACCAGTGATCACTGTGAGCTAAGGATTTCTCAGTCAAGCTTGAAAATATGCAGCTCTCAGAGTTCAGGGAGCCGTTTTGAAATAGTTGTCAAACTACCTGAAGAAAAAAAACGTATCACCGAGCTGCCCCTCAAAAGAACTTTCATTTCTCATACAGTTTGTGGTCTTTGTAGAAACATAAATAATTTGCCACGTGTGGCATTAAGTGGAAGACTGCACTGTTTAAAAGAAATGAAAATTTTCATTACAGATGGTAATCGAGTTTGTTCCGAGCACTTGATAAAAATAGATTTTTCCACGACGACTTGAAATTAATAAAGGTATACAGTAATACGACTTCCTTAACTGGATATGAGATATGTTTATTTTTAAACAAAATAACAGGTTCAGCTTCACAAATATTTTAAGATAATATCAAATCATCAGAGCTTAGCGAAAAACAATTATTCTCTTTTACTAGTCTTTCATCTGATCAATCAAAATACGCCAAATATGCAATCACACTTCCATTTATGAAAAAAACTGTTTAATTTAACAGACGAGCTTGTTTTGATTTTTGATGACACTTACTAACGTCACCAAAAAAGTTAAAATAGTGAATACCAACGAAAGACATATTCCGGTAGTTATATAATTTGACATCTGTTCGAAATTGATACTTTTTTATGTAAATATATATTCATAATTTTCAGGTCAAAAGCAATATCCTTTGCTCAAGCCATTCAATATTTGCACTACAGACGGATCTTTGTAGATGTGTTTGGTCCTTTTTTAGCCACCGAAAATGGTGCAAGCATTATGCAAAAAGTGATAGATGATGTAGATGGTGTAAGAGTCATCATGAGAGAAGGTGATGTTTGCATTGTGGCTAGAGGTTTAGGGATGTTGTACCTTATTTAAAAAGTCTTGGTTTTATGGTTCTTATGCCTGATTTAACAGGAAAGCGACCCACCTTGAGTACGAGTGAATCGAATGAGTCTCGTTTGATTACAAAATTGAGATGGGTTGTTGAAGATGTTCATGGCATTCTGGGAAAAAAAGGAGAAACTTATTCACCAACAATTGGATAACAAACTTATACCAAATGCTGGTGCATATTGCAGAATAGCATGTTTTCTAAACAACACTTTTGGTAAACGTTTATTAAGCGACAAAGATGTTGATGGGTTACAATATATAATTATCGAAAGAATGTCACGTGATAGTAAGCAAAGTGACAATATTTTAAAATTGGAAGCTGAGATAGCCAGGTGGTCTAGACGGCCCAATGCTACGACCACGCTATCATCCCAAGAAATCGATGATTTTCCGGAGATGACTGAAAGCAATCTCAAAATACTTTTTTCAGGCTCCTATCAATTAGGTCAAGCTGTATGCTATTTGACGGAGTTGATGGATGAAAGTAACAACAACAACTTGAAATATGTCAAGATGAACCCCAATATTATTAAAGTATGATTAAGATCCAGACACAAAATAGTAAGACTTACAAATGCAGTGGTATTATACGCTACGCGTGTTACTGTGCTAATGGATTGCGAACTGTAGGCTCCTGTTCTCACATAGCGGCAAGCATATAGTATCTCAGTAATCCAAAATTATTAAACCAACGAAAATTCTTACAGGTATGTTTTCTACTATAGATATTGATCACAGTGGCCTACCCAAGGGGGGATGGGGGGATTACGGGTTCAAACCTCCTTTGAAGTGGTCAGGAACACGCTCACCCGTGATTATTACCCTGATTTGATTCAGGTTCTCATTCACAGCTGAGTGAAATGATAGTGCGGCATCAAATCTCATTCCCGAAAACTATTTGTTGACAAGGAGCCCTGAATTAGCGTTAACCACTAAGTCACCCACTTTAACAATTATTCGCCGAGACACTCTGGTACGCAATTAGATCTTTCAACTATTTCACAGTAAAACCCATATGAGCCTGATTTACGACCTATGGTGCTTTAGAGATCTCACCTAGAGGTGATACGGGCATAATTTGCACAAATTGGATCCGTGTGTGCCGTTATCTTTTACTTTTGTATGAAGCCTAACAATATAAACTTAATGCACTAATCTACCAAAATAATTATAATCAATTATTTAAATTCAATATTTAAAAATATATTTCAAATACTTGAACCTTTCATACTAAAATATTTAAATTAACTAAAGTTAGAAACCAAACAGGCTCACGCCGGTTTGAACTCAGATCATGTAAGAATTTAAAAGTCGAACAGACTTGTTCAACTGAAGTGCTACACCCAATCATATAGGTATTCAAGGCGTTTCAATATATGTACTTGCAAACTTGCATATACATTCTACGGTTCCAAGGAAGTCTATAAGTACAGTGTAGATTCTTTCACACGTCAAGCGCATAATTTTATAATTTGAATGAAAATATCATGAGTGATTCAAGTAAATAAAACCAGACATGCAATCGGCCTAAAGTCTGCCAGAATTATTTTTGGAGGACTCCAACTTTGACTGGTGAAGAAGTATGATTTAGTATGATTACATAATTATATCTTTATAATAATGAGCAAACGTACCTAGTCAAGACTTCAAAAATATGACCCCCCTTATCAAAATCCTGCGTGCGCTACTGATTGATCATGTCATTAACGAGGGACGAATAAGAATATTATTATAATTTGATGTAAAGGGACTGTTGAAACCAGACTTAATGCTATGTATCTATATATAAAATAAATATGTTCATATGTTTTCCAAATACTTATGTAATATGCTATGTAACATTGTAATCTAAAAAAAACATTTAAAAAATTAGTTTCTAAAAAATTTCTGATATTCTAAAACCTATTGACTATCTTCTTTGGGGTAAGATAAGAGAAAAAATAAATATCAAAACAGATTTAGCCATAAGTGTTTGAGGTTATATGTCAAAACAATGGCAACAATTCGAAAAACATTTTTTTGATTTTAAGCACGCTTTGATTAAAAAACGGTACTTTAGAGTGTCAAATTCGAAGGTAAAAGAAAAACTAAATACAAAAATTGATTAAGCAATTGGTGTTAGAGGTTCTGTGCAAAAAGAAATTGGAAAAATAGGTTTTTTTATTTTGATTATATTCCACTCCGAAAGTAGGAATTTTAATATCACTATTCGAAAGAGCAAGAAAAAAACGCAAAAAAACCTCTTTCTAGAAGTTAGCTAAAAATGATATACATAATTTTAAAACATCATTGAAAATTTCAAAATAATTTCCTGACCTCAATTTTGATTAAAAAAATTAGAAAAAAATTATGTTATTTTGTGATGTAGAAACACATGTCTGTGTTCTTTCCAAATTTTTTACATAAAAAATACGCCCAGGAAAAATAAAAATCGAAAAAACCTTATTTTCAGCTTATAAAAGAATTAGAGATTTGAAAATTTCTGGATTGGTTCCTGGTTTTTTGGCTTAAGTGTGTTTCAATTATGTAGTCTCGAATGGCCGATTCCAAATAAAAATTCAGGTGAGTGCCAGCCTGGCCCTCACATCCCGTTATAGCCTTTAGGACTTTCTAAAAACAAACTACGGCCAAGATAAAAATTTAAAAAAACCGTTAATGCATTCCGGGCTGTACTACTAGCGTTCAATACGCTAACGAACAGTCGAACATTGGTCACTTTTTTCATCAATGCATTGTGATCTGTACTCACAAAGGCCCAGCAAAAAACTGAAAGTATCGTCAATACATTCTGGCCTATATCAAGTAGTACAGAAATGTTGATCAAAATCAGCTTTTTGTAGTTGTTACGTGGGCTCAAAAAAAGTCCAAATAGCCATCAATCATTTCTGACCTGTAGTGAAGATCAACGCATATTCGAACAAAATTAAACTATTTGAAATTAATTCTAGTGCCAAGTTTAAAGTTATCAATATCATCAATGCTTTCTGGTTTGTACTGAAGGTTAAGTATGATTAGATTATGAGAATACTAAAACAAATGGCTTTCACTTCACTTCGGACGTGTTCGGTCCATTATGCCCTATAAACGCGGAAATCAAGGTCGCTGGATTTGAGTCCGATTCTCCTTGCGTGCTCACCGGAAGTCAGGATACCCGTCAGTAAACCTATGAGATTCTTCGTTGAAACTCTGTCCAAAACTAACAGACCAAAAGTACGTATTTAGGACACATAAGCCTTGAAGTGTGATATGCGTTCAAGTTTCTTCAATGCTGATTCTTCTATATTTTGTCATTGAACCTGCATTGAAACTCTTACTTACACCATCTCCTGTGAGTGTCGCCGGGATGTGTCTATAGGTAGCTGATCCGCTTGCACATTACTTTGCACCTCACTGTGCCTAAGAATTCAACACAGTGTAAGTTATGTCTTGAGAGAAACTTTCTTTAGTTTTCACCTACAAGTCATCACTAATTTTGAAAACACTTCAATTGATTTCAACCATCTTATGGCCACCTGACTGAAAGTGATACCTTTATTGACCTCCGTTTTCTGCTGACTTCCTCTGCAGCTCGCAAGATCACCACAACTTCTAGTTGCACAATCTGTCTTCGTTTTCAAACCATCCGTATACACTGACATAGTTTCTCCAATGGCCCCCGCTTCTATCACTTTTCCCTTAGGGAGAAAACGATAACGAAATTTGTGCACTGTATAGTCCATGTTACCATATATAGACTTCCTTATATGATGAAGTGCCCGTAGCGTATGTCTCCCTTTAGCAAGTTTTTTTCTTGAAACGCACAGCCTTAGCAGGTGCCACAGTGTCAATTTATTAACAATCAATTCAAAATTAGTTAAAATAGGGCTGCGTGAGTGGTGCACAATTATTTCCAAGAACGCCATTTCTAGACCTCAGTCAGCTGCACCATGTTGCATTTCTTGCCCCATGCCTTCCAACACACTATAGTCCCGAAGGTCAAGATTGGTTTGATCATAGCTTTGTAGATCGAGTGTACCACTTGTGGCTTAGGAGCCTAGCCTTTCTAGTGTTTTGAAAGGATGTCAGACTGATTGGCCTGAAATACGTTAGGTTAGGTTAGGTTGAAGGGTGCTAAGCCGCACGGCTTCCGCTTCACTTAGGCCCCGTTGGCCCATTGTGCCCTGAAGACATGGAAAAACTACCATATTATTCCATGAACCACCCCGATTCCTTGAGGAAATCCAGAAACTGGTCCATTCTCATAACACTAAGCTCACTTAGCTTCACGAAAAAGAAAGCACCTAAGTGTTTTTTCCTATTGTTCGCTAGAGCCGGACAACTGCAGAGAAGATGCTCTACAGATTCTGTCTCCTCTTCATCACCGCAACTTCGACACAGGTCGTTCGCTGGGAGCCCGATTCTTCTTGCATGTTCACCGAAAGCCACATGACCCGTCAGTATACCCACAAGGTTTCTTATTGCACCTCTGTCTAGGGATAAAGCCCAGAGTGCGCTTTTTGTTATAATTTGGCCACATCTGTCTAGCGGTACAGCATGTGCTTAAATATCTCCAGCGCCTCAATGCTAGCTCATAAGCTGATGCCTTAATATCCTGCCTAAGAACTTTCATTGAGACCCCTACCCCCACTTTCTCATGCAGGTGCGCCTCACGGGATCCCTCCCTAGCGAGCTGATCCGCTTTTACATTTCCGTGCACTTCGCTGTGCCCAGGAACCCAACACAGTTTTAAACTGTTCTTTTGAAAGATCCTCCCCAGTTCCGACCTACAGGTTTCAACTAATTTGGAGGACACTAAGACTGATTCTAGCATCCTTATGGCTGCTTTGCTGTCCACAAAGAAAGTGATGTCTTTATCGACCTCCCCTCTCTTGTTAACTTCTTTCGCAGCTCTCAAGATTGCCAATATTTCCGACTGCACAACTGTGCAGTGCACGGGGAGCTCCAACGATATACTAAGGCCCCAGTACTCAGAAAAGATTCCTGCTCCCGTGCCCGTGCTCGTTTTCGAGCCATCCGTGTACACTGACACAGTTCCTTTGCCGGCTAGCCCCCCGCTCTCCCACTCTTCTCTTGAGGGGACGACGGTCAAGAAATTTGTTTCAAAGTCCAGTGTTGGCACTCTATAGTCCATGTTGACATAGCCTTACTTCCCACAAAGACTTTTCAGTACTGTGGAGTGCCCATAGGGCCTTTCCCTCCAGAAGCCTCCACCCTTCAGAAGCACAGCACTGGCGGCTGCCGCCTCCTTGCAGTGCAGATCTAATGGAAGAAGATCCAACATGATCTCTAATGCAGCTGTGGGAGTAGTACGCAAAGCACCCGTTATCCCCAAGCACGCCACTCTTTGGATCTTAGTGAGTTGAGCCAGGTTACATTTCTTGCTCAGCGCCTCCCACCACACCATAGCCCTATAGGTCAGAATTGGCCTGACTATAGCTGTGTACATCCAGTGTACCACCCGTGGTTTGAGTCCCCACTTATGCCCAAAGAGCGCCTTACACGTGAAAAAGGCTACTGTAGCCTTCCTCACTCTCTCTTCCAGATTTGCCCTCCAGGTAAGCTTATGATCTAGCACGACCCCTAAGTACCTCACCTGATTGGAGAGCGTAAGACTTTCGCCATTAAGTGTGGGCGGCCTAAAGTCTGGAATTTTACGCTTCCTTGTAAAGAGGACAAGCTCCGTCTTAGAAGGGTTCACTCCCAAGCCACACTTTGTGGTCCACCTGCTGGTTAATTCAAGGGCAAATTGCATCCGTCCGACTATGACGTCGATGAATTTGTCCGGTACTATGATGGCCACGTCGTCGGCGTAAGCAGCGACCTTGAAACCCTCCCTTTCTAATTCCGACACAAGATTGTCCATTACTACCAGCCATAGTAGCGGTGAAAGAACTCCCCCTTGAGGGGTTCCCCTGTCCACGTATTTTGCTCCTAATGAAGGTGTCCACTAGCCTCTCCAACGTCTTGAGGAGGAAGGATGCCAGACTAATTGGTCTGAAATCCTTGACAGAACTGTGGTTTATTTTACCCGCCTTAGGGATAAACACCACTCTTACTTGTCTCCAGGCTCTTGGGATATAGCCCAGCTGGAGACATCCGTTGAAGATTCCTTCCAGCCATGGTGCGATAATCCCGAGAGCCTTTTGGAGCATTATAGGCCAGATCCCATCCGGCCCAGGAGATTTAAAAGGCATGAAGGTTCCCACCGCCCAATTAATCTTTTTGACATCCACGATACGCTTTATATCGTCGTCGTGCTGTCGGACCTCATTTCTACAGCTTTCTTTGACTATGTCAGAGCACCTTGGAAAGTGCTGTTGAAAAAGTGCGTTAAGCTGTTCTTCTTTAGTGTTAGTCCAGTTTCCGTCCGAATCCTGAATAAAGCTAGGAGAGCTCCTGCTAAATGAGAGGACCTTTCGGAGTCTGGACGCTTCTGCCGTTTTCTCTATTGACGCGCAAAACACTCTCCATGAGTCCCTTTTTGCCTGTCTGACTGCACTCTTAAAAGCTCTTAGACCATCCTTATATTTGGACCAGTCATTTGGCAATCTAGTGTACTTGGCTTCATTAAAGAGCCTTCTTGCAGCCCTCCTCAAATCCTCTATCTCGTGGCTCCACCAATGCGGTAGACTCCTCGAGGCGGACTTTCGTAAGGGACAGCAGCTTTTGAAAGAATTGCTTAGGATGTTTGTGAGGGAATCGACCGCCGAGTCGACTTCCTTCACAGTAGACAGTCCTCCCAAGTGGGACCCCTCTAATCCTATCTCAACCAAATTTGCAAAACTCGACCAGTTGGCTTTCCGCGCATTTCTCAACTTGCCAGACCCAACAGTCGACGATGATACCTCGATATCGAAGTGGATCATACAGTGATCCGACAAGGATGCCCTGTCCGAGACCCTCCACCCCGATACCGCCGATTTAAGAGAACCCACGACAAGCGTCAAGTCGAGAACCTCTCTCCTGTTGCAGGTCACGAACGTGGGTTCGTTTCCGCTATTACATACCCAGAGGGTAGTCCCCAACAAGTATTCGTACAAGGACTCCCCTCTATCATTAATGTTGCTGCTGCCCCAGAGAGTATGGTGGGCATTAGCATCACACCCAAGCACTAAATCAATCTTACCTCTTTCCGCGACCTCCACAAGCGTCCTGACTGCAACCGGTGGTGGTTCTTCTGGATCGTCGTGCGCAAAGTAGGCAGAGGCAATCCAACATTTGCTGTCCGGATTGTCCAATGCCACAACAACTAGGTCCTCGGAACTGAGATTAGGAATCATTAGTGCATTCAAGGATCTTTTCATCATAATACATGATCGAATCTTACCTGTTTTACGACAGTGGAAGATGTCGTATCCTTTTACTCCTAGACCCTGAACCTGATCGTTATGGATCCATGGTTCTTGGACTATGGCTCCATCGGCATCGTCCTGTAGCAGGACCAATGCCAGGTTGGCCGAGGCCGCTTTACTGTGATGGAGGTTGATCTGAAGTAGCTTTAGAGCTACCATCATCAACAACCTCCACCTCCACCACCGCCCCATCGCCGGCTGGCATGCTCCTTTTGAACAGGCGAAGGTGGACTTCGCCTAGTGCGAAGCACAACCTCCCCTGTCTACTCGCCATGGTGGAGGCGGACTTCGTATCCATGAGGATCACGAAGCCCTTACCTCCCTCCTTTGGCGGCTCCTCCCCGATGACCTCCCACTCCTGCATTGGGACGTCAGGATTTTGCGCCTGCAGGACGCTGAGCAGCTGCTTCCTACTCACCTCGTCATTGGGGATCCAAACCCTGCCTTTCGGCCGGCTCGGTATCCTCCTGGCATCGACGAGCTGAAGCTTCGCTCCCTCCCATGGCGCCTTCATTTCCGCGACCGTCCGATGAAGGAACTCACGTGAGAAGTCATTCTTGCACTCCAATACCCGAACTCCGTACTGCCATTTTGCAGCCCCGAAGGTCGGGCATGGTCTCCCTGGGTTCTGGGCAATGAACTTGAAAAGTGATGTAGAGATTACTCTCTCCACCACTTTCCACTGTTCCCCAGAGTACCGCCCGTCCGGTTTGCTGCTGTCGACAACCGCAAGCCGCAGTGACTCTCTCGCCGCGTCGCTTTACGATTTGCCGCCAGCAGCAACCCTTTCAGCAGCAACCCCTCCACTAGTTCCTGAAAAGGCAGTCTCCTCCGGCTTCCCTTTGGAGACATACCTAGTCTTTTTAGAAACCGAGCCCGTCTCCTCCGTAGACCTGACTCTCTTGCTTTTCCTGAACTCTACCTTCTTGGCCTCGGCCGTGGTGTTTCCGGTATTGGAACCCGCCACAGGCCTCGTGAGTTCATCTTTTTTGACGACGCCTTCCGCCCAGCAGAAGCTCGCCCTCTCTTTTTCCGTCCACTCCTCAGAACTCTTCTTAAGGAGGATGGATGAAATCCGTTACTGTACTGTGCTTTCACACTTTGGAAATTAATACTACTCCTACCAGTTTCCAGGTTCGTGGGATACAACCAAGCATGACACATTTGATGAAGATTCTTTCCACCCAGACAACAATATGTATGAGAAACTTTCGCCTAAAAAAAAGTTGAATGAAACATCAACGCATACTAACTACAGAACAGAAGATCAAAAACAACTTTGCTGCAGCTAAGACTATGGCGAAAAAAGTTGTGATGATCCTTCATGATTTCTACGGGTACATGACAGTAGATACTAAATAAAATTTTGGCTGGAATGCCCAGAAAAATATCAGAAAAAATATCGATGCTTTCCAGTTTGTTTAAGAGGTGTAGAACAATATATCAACAATTTAGATTTGAAATCAATACAAGGGCCCCAAAAGAAGTTAATAACATCGTCAATGCGATTTGGCTTGAATCATGGACTTAAGAAAATTAGATGAAAAATTCCCTTTTTGAATCAATACAAGGGGACAAAAAAAGTTAGAAAATCAATTATGCTTTCAATTTGAATTCGATTTACGAATCTTTAACAGTTTAAAGATTCGTAAATGGCAATCTACAGTTAACCATTCAATACTAAGGCCCAACAACTAGTTTAAACCGTTATCAATGTATTTAGGCTTATATCGAGGGATAGCATACAGTCGATCAGAAATAAAAATTTCTAAGTCAATACGGAACCTCAGAAATAGTTTGGAAAACCATTAATACAATATGGACTGTCCTATAGAGTGCAAAACTGTAGACTTGAACTAAGTTTTGTAAAATCAAAACTTAGTTAAAAAAAACAATGCATTGAAAATCATGCTGTCATTCTCGTCTGTACTAAAGGATACAGAACAATACATCAAAAATCAAACTTTGGAAATCAAAACAAGTTTATAGAATAGAATTGAAAAAAAATCAATGCAAAATCTAGTTAATATCATGTCCCAAAAGAATTTTAAAAATAGTCAATGCACCCTGCTGTGAACTAAGTTTAACATGATAATAGGACAGATATCACTTTTTGAAGTTGATTTATGAACAGAGAGTATTTTACAAAAACACATGAATGTTTATCTCTGTGCATATGGAATACAGTCCAGTTTATTCAAATTCGACGTTTTAAAGTCAATACTGAAAACCTGATGAAGTTGGAGAAATCATCACTGTACTCTGGTCTGTTGGAAGGGGGTGTAGAATGATCGGTAAAAATTTCACTTTCAAATCTTTACTTGGGTTTATAGAAATACAAAAAAAACCGTATCTGCATTTCCGCCTATAGTAATTGGCTACGTAACAAAGTATAAAAATTAACATTTTCATGTTAATATCCAAGAACTGAAAATTTTAAGGAATTGTTAATGTTTTCCAGTCTTTTTTTAAGGACTACAGACCTAAAATCATAATTTTATTTTAAAATCAAGTCTAAGGACCAAGAAATATTTTTAAAAAAATGTCAAAACATTCTAGCCTGTCTTTAGGAGTACAAAACAGTAGGTCAAACTTAAGCTTATTCAATTCAATATAGGAGCCCAGGAATATTTGGAAAAAATTATCATTATCAAACAAAAATCAAAAACCACTTTTCAAGTCTAATAAATCAAGAAATCATTAACCGTTTCCAGCATTTACTAGAATCTTACGAACAGTCGATGTAAAATCAAATTTCAAAGGACCAGAAAAGGTAAAAACCCTAAGTGTTTTCTGACTTTTACAAGGCGCAGTAAACAATATACCAAAATTAATTCGTTGTTAAATCTTTTACGCCCATAAAAAAATTGAAAACATCATCTTTGCAATTCGGTATTAACTTACTTATATACATTTTAAAGTCAATAGTTGTACCCAAAAAGAGTTAGTGTACCAAGAAAAACAGAATAGCTGATCAAAATTTAACGGTTATAGGTAAAGAATAGGACCCAAAACATAGATAAGAACATCGGCAATGCATTATGGCATTACTTAGGGGTAGAGAATAATAGATCAAAGATATACTTCTAAAACTTATGCTAGGGCTCGGACAAAAATCCAGAAAACTTGTGATATAGCACATTGAATCAAAAATAAATTGTTGCTAGCCAATGCTAGAGCCCAATAGAAAAACATAAATACTTTCCAGCCTGCACTAAGGGGTTCATTCTAGTTTCTCAAAATTTAACTTTTTAAATCAAGACTCCGGTCCAGAAAAGCGTTGAATATATCATCAAAACAGAGCAGTTTGTCAAATATCAACTTTGAAAGTGGAAACAAGTTTTCAATATCATTAATATTTTCCAGTCATTATGAAGAGGTACAGAGCAATAGTTTACAAATCAACTTTTTGAAGTCCAAACTAGACCCAAATAAAAGTTTAAAATCGTCTACTTTTTTCAGCCTATACTGGGATACATAGTAATAGACTTAAACTCAACTTTCTAAAATCAAATCTAGGGCCCAGAAAAATATTGGAAAAAACAACAATGCATTCTGCCCTGTACTAAAGGCAACAGACTGAGATAGTCCAGAAAATATTTTGAAAAATCATACCAGCTTTCTTCGGTTTTTGAATATTCCAACACAGTAAGTCAATAATTAAAGCTTTGAAGCTCATTTTAGGGGCTAAACGAAAAACTTTACAATCATTTTGCCCTGCATCAAAGATAATACTCAAAAGATCAAAAGAGAATTTTTCATAGCATAGGGCAGAGAGAGCTGCAGGAATTGGTCGACATCTTCACTTATGAATCAAAAATTGATGAAAAAGTTGGCTGTGCCGTTTCGTCGAAATATCTCGCACAACTGGCTGCTTCTGAACAAAACCTTTTGTAAAACTAGCAAACATTGACATCCACTTGGCTTCAAAAGCACTAACGAGCTCCTTAACATAAGCCGCGAAACATTAAGTTTCATCATATTCGTACTGGTGGGACATTGTCTGATTGACAGACATGCAAAAAGACTGGCTGTTATTTCAATGATTTCTACCGAAGAGGAAAAGAGTAAAAACTATCTACCATTTTCTGTGTTGATGGCCAGCACAATGCAGGAAACGCTTGCCCTTCCTGGATAGTGGCACGGTATGTAAGATAAATTTATATTTATTATAAATAAAATACAATGCAACGTGTCAAAACAAATGAACACACTAACATTAACCGGATGTCGAGTGTTCGCGGGTTGCTGTTGATGAGCTGCCTAGTCTGTAAACAAATAAAAGAAGCAACACATAAGTGCAATGGTCGAGTATTCATACAACGATTAAGTCGTTGACGCCACTACTAAAGATCGCTACACTCAATTGCCCGGTATTCTTCCGATAAACTCTTCAATTTAAGTGTTCTATCTCCGAATCCAAACTTTATAGGGAAGCCGAGCCCTCGTCAGGGGAGAACACACAAGACGAGACGGAACCCACGAATACGCTGACGCCAGGGGAGAACGCACAAGGCGCCAACAACTCGTGTTCCTTGGGTTGGAGACGAGCGCCATCAACCAACCCCGCGAGGATTAACTTCATCCCCGCTATTCTAAGGATTAAACCCATCCTTATACACACACATACACACAAAGTCTCTGGCTCGACTTCCCTCAATACAGCGTCACACTACGCTACTGAATCTAATCCTATACGCGATCACGGGCAGTTGATCTTAGTGACCAATCAATTTTTGCACTATTTAATCCCTTAACGCTTGGGATATCCAAATGTATTTATATATATATATATATATATATATATATATATATATATATATATATATATATATATATATATATATCCAATAACAAAACTACTGACCACAACACTTAATAAACCTTACGGCTTACCTTTCCAATAAATCAACGCTCCTTAATGTCGCTTCTCGTCCACACTAAACTTTCACAACTTCGAACTCACATGTCTGCACTGATAATGAAGCGCT
The DNA here is from genome assembly GCA_963942545.1 of Oxycera nigricornis. Taxonomy (NCBI): domain Eukaryota; kingdom Metazoa; phylum Arthropoda; class Insecta; order Diptera; family Stratiomyidae; genus Oxycera; species Oxycera nigricornis. The sequence goes on from OZ012662.1 coordinate 60,358,428, forward strand.
GATCCTAGCTGCAAGGATCACACGCCAAGATCAGGCTAATACAACATGTGTCACATATGTGAGAGCCCTAGTATCAAAGGCGGCAATCTCCACCATTTTCACTTTTTGTTAATGCGCGAAAAACTGCTACACTCTTATTATTGCTTATTTCAAAGCGAGCATAGTTTCTAATGAAAGAAAATGCTAAACTACATCTGATTTTAAAGTCAATATACCTAAAAAATGTATCCTATTTGAAAAAATGGACAAAAATAAATAGAGAATGCCGTGTTTGATACTTACAGTTGGATTTTGCCGGATTTGATACCAAAGGTTGCATTAACATGAGTTGTAAAATGAATGCCAAGTATTTTGGAATGGATTTACGGACTAAAGAATACAATATTCAAATTAATTCAAGAAAACGTATAATTAAAAATATTTTATTGAACATAATAATACACATTAAACCGACTCTGATTCTAAGCGCGCAATGGAGATTGCCGGATTTGATTCACAGGCGATGTTTCAATGCAGTTTGGTTATGAGATAAAACCGCTTTTGATACTCGAAAACTATATATTTAGCTAGAGCGCGAATAACCGAAAAAGATCATGTATATAACTCGATTTCGTCAAAAAGTGGAGATTGCCGCCTTTGATACTAGTGCTCTCATGTACGCAACATGGGATGTGAAATAACATGCAAAACCGGTCCACTATCTTGGCATCGAGGACAAAGTAGCGAGCCGGCTTCTTATCTATTTACTACGAAACAATCTTCAGGATATGGGCACTACATATGGGCTTGCAAGGATGCTACGCTACACTCAGTATGGGATTTCAAGGATATTTTCTATGTTTTGGGACGAGAATTTACATGGGTCTTACAGGTAGTAGCTTATTTGATCATTTTCTGCACAGCCAGCTTCATACGAAAATCAAAACGGTTCTCGTCATCTTCTAGTTAGTTTTTAGTGTCCTCAAAATCTTTTAAGGTATAGCACTGGGCCTGTCGTGGCCTAAGTGAGCCATATTTTAATCAAGAAGGCTGTCACAACAACCAATCAAAGAAAGCCTAGACCAGAGCCCAGAACATATCACTATTGTATTCTAAGTAGCTTAAACATAAAATAGTAACAATATGTCAAAATTGTACTTTTAAAAGCTAATATTACCGTCCGAAAGCATTTACCCAATTCGTCAATACTATCCGGAATGTAGTTAAGAGTAAAGAACAGTAGAGGAAAATTTAGCTGTTCAAATTGAAAATGAGGGCCAGGAAAACTTTGAAAAAATCATCAAGGCATTCTGGCATGAATGGAATGGAAACACAATAACAGATTAAAAATCAAATTTTTGAAATCACATTTCGGGCGAAAAAAATAGTTGACAAAATCTTCAATGTTCTCTAAAAATTACTAGGAAGTACATACACTTAACCATGAAGTAACTTTTGCTAGCTTCAACTTACGTCTAACCACAAGATTTAAATATTGTCAATGTGTTCTGGCAAGTAGTCAAATTGACGAAAACTGTATGCTTTCGGACAATTTTTTTCCGTCTAAACGACGATATTTGATGCTTTCGTCTGGAAGCTGTTGTATTTCGTCACCTGATCTACTGATGCCTCCGTCCCGATATAACTCAGGCAGATCTCGGTGTACGTTCGGAATTCGTCGGCACTAGTCTAGCTATGTAGGTTCAGTTGAGCTCATAATCCTCATTAGTCACTGGCTCGGAGCAAGTATTATCATAAGGGAAGATGTCAACCCTCGCATGGGTTCCTTTTCTTGGCATAAAAAACAATGGGGTCTCAGGGGGAATTGCATAACGGTTGGAGATAGCAGCCGTGAAGGAAGACCCAACAAAAATGAGTTATTAGGGTAAAAAGTATGATCGACTCGGCCCGGAAGAGAAGTAGAGGTTGGTGATGAATCCTTCTGGCGGGAACAAGACCGCGATGTCCAATTGGACAACAATCAGCCCACCCCTCACTTCTTTGATGGTTGCATGCACTAAGTCAGCTATACCAGCGGCAGCTACCTTATTAGTAAAGCCTATTGGCATTAGCGGCAACATCGAGGAAACGGCGTACAAGCACCATCGCACTGTTGCTGACGCGTCCTTCAACACTACTTCTTCTTTAGGTGTTTAAAAGTAACAAAACCCCATTGTGATGGCTCACAGAGGTATGAAAAGCTCCCACTTCTTAGACACGCATTTCCCAGGAAGCGAGGGTGTGGATGGAAAAGCTCATCGACATATACTCCCGAGCAGTCTTTTAACTACTTTGCCTGTAAATGACAGGCATCAACGCTGGACAGTAAGCTCATTCTAACACTTCAAATCTCCTGGTATGGACAATATCTCACCTGTTTTGATCCAACACATTGCTGCCATGGCTCAACGCCAGTTTTAAATCATGTCTACGGATGGCTTACATTCCACATCATTGGAAAGAAGCCAAAATTGTCTTCATACCCAAAGTGGCTTAGAGCTTTAGCTCTTTGCCTTAGAATTATAGATCTATCAGTTCCACCCCCTTTCTGCTGAAAACACTGGAAAGGATAATAGAGATTCAATTGAAAGTTGCTCTGAAACCCTTCTCCAATGCGCAGCACACATACATGAAAGAGAGATCGGTTGAAACAGTTCTCCACTCGATCACCAGCTACAATGAAAAATCGTCAGCTATAAGGCTATTGGAGAGGCACCTAGAGAAAACAATGTGGAGGACAACCTGATAAGGTTCATCGAACAATTGCTAAGCAATAAGAGCATCAACTCCACACTAAGAAGGAGGACCTGTAGGGGCACACCTGTTATAGAACTAAGTGCTGGATAAGCTACTGTCAAAAATAGAAGCGGTTGGCTCCGAATTCACAGCATATGCCGACGATGTTGCAATATCAAAATCGGGCAAGTTCATCACTACGCTATCGTAAAGACTAAACTAACTAAGATTAATCAAAAGAAAACGGAACGTGCGCTCTTCACAAGAAGATACAAAATTCCACGCTTTGTCCCACCTAAACTTAGTGAGGTAACTCTAAACCCATCTCATCCTGTCAAACACCTAGGTCTGAATCTGGACTCCAGACTTGCATGAAAGGCGAACAAAGCAGAAATAACGCGTAAAGCAGCATGTTTCATCTACTACTGCATAAAAACTTTTGAGAAAAGGTGGGGATTGTATTTCGGCCTTTTACGGAGTTGTTGGAGCTAATCTTTCTATATGGTGCAGTTATTTAATGGCCAGCTATTCCGAAAACATCAAATGTTAACCTGTTGAACAAGGCGAGAAGGATTGCAGATGTTGCGATTACTAACACCTTGCGCATTAAATTGGCTCCCGACTGAGCTCCTTACATAACAGCAGGCTAGATGCTCTGCGTTTCGATTAAAGGCTTCACATCTCCGGTAGGGAAAGTAGACCTCACATCCCCATTTTTTTTACTTCCATCATGATTTCAAATATGATTGGGCCAAAAAAAAAGTAGTGAGATACAGAAATCGGTCGACATCTATACTGATGGATAAAAAATGGATGAGAAATTTGACTGTGGCGATTGATCCGATATCCTAGCCGTTTTATTATTTATTAAAAAACACAAAAAAATGAAGATTTATTCCATAAATGATTAATTTTTAACCTGATTTGCAAAACCCAAGGAATGTTTATGAAATTTGTATACTAAAAACAGTTCTTGTAAAAAAACCATGCAAATCTTTTCCTCATGATTATAAAAGAAATTAAATTAAAAGTAAAAACCATTCAAAGACATCATGACCTTCAAGGTCATTCATGTCATTCACTATATCTCGCGAACCAAATGAAGCATGTGTATCAATGAGGTGTCCATCGACGCGTAATAACATTTTCGTGATGTTTTCAAGTTAATAAAAAAATCTTTGAGGCCCTTTTTAATATAAAAACTTTGGAAAAGTTTTGCTGATTTTTTCACAAAAACTATTTGGAGTGTATAAATTTTATAAACATTGAATACTGTATTTTGCAAATCAGGTTTAATTTTTATGTTTATGGAAAAACTTAAGTTTTTGTATTCTTTTTTTAAAAAAGGGAAAAACCGCTTTTTGAACATATAAAAGAACCCCACAAATGCCAATACGCGTCGCTTGACACCTTAATCATGCAAATGCTATTTTTGGATATGGAACATGACAGAAATGACCTTCCAAGCGCCAAAACAACAAACCCCTCCGGCTGAAGTGTCTCAAAAAATAACCAGTTTTTAAAATTCCAAAGACGCTTCGATTGACACCTTAATAAAGTCAATACGACTTTGTTTACGTGAGTTGTGCTCATATATAAACTGTTCACACACGCACGTACTTACGTACGTACACACACCCTCATATCTCTCTCTCTCTCTCTGTCTCTCTAAAAACATTTTATATATACTCTATAGACCTCAAAACGTCAAGAAATGTTGAAAATTCCGATTTCGATTTTCGAGGTGATTACGAGAACTTCCCATATATTGGGAAGTTAAATGTATGTGTTTGTATGGACAAGTTACTGCGAATGAAATTTCATACGAGTTTGTATTACGCAGCACAAGTATGCGAGGCACGGTTCTCGATATACAAAGGGACTTTTTATCTCACTATCATTGATAAATTTGTTCATGCTGAAGAAATCCTAACGCAAAACCTGGTACTTCACTTCCAGACTGGCTCGTCGTTGAGAGGTTGGGCCATGGAAACACAAATGCATCAACGGTTTTTTAAACGATCATACAAAAGAATGAAACCTACTAGAAAAGTTTGACACCAAACAAAACGCAATCACACTGTTTGTTTTGGACATTTTACTGTGAACGGCATCCACAAATCATATCTTATTTATGGTGTAACACGAGAATGTTTTAAAGATTTAAAACTCAGTCATCAAAGCTTCATGGCAGATATATGTCCGTCAATTAGTCACGACAAAAGTTTTACATATGTCCGGAGCTCCGGAAATGTTGGTAACCTGCACCTTTCATGCATACAAATCGATTATTGCATTAGTCTTATGAACCATTTTGTCGAAATTTCATCAAATGAATTCTAACGCAAAAACCCAAGCAGACTTAGGAACTACTGTAGAATTGGACTTTAAAACTAGTAACGCGAAGCAAAATTATGTTGAATATATGTACTGCTTTATGACTAGAACATATTTATTGGTGGCAAGTGGTTACAAATAATTATCAATTTGAGAATCACTCGTGTTCAAGCTAAACAATCTATCAAAAATGGAGCTAGTAAAGTGATTGCTGGTTATAGTAGAAACGTTTGACTTTTATGCAATCAATTTATAATACATATTTTCAAATATTTAATTTAACCTCTGTCCAATTTTTATACGAGTGATTTTTCTATTTTTTAACAAATAAAGTACAGCTAAATTATTTGACTTCGTAGGTCATCCTGTCTGTCTAATTTTGCAACACTCTTTGCAGCATAGCCGGGCCAATTTCGCCAATAGCACATTGAAAGTTGGCCTTCAAATCTTCAATAATTGCTGCTTTATCATATAAGAAAAGTTATGTGTCGTAATTCTACAAAAAGTAGTCACATGATCTGGGCGGCCAGTTCACAGGCCCACTCCTTGCAATGATTCTTTAACCAAAGGTTCGGTCCAATAAAGAAATGGTTTGACGCACAGTATAGCATGTTGCGCCATCGTTGTGGAACCATGTGTCTCTCTGACAGTTGCCATTATTGTTGGGAATCAAAAAATTACGAATCATTTGTGACGTAACGTTGCTTCCGTCGTCAGATTTGACAAACAAAAGATCAATAATGATGCCGGCATACAAACCGGTGACTCACTGATACAGTGACTTTTTGGGATGTATTGGGGCTTACTTAGTCTGTTGATGGTTGCTTTCGCACCAAAAATGGCAATTTTGCTTGTTTCCTAGCCCATTAAGTCAGAAATTAGCCTCATCGCTGAAAATTACTTGTTACTCTCAGCCCATTCACGGGATGTACAACGCAAACGATGGTGCAATTCATTCGCAAAACTAGTTGGATCCTATAATGTTTTAGTCAAAAAAAAATTCTTCAATATTTTCCATATAGTGTATGGACAGAAGCCAAGTTGTTAAGAGCGGCGTCGTAGCGATTACAGAACAGATAAGATAAGAGAACAGCTGCGATAGCTCCAGAGGTGCGCATTGTTAAAGCTAATGTTGCATGAACATTTTCCAAAATAGTACATGTAGACATAAATCTTTACATCGTTTTGCTTACGACTTACTCCCAATAACGGTTATGAGCACTGTACAGTAGACAAAATCTATAAGTTTGTAGCACAGACCGCAAATTTTGGAATTAAATTTCCACTTTTTTGAGACATTGTTCGGGTGCTAGTGCTTTCATGCTAGTTTTCCAACAACAAAATTTGACGACTACAGTGAAAGATATCAATCAGAAAAGTTCTACGTTCGATCAGATATCTACATCAGAGATGTGCTTTTGGATTAGTGATTACTTCGACTAAAATATTCGGTATTTAGCACTTGGTTGCGGAGTGCGAACTTGTATTGATTACATTCATTATTTACAGTGACATTTCCATGGGCAGATTGAAAATTCAATTTTTGATTATCAATATTCATTTAACATTACTAACTTAACAAGCCGCGAAGTGTGACCCTTGAGGTCCACACGGTAAACTTCACAGTAATATCTAGATAAACATTAAAAATATCGAATACAATAATAATTTTGAAAATACTACTACTTTAAATAATAATAATGAGAGGTATTCATAGCCGTAACAGGAATGAGTTAATATTAATCATATCATCTACGAGAGTATCCTTTGTTTACGTAAGGCTTTTGGTGGATGGGGGTAGATTGACTCGATCAATCAATCGATGGGGACCTTTTCTACGTTATTTGTTATTTTCACATCGATGCTTGAAACACAAAAAAACGCTAGCAAAAATGAATGCAGTTTTTGTTATTACTCTCCTTGAAGAGATTTTGTCGCGTGATTTTGAAAAGTTGCGTTCAAAATTGCCATGATTTCAGCATAATCACTAGATTTATATTTTTATCATCAATGAGATTGTTAATTACTTTATATTTTTTATGGGTGTTGAAAATTTTTGAATGTGCAGTCAACAATAGGTTCAATTGCATGTAAAAAGTAAAATGTTTCACAAATGATGATGGAGGACGTAATTGAAATCTTACGATTACTAAAGAATGAATCTAAAAACTACAATTTTTTATTTGATGAAATCTTTTTAAAGCATATGATCTTGCAAAGTATTGACTATAAAACATTTTACCATTCAAAGCGTTGATTACCACAAATGCAAATTTGATTGAAATATTGATGGTTTTCAAAATTTTGTAGAGTTAGTTTTAGAGCCACATAAAGTTTGAGTGGGAAATAAAAGAAAGGGGTTCGCGAATGCACTATTAGTAAAAATGCATTTTAGCAGGAAGCGCAAAAATACCTACCAAGTATATTTTCTTAGCGGCCTTGGCCGCAAGTACAAAGGCGTTATTTGTCGAAGACAAATCAGCCGTAATAAGATGAGAAATAAAATGACTAGTGTTCGTTTTATAGAACAGAGCAGCCTTACGTCGCTCTTCGAAGTCAGTAATACTTCTGTTCGTTTCTTTATTATTTCGTCGTTTATATACACAATTTTATTTACAAAAAATGATCTTAAGCCTATTCAGCATAGCACTATTCAATACTCAATATTGCACATGTGGTTGCAATTTAAACAAGTGAAATGAACTTACATGTGCATCAGCATTATCTTTATTCCAATGCTCATACGGCACTTGTCTATTTTGGGCTCAATGCATTTTGTATGCATTGTCTTAATGTCGCACGCGGTCAAGGACAATGAATGAAAGAATGTGTTCTTTGAACATAATTTATTGGATTCCTTGCTTTGAAATGCTCGTGTGCATGTTGCTCGGGATATTCCGCAACTTGTGTGGGCTCTCATTTCCGTAGGCAGGATATGTAATTGCTTACGGCACGTTGGGCCTTAGTAGTATAGTTGAGATTTAAGATCTCTACACCTCCGTCCTTTAGAAAAGAAAATTTATTGTATTTGAAGAATATAAGAAATTTTCGTAAAATGATAATTGGGTATTTCAATGCTTGCTGATATTACATTATTATTGTTCTAGGTCTATTGATATTTATGTACAATTGAAAGATATTTGTTTAATATATAATCTATGGGTGCATAACATTAAAGTATTTATTGTTTTGATAATGTGCTTCTTATTCTTATCTACAGTTTCTTCTTAAGTCTATTGTTGTGTATTAGTTTTTCCTTATTGTCTATTGATATGAACGAGTTTACACCTTGTTTTTCTAATACAATATATGGTCCGTTGTATGGTGATTCATGTTTTTTTTGTTTTCATTTTTTACATAGACTTCATCACCTATTTCTAGTTCTAATTCATTTGTATTTAATTCTTTCTTATATTTTCTATGATGTTTTGCTTCAATTTACAATCTTCTAGCTGTCTGTTGAGCGTTATAAAGACGTATTTTCAATTCTGATAGATAGTTATCATAATCATATATGGTTGGTTTTTTATTTAAATCTGTGGTATTAGGTAAGGGTGCTAAATAACCATGTACTAATTCAAATGGTGTGTAATTAGTATCAGTATGTGGCGTAGTGTTATATGCGAATACATAATAAGGTATCCATTTGTGCCATTCGTGATCTTGACAGAATGATTGCAGATACTCGTTGAGTACTCTGTGATTACGTTCTAATGAACCTATGGTTTCATGATGGTAAGGTGTTGACATCGTGTGTTCAATGTCTAAAAATTTGCAAATAGATTTTAAAAGTTCGTTATTGTATTCTGTACCTTCATCGGTTTTGAGTTGTTGGAAATGTCCATATCTTAATATTATATTCTCTACTATAGCTTTAGCTACTTGTTCAGCTTCTTTTGTAGTTATAGGTATTGCTATTATATATTTGCTTAGTTCGCATTGCGCAGTTAATATATATCTAAATCCGTTTGATATTCTAAGTGGTCCTACAGTGTCAATTTCAATTGTTTCGAAACATTTATTAGGGGTATCGGTTATTACAAATTTTTCTTTAGTGTGTCGGACAATCTTGTTCTTTTGGCAGATTTCACAGTTTCTTACATTATTCTTGGTCATTTTGTTCATATTCTGCCATACATATCTTTGTTTTAATTTCGCTATCGTTCGTCTGATACCTGTGTGACTATTATCGTGATGTTCACTAATTAACCTTAGTTGATCAGTTACTTGTTTCACTTCTTTGGGCGGTTCATAAATAATTACTTCAATTCTCATTTGCCTTTTACTTATATTTTCTTTGTGCACTTTGTTATATAATTTCATCAATTCATTCTTCTTCGTATATTTGAATATTTCATCACCATTGCGTAAAGCTACCTTGCTTATATTGTTATTATGTAGTTTGTTAATGAGTTTCTCCAGTTCCTGGCCTAAGTCTCGGTGAGGATTATCGCTACATTCTACATATATCCGCCTTTTATCTATAATTTCAATTCGTGGCAAATTATTATTATTAACGCGCGTTTTTTATTATATCTTCGTATATTATCTTTTAATATTCGGAATTCTAGAATTGGTAAGTTTCTAACGTCGGATACAGAAGTTCCATTCCACATGTAGGGTTGATCAGACTCATTAATGGTAATAGAGTTTTGTTTCTTCCGTTTTTTGGTTACTTCCGATACTTTTGTAGCGTTTTTTTTATTTTTCTTTCGCTTTACTTCTTGTCACAATGTTTATATTTTTTGGTATCATGTCTTGTAGCTGCTGTGAGTCTAACTTTATTCTTGATAAAGCATCTGCATTGGTATTTATCCTACCTTGTTTGAAAATAATTTCGAAATCATAGTCCATCAAATCTATTCTGATTCTTGTCAATTTTGACGAAGGGTTTTTGTGCGTAAAGAGAGAAACTAGTGGGCGATGGTCTGTAATGACTGTAAATTTCCTCCCGTATAAATATGGTCGAAAATGGTTGATTCCCCAATGAATAGCTAATAATTCTTTTTCGATTATTGGCTTGTTTATCTCATGTATATTCAGTGAACGGCTTGCATACGATATAGGTAGATCTTTGCCTATTTCACCTTGTGATAGAATAGCTCCTAACGCATAGTCAGATGCATCAGTTGTGAGAATGAATTCTCTATCGAAATTTGGGTATTGCAATATTGGGCTCTCGGTAATAGTATTTTTAAGTTTTTCAAATGCTTTTTGACAATCTTGAGTCCATTCGAATGGCTTATTCTTTTTCGATAACTCATTGAATGGTTTTGCTATTGCTGCGAAATCTTTTACGAAGCGTCTGTAGTAATTGCAGAATGCTACAAATCTTTTCGTTTCGTCTGCATTTTTGGGTATAGGGTAATTATGAACTGCTTTGCATTTCTCTGGATCGGCTGTGATACCTTTGGACGTGATTAAGTGTCCTAAGTAAACAACTTCATTTTCCATCAAATTGCATTTGTTTGGGTTCAGTTTTAAATTGTACTTACGTAAACGTTCAAAAACTTTAATCAAATTGTCGTTATGGTGTTGTAATGAACATCCGAAGACAATTATATCGTCTACGTACAAAAATGCATTGGCATCAAGGCCTGAAAGTGCGATGGTTAACATCCGCTGAAAGCTGTTGGATGAGATCTTGAGTCCGAATGGTAATCTCTTAAATTGGTAATGACCATTGTTGGTCGAAAATGCAGTTAGCGCTTTTGATTCATCGTTTAGCTCTATTTGGTGGAATGAGCTTGTCATATATAGACTTGAGAAATATTTTGCTCTTCCGATTCTATCTAGAACGTCTTCTAAACGAGTTAATGGAAATTTGTCGATTACCAACTTTTTGTTAAGTTGTCTGTAGTCAACTACTAATCTCCATTGTTTGGAATCATTTTCACTCTTTTTTGGTACTATTAGAAGTGGTGAGTTGTGTGGACTGATAGAATGTTCTATTATGTCTTTGTCTAATAAGTCATGTACTTGTTTGTTGATTTCTTTATAACTCGTATGTGGTAATCTATAATTCTTCACGTAAACCGGAGTGTTGTCGGTTGTATGAAGTGTTTGTTTATAGAAATTATTGGACGTAAGTTTTTCATTATCTAGGTAAAAAATGTCTTGAAATTGTTCACAAATTTTTTCCAAAGTATCTTTTGCATGTGTATCTTTTGTTTTTATTTTTATTAGCTTCCTTACTTTTTCCCATCTCTTTAGTTTATTCTGAGTTTTTTGCTTTTGATTGTAAATGAAAAATTTGGACAAAGGTTTTATTTTGAATTTTAGATCAGAATTGTTTATAGATTGTTCTTTATCTGAAGTATTTAAAATTTTAACGTGTTTAATTCCTTTGAAAGGGATAATCGTGTTGCCAATAAATATGTTTTCGTTAATTTGTTCAGCGCAGATTAGACTGTCTTCTTCTACGTTAATATTTATTTGTTGAATGATTTCTGTTCTAGGGGGTATTTTGATTTTAAAAAGTTCAGTTTGCAATGGAATAATATGTTCAGAACTGTTTACATTAAGAGAAATAGTATAAGTTTCATAGTCGATTTTAACGTAATGTTTTTAAAGAAATCTCGTCCAAGTATTCCATCTGTTAATAGTGGAAAATCATCGTTTACTACGTGTACCTTGTGCTGTAGTGAATCGTTATTTATTTTAAAATTTAAAATTGTTGTCCCTATAGTACCAACTTGTTCTTTAGTTATGCCCGTGAGTTTGCAATGTTCTTCCGAGTTAATGTCTTGTATTCCTGATGTGGCCGATAATTTGCATATGGAGATATCCGCTCCAGTATCTATTAAAAATGTTAGTTTCATATTGTCTGTTTTAATATGGACATAATTTGTAGTTCCTTCACTGTTAAATGTTTCGACATTCCCTAGTTTTGCGTTTTTTTCCCCGAGTGACCATATTTTGGACCATTTGTGTGGTATCTGGGGCTTATTAGTTTCCCTGTCGATTATAATTTCGGTTTGTAGGATTTCTGTTTGTTGGTTGAGAATATGCACGGTTATTATTATTTCTATTAATATTGTTGTTCCTATTGTTATAGTTGATTTTATTTTGATTGTAATTCCTACCACTGTTATTGGTATTATTAATATTGTTATTATCGTACCTAGGATTGGGGTTCCTATAGTTGTTACTATATCTGTTATTGTTATTATATCTATTGTTAATGTTATTATTTTGACGATTATAGCTATTATTATGAAAATTACCTCTATTATTTCTGGGGTATCTATTAGATGAGAAATGGTATATTTCTCCATTTTGCATTATTGATCTATTTTCCTTTATGCTCATTTCTGAATTTTCGGCTAACGAAATTGCTTCTCTGTATTTTGAGATTCTACTAGCTTCTAGAGTCTGTATAATATATTTATTGCGTAGACCTTTCTTAAAACTGTTCAAGGCAAGAATATCATTTGTTTTTGATATCGTGTCCCGACCTTGTTCACCGATATCACTTATTTGTGTTAACATTAGTTCAGCTAATAATTCATCTAACCGTTCTGCAAATTTAGTAACTGATTCATAAGTTCCTTGTTGAATATCTGTAATCATAGTCAATATACACGAAGCAGATTTTGTGGGTCTAAAAATGTGTTGAAGATTAGTTTTTAGTGAATCAAAGTTGTCGGAGGATGGTAAAGGGCTTAATTTTGTTCGTGTAGAACCGTTCAAATTGGTATTGATTATAAGGGTTATAAAGTCCTTCTTTTGATGTGCTGGGACTGATTTTTCAATTATTTCGACAACGTTTAGGAATCTGTGTAGATCATTGAATTTGTTGGCAAATTCGGGAATTACTTTTAGAAAATTGAAGATATCCATGTTTAAAGTGTTATCTAATGTGGGTACTGTATCATCAGTCATTTTTTCTTTAAAACTTGATTGTATTGCCTCAAAAATCTCTTTGAATTTTATCTTATCAGAGAGTTGCTCAGCTTCTGATTGTTTATTATTCTGTAGTTCCTCTTTGAATTGAACTCTTAAATCTTCGATTGCAAGGAGAGTTTTGATGAGAAATTTATGCGTATAATTTCTATTTGGTGTCTTTTTTAATTTTGATAAAATATTCTTTAAGTTAAATAATGCAGACATCTAGCTCATGATATATATTATTATTCTACTATTACAATGCTTCAGTCTTATTTGCTACCTTGATTACAGTCTTTTAAATATTTTTTCTTTTCAATTTTTGTGTCGCCTAGCATTTTGCCGTTGCTCGTGGATATCCTTCCTAATTTTTTGTATATTTTCAGCACTTGACTCGATGCTGAGTTGGACGTATAGCTCCTTCAGGTGTTTCCTTTGTTTGAAGGCTTTTCCTCCTCTGGTCCTCTTCTTCTTCGTATCTGCTGGTTTAATAGGCCTTGGAGTGTCACTTTGATGGTTTCGGCTTTTATACTGCTCGATCGTGATTGGTTGTGGGCCTGGTTTCTTTGATACTATTTCCTCCTTGTTGATCGCAGGATTCCGTGGATCATACTCTTCCGTGCTTTTTTTGGTCGTCACAGGTTTAGTGGCAGTGTTTGCTGCGCATAGGGCAAACAGCTCTTCAAATTTTCTGTTGATGACTTCTAGCTCCGCTGCGTTCATCTTGTCGCGTCTTCATCATTGTAGGGCCGTTTAAAGGGTCGATTAATCGCAGGATCGTTTAATTGATTGCAGGATCGCCATGTAGAGTTAGTTTTAGAGCCACATAAAGTTTGAGTGGGAAATAAAAGAAAGGGGTTCGCGAATGCACTATTAGTAAAAATGCATTTTAGCAGGAAGCGCAAAAATACCTACCAAGTATATTTTCTTAGCGGCCTTGGTTCCGCAAGTACAAAGGCGTTATTTGTCGAAGACAAATCAGCCGTAATAAGATGAGAAATAAAATGACTAGTGTTCGTTTTATAGAACAGAGCAGCCTTACGTCGCTCTTTGAAGTCAGTAATACTTCTGTTCGTTTCTTTATTATTTCGTCGTTTATATACACAATTTTATTTACAAAAAATTATCTTAAGCTTATTCAGCATAGCACTATTCAATACTCAATATTGCACATTTGGTTGCAATTTAAACAAGTGAAATGAACTTACATGTGCATCAGCATTATCTTTATTCCAATGCTCATACGGCACTTGTCTATTTTGGGCTCAATGCATTTTGTATGCATTGTCTTAATGTCGCACGCGGTCAAGGACAATGAATGAAAGAATGTGTTCTTTGAACATAATTTATTGGATTCCTTGCTTTGAAATGCTCGTGTGCATGTTGCTCGGGATATTCCGCAACTTGTGTGGGCTCTCATTTCCGTAGGCAGGATATGTAATTGCTTACGGCACGTTGGGCATTATTAGTATAGTTGAGATTTAAGATCTCTACAATTTAAGGGTTTTTTTCCAATTGAAAGACTGTAAAAACTATTAAAAATCTGCTCAAATTATGCTAGTATTTTAAAATTTTTATTGAATTTACAACAATTTACATAGAATAAAAGATATAAAGAAATATCATTCGTATGAACTCTCTTTACATGGTAACCTTGAATGATTTTTTATTTTTAATTTGTTTTATCATAATCATTGAAGAAAATTTTGCTGGTTTCTCTTTGAAACCTGATGAGAATGTAAAAATTTTATGAACATTTATTACTGAGTTGTGTAAATCAGGTTAAACAATTACTTTTTATGAAAAAAACCCTAATTTTTCGCATTTTCTTCTATTAAATTGAAGAAAATGGCTGAAACGAATTTTTATAATGTTGGAAAAATGACAAAGATGTTAATACACGTTCACTGACACCTTAATGATGCAAATATTATATCTAGTTCGTGCGATATAGTGAATGACAGAAATGACCTTGAAGACCATGATCACTGTTAATGATTTTTATTTTTAATTTATTTATTTTTGTGTTCATGAGAAAAAAATTTGATGATGTTTTTACAAGAACTGTTTGGAATATATAAATTTTATGAATCATGATTACTTTGACTTGCAAATAAGGTTTAAAAAAATTTTTTTTTTAAAAAAGAATTATTTTTTGCTCTTATTTTTAAAAAATTAAAATACGGCTCCCACGATTTTTTCAAAATTTGATGACAAGTATGACCTTGCAGATCATGATGACTGTTAATGATTTTTTATGTTTTATTTAATTTTTTGTACTCTTGGAAAAAATATTGATGTTATTTTTACAAGAACTGTTTGAAGTATCTAAATTATATAAACATTGATTACTTCGACTTGAAAATAAGGTCAAAAATTTATTGTTTTTGAAAAAAACTCTAAGTTTTTGCACTTTTTTTAAAAAATAAAAAAACAGCTCTAAGGAATTTTTTAAAACTTGATACAATCACATGAATGTTAATATGCGTCGATTGACACCTTGATCAACGAAATCGTATGTTTAGTTCCCGAGATATAACGCATGACAGAAAATACCTTCCAACGGGCAAAACAGCAAACCCCCCCGTCCGAAGTTTCACAAAAACTGATCAGCTTTGAAAGACGCTTCGATTGACACCTTAAAGAAGTCGATACCACTTTGTTTACGTGAGTTATGCTCGTAGAAAAAGTGTCCGCGAACGTACGTACGTACGTACACACTAACACACACACACATATACATCTCCCTTTTTAAAAACACTTTACGTACACTCTATAGACCTCAACACGTAAAGAAATGTTGAAAATTTCAATTTCGATTTTCGAGGCGAAGAAGAACTTCCCATATACTGGAAAGTTAATAAATCATAGAAAAGCCATAAAGAGCTTGATGGATGCACGCATCAATAAAAGCATAAACAAATCAATGTCAGATAAAAAAAGATAAGTAGTTGAAAAGTTTACAAATTAAGATTTTATGTAGCAGTCGTTTTCGGAACTTAAAAGAAGACGCATTTAAATTGGATAAAAAAGAAAAGAAATTATTTTTCTGAAAAAGAGATGTTTTCATTTTGAATACCTATAACTGGTGAAGTCGAAAAAAAAGAAGTCGTGTATCCGTACGTAAAACAGACGCGGTAAGCCCAGTATGCGCGATTATAATTCCGATTGAAGGAATTTAGGTGAGTAAAACTAATTATTCGCTATTATAATTCCGATTGAAGGAATTAAAGTGAGTAAAATTAATTATTCACGGATATAATTCCGATTTAAGGAATTAAAGTCTGTAAAACTAAATATTCGCGGTTATAATTTCACTTTAAGGAATTATAGTATGTAAAACTAAATATTCGCGATTGTGATTCCGCTCAAAGAAAAAAGTGAATAAAACAATAACAAAATTAATAAAAATAAATACTCTTGGTACCATCAGAGCTTTAAATTTTGAAACTAATATTCAACCAAAATAACAAATATGGCAACTTCTTCTGCAACCAACATGCTGAAACCTTCGCAATTAGTGGATGTTTTGTCAAAATCATCCCCAACACATTCTGCAAAATCATTGGCAATCGACCCATTCAAACTTGTAACACGGATGCCAAATTTCGATGGAACAATGAAACAACAGAAGACATTCCTAGACAACACGGAGCTCCTGATGGCAAGTCTACACAGCTTCGCTCAAATGGCCTACCTCACCATAAACCACAAATCTTAAAATCGAAGTTCACTATTATGGCAAAAATTATTATCAATATTAATAGTAACGCCAATATATGGCCCGAATTAAAAGCAGTGCTAATATCTAATTTTAATGATAAAAAAATTCTCTTCAATTGTTAGACAATCTCAACTCATGTGAATTCAGAAGTAATTTATTAGAATATTTCAACCGAATCCAAAATAATTTGCATCGGTTAAACATGAAAGCCGAATTAGAAGGCAAAAGTGATGAAATTGTGGGTAAAAAGCGTATAGCGCTTGAAGTGTTCAAAAATAAAATGATAGAACCAGTGAGAAGTGTTCTATTTAGTAGAAATCCTCAAATTCTAGAGGAAGCGCTCCAAATTTTAACCGAAGGTAGTTACTTGGGTTACCAAATTCCAAATTACAAGCCCCACAGTAGTACTTATTCAGAAAACATTGATTAAAGCAGACAATTTAAGTCCCCTTAAAACACATTCTTCCCAACACCAAATTTGTCAAATATTTTCAAAATAATCGCAATTTTTTATAATCTCGTACTAGACTGTTCAGTCAGCCCCAACCAATGGATGTTAATAGCTCGCGTCAATTTGTCCAAACCAATGTAAATTTCCCGGAACGTGCCTCGGAAACAAATCAAAACTACCCCTACGATTTCTTATAGATACTGGTGCCTCTCTTAGCAACATTCGTCCTTCTCTATGTAGTCCAAAATTGCGAATTTCTGTTTCCAATTCAAAAACTTATATACTCAATTCTGAACTAAATTTTAATCAACCCTTTAAAGAATTTCCAGAACTTAATGCAAATTAAAACTTTCACTTCATTGAAACCAAATATAGTGAAAAATTTGATGGTTTGCTTGAAAATGATATATTGTCTGAATATAGCACCAAAATCGATCTTTTTATTAAAACAAACAAACTAAATGGTAAAGTGATTCCGATTTTCTTTAATGAAGATGAAGAAACTGAACTACGAATCTTAAAAGAGTTTAAAAAACTTGAAGGTGAGAACAATAAAATTATGAATAATCAACTAAGTTTTTCAACGAATATGAATAGCTTAGATTGTAATTCATCTGTTCTAGTTCAACAAAGTGAACTTATAGCGTTTTCTGATGAGGGAAAACCAACAAAAAGTGTAGTTGACGAAATTCGCACAAAGCACTTGAATTCTGAAGAGAGGCGTGAACTCTTGATACTCGTTAATAATATTAATAATATAATATAGTGACACATTCTGTCAAAATGGTCAAAAATTGACTTAAACAAATTTAATCAAACATGACATTAAAACAAAACACAACGAATCAATCTATACAAAAACTTATAGGGACTCTGAATATCACAAAATCGAAGTCGAGATCCAAATTCAAGACTTATTAAATCAAAATATTATTAGACACAGTTCATCACCTTCTTCATTTCCTACATGGGTGGTTCCAAAGAAAATCGATGCATCGGAAAAAACCAAATGAAGAATAGTAATTGGCTATCTCATGTTAAACGAAATAACCATCGACGATAAATTCCACATTCCAAATATCGATGATGTATTAGAAAAACTAAGTAGATCAATGTATTTTACAACAATAGATTCCGCAAAAGGTTTCCATCAAATAGAAATTAACGAAAAAGGCATACCTAAAACAGCATTATCTACCACCTTTGGACATTACGAGTTCCCGCGAATGCCGTTTCGACTTAAAAATGCTCCAGCGACGTTTCAGTGACTTATGAATTTCGTACTAAAAGAATATATAGGTAAAACATGTTTCGTTTACATCGACGAAGTAGTTATTTTAGTATTTCGTTGCAAGAGCATTTGGACTCACTACACAAAATATTTTAAAAATTTCGCGAAGCAAATCTCAAAATTCAATTAGATAAATCTCATTTTCTCAAACGAGAAACCGAATTTTTTGGATATGTAATTACTTCAGAAGGGATTAAACCCAATCCAAAGAAAGTTTTAGCAATTTCCGAAATGAAAATTCCTAAAGCGCAAAAACAAATCAAGCTATTTGTGGGTATGGTTATTATAGGAAATTCATTAAAGATTTTTCGAAGATAGCAAACCCTCTGCGAAAATCGATATAAACGACCCTGGCTATAAACAAAGTTTTGAACATCTTAAATTATTAGTTATGAGTGATCCAGTTTTAAAATATCCCGAATTTAGCAAAGAATTTGTAGTGACAACTGATGCTTCAAACTATGCTATCGGTGTGGTCTTGTCCCAAAAAGGACATCCAATTTGTTTCGCAAGTCGAATCCTTAACAAACATGAAACAAATTATTCCACAATTGAGAAAGAGCTTTTATCTATAATATGGGCTTTAGAATATTTCCGTCCCTATGCACATGAACGTAAATTCACAATAAAAACTGATCATAAACCATTAACCTGACTTGCTAACGTTATAGAGCCAAATCTAAAACTACAACGCTGCAAAATTCAATTGGAGGAATATAACCACGACATTGAATATATCAAAGGTAAAGAAAAATTAGTTGCAGATTGCATTTTAAGACCCGTAGTAAATATAAACGAAATGAATAACATTAGTAATAACAATAATGATTCTGTACGAGCAACATGCCACAGTGCTGAAGAAGCTAGTACTTAATATATTCCAATAAGTGAGAGACCTTTAAATATTTTTAAAAATTAAATCATAATAAAACAAGGATCTCAAAATTCTCTCAAGTTGGAGAAACATTCTAACAGATTTAGAAAAATTTGAATCAAAACAACCAGACGAAAAATTATATAACTATATACTTAAAAATCGTGTATACTCTAAAGGCTGTTGCGTACTCATCATAAGTATATTCAAATTATCTTCGCACCTTTTCTGCCCGAAATAATAAATTCCGTAAAATACCTACCTGGCAACGATTAGCTGAGAGTATAAAGCTCACCAATTTACAAAATGCATGTGTTTCGTGTTGTGTCTTATAATACGTGCGATCTTCAAGAAGCAATGACTCAGCTTGGCAATTGAAATCTCCGTGAGAAATGTGTCAAGGAAACGACATGCAAAAAAGACCTAACCCGAAAAACGCGAGTGGAATTTTTGAAGAAAGGAAGCAAACGACATTTTCGAAGCGGCTATAATTGAAAACTCTTTAAAAATTCAATTGCCTAATTGAATTAGCGTTGATCGAAACTAAATCTCTTAAATAATTAAAAAAATAGCTATTGTATGTAACGAAGGAACAGTTCTTCCAAATGAAAATGGAAATGATACTGTTTTTGAAATGTCTACTTAACTTAATCGTAAGAAATATCTATGTAAACGGAATCTTAACAATTTCCCATATTCTTTTCTTTCGTGCCCATTTTACGTCAGTATATCTGCGAATTCTTTCACGTTTTAGGTATTTTTTTTTTTAATTTTTTCCGTCGTAAATTCAAGAATCGTGTCGTAACGTGTTAGCCGCGTGGTAGTTTGAGTCAAGTAAGCTTTTTTAGCTCTTGTTGTCGCTTCATACGTTTTGATTCCGTTGCTAACGATTCTCGAAATTATCTAAACCAATTTCTTTCTTGAATTATTAAATTTGGCTTAAAACTGGTAGTGTAGCGCAAATTGTTCGATTCATGAGTGAATGTAATTCGAAATTTGAGTGTTCGACATCTGGTCCCAGTACAAAAAAATATAGTAACGTAAGATCTGAAAATTATTTGGTCATACATCGCTGCTTTTGGAAAAATCACACACTTTAATATCATAAATAAATAAAAATAAAGTTGAAAACGAGGCAAATAATAATCACAATTTGTGAAAAAAAATATCTTACATTCAAATCATTTCTAGGAAGGTTTAATGTCTGTGCAAACTTGTTTAGGTAAAGTTAAGTAAAAGTAAGTCAAGTTTAATTTTGTAACATCTTATGTACAAATCCTATGTAAAACCTGTGTAAAAATTCATGTACAATTTATGTAAAAATGTTGTAAATCGCACACAAACCCACTCACACAAATCGGTGCAGGTATGGCGCATTTACTATATCGTATCTTGACATATCGTTCGTTGGCGTAGTTGGTAACGCAGGTTTATCACTTTAGGTAGTATCAGCTTTTGGGGCTTTTCGCTTACTAGCGAGTAATCAGTATCGCCATATTAGGTTTTGTATCAAAATATCGTCACGTGTAGAAATATAATTTCGTCGAATTTAAATTCCCTTACGGAATTATTTACTATATATCGTATCGTATACCGTTTCGTACATAACTTGAAATTATTATATCGGTCATCTTAGTAACGTAATTTTTAACTTCCCAGTATATGGGAAGTTCTTGTAATCGCCTCGAAAATCGAAATTGAAATTTTTCACATTTCTTTACGTTTGAGGTCTATAGAGTATATATAAAGTGTTTTTAGAAAGGGAGATGTGTGTGTGTGTATGTACGTACGTACGTACGTACGTTCGGGGACACTTTTTTCTACGAGCATAACTCACGTTAACAAAGTTGTATTGACTTCGTTGAGGTGTCAATCGAAGCGTCTTTGCAATCTTAAGAGCTGATCAGTTTTTGTGAAACTTCGGTCGGGGGTTTGTTGTTTTGCCCCTTTGAACTTCATTTCTGTCATGCGAACAATACATACGATTTGCTTTGTTAAGATGTCAATCGACGTGTATTAACATTTGTGGGAATCTATCAAATTTTGAAAAAAAAATTTGGAGCCGTTTTTAATTTAAGAAAAAAAAGTGCAAAAATTAGGGTTTTTTCATAAACAATGAATTTTTAACCTGATTTGCGAAACACAGTAATAAATATTTATAAAATTTATATTCTCAAGACAATGTTTGTAACACCGTCAAAACTGTCGTGACTACAAAAAATATTAAATTAAAAATAAAAAAGCATTAACAGTCATTATGACCTTCAAGTTCATTTTTGTCATTCACTATATCTCACGAACCAGATATAATATTTCCATAAATAAGGTGTCAATAGACGTGTATTAACATTTTTGTGATGTGTTCAACATTATAAAAAAATTGTTTCAGCCGTTTTTTAAATTAATAAAAGAAAATGGGAAAAATTAGGATTTTTTTCATAAAAAATTATTTTTTACCTGATTTGCACAGCACAGTAATATCAGTTTATAAAATTTATACATTCTTATCAGTTTTTGAAGAGAAACCAGCAAAATTTTCTACCATGATTGTGATGAAAACCTAAATTAAAAATAAAAAATACTTCAAAGTAAGCATTTAAAGAAGGTTCATACGAATGATATTCCTAAATATCTTTTATTCAAAAAACGTTGTTGTAAATTCTATCAAAGCATTATAATATTCGCATAATTAGAGCAGATTTTTAATAGTGTTAAGAGTGTTTTAATTTTAATTAAAATTCTGCTTAAATTTTGAAAATCAGAAAAATTTCAATCAAATTTGCATTTGTGGTAATCAACGCTTGGAATGGTGAAATGCTTTGTAGTCAATACTTTGCAAGATCATATGCTTCAAAAAGCTTTCATCAAATAAAAAATTGTAGTTTTTAGTAGATTTATTCTTTAGTAATTGTAGGATTTTAATTACTTTCTTTTTACATGCAATTGAACCTATTTTTGACTTCATATTATATATTTTTCAAGACCAACAGAAAATAGTAAATAATCATCAATCTCATTTACGAAAAACCGTGAAAAAATATAAATTCAGTGATTATGCTGAAGTCATAGCAATTTTGAACGCAACAATTCAAAATGGCCATCACGCGGCAAAATCTCTTCAATGAGAGTAATAACAAAAACTGCATTCATTTTTACCAGCGCTCCTTTTTCCTTGAAGCATCGATATGAAAATGGCAAATAACGTAGAAAAGGCCACCACCGATTGATCTGCGTGAATCAATCAAATGAATCTATCCCCATTCACCAAAAGCCTTATGTAATCAATGGACGCTTTCGTAGATGATATGATTAATATTAATTCATTACAATTACTGTTATGAGTACTCTCATTATGATTATTCAAAGTAATATTATTTTCAAAATTATTGTGTTTATTTTTTTTAATGTTTATGTAGATATTACTTGGAAGTTGACCGTGTGGACCTCATGGATCGCACCTTGCGGGTTGTTATAAATAATATTATTCAGTAACAACATGAGCGTTCCTATGGCATTTTAGCCTAATGAGGTGTCTTCACCTAATATTCCTAACACTCGGTCCAAAAGTAGCTATTCTTCGGGGTTGGGGCGAGACAGCGCCATTATATCAAATCCCTGTAATCGGAACTCATCCGATCCTATTCAAGTAGCTTAGGTGGAAGGTAGTTCGCAAGTAAATACTTCCGTGTGCATTCCAATTGAGTCTGATTTCTGTCAAGTGCCATTATTCGTGCCAAACCCTAATCTTACCATCAATGTTGAGAGAATGGACCCTTACGCAGTGGCGTCACCTTCAAATGTACCTCCAGGCTGCGGGAAAAAACATTCCAACTCTTCGTTTTGGACACATGGCCCGATCTTTCGATTGGGTATCTACTTTGACGGAACCACCTCCAGTTTCAACGCAAACACATCCCTTTTTCAAGCGGAAACACTTTCAAAAACCTATCAAGTACCATATCCCGAACTAATCGAAAGTTTCCATATATTGGTTCGTGAACCCGCTGCCATTTGGTATTGGAAATACCTACAATTAAAACCCAATTGATCTGATTGGTTAAGCTTTAAAAACGCATTTTTGAGCAGGTATGGTTCTATCACCTCTGATGTAGACATCCGTAGACGTATTGACCCTCGGATTCAACGTAACAACGAACCCTTCATCGAATTTTTCGAAAACATTGAAAGTATGTCTCTTCAATAGCGTACTCCCGGATGTTGATTTGCAAATAATCTTGTACCGAAACATACATCTGCGTCTAAGCGACCATCTCGCTGGAAGACATTTTGGAACCACTCAGGTATTGGTTCAATGTTGTATCTCAGTTGAGACAGTTTGGAATGGCAACAGTCTAATCCGAAAACCCGCACCCATATTACGACGTTCCATTCACAAAATTAGCCTCAATTCCCAATCCATTGGCCCTGAGTTCAATGAACCTATAGTGCCATCCGCCAATCGGAACCCGTTTCGTATATCTGACAACTCTACCTTTCAACGTCCAGTCGCTACTCCCAATAACCATAGTGTCTGTTGGAATTGTCGTGACATTGGACACGTTTTCTCAAATTACCCAGCACCCGTGAAACAGGTCTTTTGTTTTGGTTGCGGACACGAAGGGGTCCTCAAACGAAATTGTCCTAAATGTTCCTTGTCGGAAAAGATCCAGAGGAGTGTGTCATTTGCGGGGAACTGGCCCACTCCTGGGAATCACAAGTCAAGACATCCAAAGCGTGGCGGCCGACCACCGACAACCTTTCCAGGCAAGTCGGATCAGCATCAACGACGATAAATAACTGTACTGTTTTTTCTCCCGTGTTGACGAGAGAATTTAGTACCCAAACTGAATTCCTGCCTCATTTCGATCATGTTACAAGCCTGAGCATAAACCATAAGTCCGAATCCATAGCTTCACCCAATAAAACTTCTGTTTTTCGGCGTAAACCTAATTATCGTTTTTTTTGCTAATAGTCAAATTCGTAGACGTAAACGTGCAGCCTTGTACTACTATAGAAACCGACATCTGTGTAAAGCAGCTATTCATTCCGTGTCTACAACTCAATTTAATATTAATAATAATAAACCATTCATTGGAGAAGTATTTGTAGTACAATGCTATTTCTTCTTAGATTAGTGGTTAGGCTGCATGCCTTTACATCTATGGTTAAAATTATTCAACCTTAGTTAAGGGTCAGTTGCCCTTGGGCGCGAGTGTTGTTTGAGGAAAAAATTGGGCAGCAGAAGAGAAAAACCTACTGAACCTTCGACTAGAGCTACTTATTTTACGAGTTCAAAATCTTATAGATAGGCTATGTTAAAACTTAAGAACATGTTACTTAGGGGTGTACATATACATATATAATTGACATATATACAAATTTGATTAGGATATTGATTATTGTTATATAAGCCTAGGCTAATCGAAGAAAATCTATATCAGCGGGTCGATTGGTGGTGCGTTTTTTAGCATGAAAGCGTTATATAATTGTTCAGCCCGATCGGATATTTGTTTTATGTTTGCGAGTTTATGTAAGTAATGCGTCGAGTAGAAGAAAGGCTTATTCAGTATAATTTTGAGGCATTTGTTTTGGAGAATTTGAAGTTTTCGCTTATGGGATGTGGCGCATTTTTTCCAAATATGACTACCATAGAAAATAATTGGTTGCAGAACCGTTTTGTAAATAATCAGTTTGTTAGCAGTGGATAGCTTAGATTTTCTGTTTATAAAGGGATATGTATCGCGAATCCTTTTAGCTATTTTAGACGTTACCACGTCAATATGGGTTTTAAGGTGCATTCCGAGGTATTTTAAATTGGATGACCAAGATATATTTGGATTTAGAATTTTCCATAGGGGACCTGGTAGGTATCTTCTTGCTCGTTTCTTAATGAAGAATGTAGCTTGAGTTTTCTCAACGTTTAGTTTTATTTTCCACTTAGAGTAGAATTTCTCTAGAAGGTTAAGTTGATCTTGGAGACAGGTCAGTATATATGAAGGATCCTCAGAGGTCATATAAATTGCAGTATCGTCTGCATACAGGGAAAGATTACAGTGGGAAGACTTACAAATATCTGAAGTGTAAATGTTGTACAAAGTGGGGCTTAAGACTAAGCTTTTGGGGACTCCGGCCGGAACAACTCGTAATGATGAGATTTTGTTGGTTATGACGAAGAAACTCCTAGAGGGTAGGAAGGATTGTATGGCTGTCACGAGGTAAACCGGAAAGTTGTATTGCACAAGCTTGAATATCAAACCTTCATGCCACACCGAGTCGAATGCTTTCTCAATATCTAAGGCAATCAGTCCTGTCGATTTTTTGTCAGAGAAGCCTTAAAAAACCACTCGATTGAGCTGGTGGCTTGTGGATAATCCTTTTCTAAATCCGTAATGAAAATGTGGGATTATATAATTGTTGTTTAATGGGATTCCAACACGAGATAGAATTATTTTCTCAAAAACCTTGCTTAGTGTATTGAGCAAGCTGATGGGCCAATAGTTTAAGGGGTCACTTGGATCCTTTCCGGGCTTGTTTATGGGAATTATTAGAGCGACTTTCCATTGTAAGGGAAAATAGCCCAGTTTAAAACAGCAGTTTGCTATGGAGCACAGTAAAACAACAGCTTTTTGTGGTAAGTTTGTTATTAAGGGGGTGAAGATACCATCAGTGAAGGGTGATTTCTTTGGTTTCATTCTTTTCAGAATCTCAGTAATTTCGGAGGGCTTACAGAAGGCACTGGTACTGAAGTCCGATGAAGTTTCATTTAAAGATTTGACCGCATCGTCGATCAGTTGAGTGGTTGGGTCATCACTCTTGTCTGCAGTGAGCGTTTGAAAATCTAAAAACCTGTCAGCTAAAAGATTTGCTTTTTGGCTCTCATCGAAAGCCAGAGTACCATCGGGATGTTGTAGGGGTGGAATGAAACGGGATTTTTTTTGGATTATGCCAGCGATCCTTTAACTTGAGTGGAGAGAAGCTTATTCCAGTTGTCCTTACGTATTTGCATTAGCATGGCCCAAATTTTCACATTAAGCTCATTAATGACTTTCTTTAAACCAACACAACGAGTACGCTGCCATTGGCGTCGCACAATATTGCGTTGCTTTATAATAAATAGCAGCTACAGTTCTATCTGATTTAGGTTTTACTTTTGTGTAAGGAGAATTTGGAGTGGATATATCTTGCGCTGTTTGTATAGTTTTCTGTAGACTCTCAACCATTAGGTCGACTTCATCGGTCCTTGTGATTTTGGAGTAGTCGTTATTAGCAAGATTGATGTTCTTATTGACGATGTAGTGAAATTTTCTCCAGTCTGTTTTCGAATAAACAAATGTTGTTTTCTGTATGATTGGAGTGGCATGTAAAATGCGGAAGTAAACCGGAAGATGTAGAGAAGATAGATTATTCAGGACGATTGGATCAGAAAGAGGGACATTTCCGTTCAAGATGATCAAATCTATAATAGAGAAATTGTCCGTTGGGGGACACAGGTTGGTTCTGTAGGCGCGTAAATGAAGAAATCTTTCTTGATTGAGAGACCGTAATCACTTTTCTCGCTTTATTGGCTTAGGTGCAATTCCAGTGTCTATAGCAGGCGTTGAAATCGTCACAGAGAATGTATTTAGTTTGCAGACTAGTGAGTAGGGTCATGTCTTTTTTAAATAGCTACGGTCTCAACGATTTTAGTGGAAAATGGCTGTATGAGTTCATATGATATACTATTATTCAAGAATATTGCCCCAACTCCGCCGATGTGACCTTTCCGATCATTCCTAATAATATTATAGTTACACATTGTTAAGTTTTCATTTTCTTTTAGCATAACAATATGTCTATTTCCTTGTTGCAAATACTTTGCGCGTTCCAAAGTACACAATCAACGTTTGCGTTACTCATATAAAAATTTGATTGCAATTTCTGTTAAAACTATGAACTGGTCATTGCTGTTACATTGTGCTAGTCTAGTGATAAGCTCCTTGGCCATGCTCATCATCTGACTGGCTGAGAACAGATTTTCATTGGATGATTTTATGTGCGATGGAGCGCTTTGAGAGCGAGCGGCATACATTGCGTTTAATGGGGCTCGAAGTACGGAGCTGAATGACTGACGTGATATAACGTTTCTTGAGCTTTGTCGATGATTGTATGTATCTGGTAGTGCTGGAAATTGCACGGTGGAATCAAGCGGAGCTGCAAACTCGATTTTGTTGTATTCCCTGTTAGATTTGTGTTTCGAGGTAGTCTTTCTGATGCAGTTGGATTTGTGTCGAGTCCGCAAATCAGACATTTCCTAGGCAGGTAACAGTGAGAGGATCCGTGCCCAAAAGCTTGGCAATTGTGACATTGGTATTTTCGCTTTTCGCTTCGCGGCTGGCACTTGATCGTTGTCAGCACTGTTGCAGTCATCTCGATTAGCTAATAACTGAAACCGGTTTCCAAAATGCGCTCCAAGCGAGTTCACGTTCATTTTGGGGAGCTTTAACCGATTCCTTATATAAATATTTGAGGGAGAACTCCCTCGTCTTTTCACACCACTGTGATTAGAAATGTTCTGGATTTCTTTTTGGGTAAAATAAAAGCACAA
This sequence comes from Oxycera nigricornis, assembly GCA_963942545.1. NCBI lineage: Eukaryota > Metazoa > Arthropoda > Insecta > Diptera > Stratiomyidae > Oxycera > Oxycera nigricornis. Next base: position 60,386,291 of record OZ012662.1, read on the forward strand.
AACAAGTAAAAAGATTAAGAACTCGAGCAAATGAACAGTACTTTAAACTGATTCAAAATTTAGGAACTTGTTAATAGCACGTCCGCACTCTTCAACTCTTGGATTGGAACTGAACTCAATCTAATATCGATTCTCGTCCATTTCGAGCCATCCTTATTAATGGTCGTCAACTAAGCTGTCTGCTTGATAGCGGAGCCAGCGTAAGTGTATTGGGGCAGGGGTCTCTAGAGCTTAAATCATCAATAAATCTTTATTTACATACTACCAAACTTCATATCAGTACTGCATCCGGTCAATGAATATCTGTTTTGGGATACGTTGATACTAACATCACTTTTGGTAACTTGATTAAACCACTTCGGTTCTTGGTAGTACCTTCATTGGAACATCGCGTTTATTTGGGAATTGATTGTTGGAATACATTCAACACCGTTTAAATACCCTCCATTTCGGTGATTTCATCTATTTCTAATCCAGAGATCAATCCATTTCATCAGTTTACTACTGATCAACAAGTTCGACTACAATCAGTTAAACGAACTTTTCCCTCCTTCAACGAACAAGGGCTAGGAGAAACTTACTTTTTGTCACTCTTTATCGATACCGGATCCGCAAAACCCATCTCCGGTGATTCAGGACCAGCTTTATCTGGAACTGGATCACATGCTCTCTTTGGGAGTTTTCGAAGAGGGTTATTGGAGTTCACCTGTTACGTTAGTTCGGAAACCGGGCAAAAATTGGTTGTGTCTAGACGCTCGCCGCTTAAACGAAGTGATAATGACAGATGCCTACTCTCTTCCGCTAATTGATGGACTTTTATCGCGTCTACAATCCACTAAATTTATTACTAGTTTGGATCTAAAGGATGCCTTTTGGCAAATTCCTCTATCTGTTAATTCATGTGAAAAAACCGATTTCACTGTTCCCGGTAGACCTTTGTATCAATTAACAGTCATGCCTTTCGGTGTGTGTAATGCCCCACAAACAATGTGTCGCCTTATGCACAAGGTTATTCCTCACGAGTTCCAGGATAAAAATTTTGTGTATCTGGACGATCTACTTATTACTAGTGCCACGTTCGATGAGCCAACTTTCTCACAGCCGCTGGTCTCAGTATCAATGTGCAGAACAGCAAATTCCTTCAACGTGGAATAAAATACTTCGGACATATTGAGAGTGACGGAATTCTAAAAACAAATGCCACTAAAATTTCAAGTTTTGTGGAATATCCGGCTCCGAAGTCTCCAAAGTAAATTAGAGCGACTCAGCAAAACAATTGAAGACTAACAATGTGCACTGGGAACAAATTCAGTGTGGCATAACAATGAAAATGATCCGGGGTTATTGGCATTTTATTGCTTACATCTGCAGTAAGGTTCTTGAAGCCAATGAACTACACTTTATTGCTTGCACTTGCATTTTTGACCATGGGAAAATATTGGAAATAGATTTAGGTCAGGAATATGTAAATAATATTTGAATAGTTAGTAAGTTGTACATAGGGAATGTTTTAGTATAAAAGAAATGATAATCAACGCATAAATTAACATTCATACTGGAGAATTTGGACTGCCTACATCGGCACCCTTTTCTTTTGAATTGTTCATTGCGGCGCTTGCGCTGTTTTAGAGATATAGGCAGCTCACGCATGCCAACAGCTTTGGCGCTAGACGCCGATATCTAGGTGAGTCTCTCCCTCTGGGAGTTAAAAACACAATGGTACCATAAAACAAAGAATATTTCATGGCGATCCTGGCAACCTATTTCATGGCGATCCTGCCTACTCGAAACCTGTATCAAGGCGATTCTGCCCATACAAAGCTGAAAGTTTTTTACTAAAAAATCGGATCAAAAATTTAATTTTGTACGTTGACGACTAACGCTGCGACCGAAAATGAAATTTCGACGTGAGATAATGGATTTGGAACTTCAACCAAGAATATGGAAGACAATTGCAAATAGGAAGAATGCGAAGATGAAGAAGAATTTGTTGCGTTTTTTGCGAGTAAAGTAAAAAATCAACTTGCTGATGACTAAAGGATTTAACGGCAACGACCAGCATTTACAATTGTACACTAGTTATTTCAAGTCAAACTTTAATTTTATATAGATATAAACTGAAAAAGAATAGTATTTTAATTGGAATTTGTTTTAAACAAATTAGTTAAATTTTACTGTAGCATAAAATAACTACTCGAGTTATTATGAAAACTATCGTAATATACACTTCATATTTAAAAGGAAAAATATGATTAATGAAAATGATAATTATTGATATATGTATAGAATTAACAATTGGTAACGCGCACTAAAATAAAACTTTACACTCTAGTTAAATTAGCCATCGATCGTAAAAACATTCAAAATATTGTATTTAGACTGTGGTTTTTATATATTCAACAAACAGTTTGAGTCAACACAAAATAATAGTGAAACAAGTTGACATTACGCATAAAAAATGAAAAATCACATTCTTTCTTTAAATTTAGTTCGAAGCATTCGATAAATATGATAATTTTCAATAATACGGTATCGTCAATGCTTAAATCGATTCTGCTCATTTTAATTATGGCAGATGCAAATTGGCAAATAGAACCACTGAGACATCAATATATCTTCAAATCCGACACTTCAAATTGGAATGTATGTACTTACGATAAACTTCTTTAGACCCTATCTATATGGCAGAAAATTCATTGTGGTTACTGACCGCAGATCTCTAGTGTCATTATTTACTCACAAAAATCCGTCATCCAAATTGACGAGGATTAGATAAGACCTCTCGGATTATGATTTCAAGATTGTGTTTAAGCAAGGAAAAATAAATTGCAACGCGGACGCACTATCACGCATCAAGGTAGATTCCTCCAGAGAGAGACGAAAAAGTCAAAAAAGTGTTGGCAATAACAAGGGGTATGTCTGCCATTGGCGTCGCACAATATTGCGTTGCTTTATAATAAATAGCAGCTACAGTTCTATCTGATTTAGGTTTTACTTTTGTGTAAGGAGAATTTGGAGTGGATATATCTTGCGCTGTTTGTATAGTTTTCTGTAGACTCTCAACCATTAGGTCGACTTCATCGGTCCTTGTGATTTTGGAGTAGTCGTTATTAGCAAGATTGATGTTCTTATTGACGATGTAGTGAAATTTTCTCCAGTCTGTTTTCGAATAAACAAATGTTGTTTTCTGTATGATTGGAGTGGCATGTAAAATGCGAAAGTAAACCGGAAGATGTAGAGAAGATAGATTATTCAGGACGATTGGATCAGAAAGAGGGACATTTCCGTTCAAGATGATCAAATCTATAATAGAGAAATTGTCCGTTGGGGGACACAGGTTGGTTCTGTAGGCGCGTAAATGAAGAAATCTTTCTTGATTGAGAGACCGTAATCACTTTTCTCGCTTTATTGGCTTAGGTGCAATTCCAGTGTCTATAGCAGGCGTTGAAATCGTCACAGAGAATGTATTTAGTTTGCAGACTAGTGAGTAGGGTCATGTCTTTTTTAAATAGCTACGGTCTCAACGATTTTAGTGGAAAATGGCTGTATGAGTTCATATGATATACTATTATTCAAGAATATTGCCCCAACTCCGCCGATGTGACCTTTCCGATCATTCCTAATAATATTATAGTTACACATTGTTAAGTTTTCATTTTCTTTTAGCATAACAATATGTCTATTTCCTTGTTGCAAATACTTTGCGCGTTCCAAAGTACACAATCAACGTTTGCGTTACTCATATAAAAATTTGATTGCAATTTCTGTTAAAACTATGAACTGGTCATTGCTGTTACATTGTGCTAGTCTAGTGATAAGCTCCTTGGCCATGCTCATCATCTGACTGGCTGAGAACAGATTTTCATTGGATGATTTTATGTGCGATGGAGCGCTTTGAGAGCGAGCGGCATACATTGCGTTTAATGGGGCTCGAAGCACGGAGCTGAATGACTGACGTGATATAACGTTTCTTGAGCTTTGTCGATGATTGTATGTATCTGGTAGTGCTGGAAATTGCACGGTGGAATCAAGCGGAGCTGCAAACTCGATTTTGTTGTATTCCCTGTTAGATTTGTGTTTCGAGGTAGTCTTTCTGATGCAGTTGGATTTGTGTCGAGTCCGCAAATCAGACATTTCCTAGGCAGGTAACAGTGAGAGGATCCGTGCCCAAAAGCTTGGCAATTGTGACATTGGTATTTTCGCTTTTCGCTTCGCGGCTGGCACTTGATCGTTGTCAGCACTGTTGCAGTCATCTCGATTAGCTAATAACTGAAACCGGTTTCCAAAATGCGCTCCAAGCGAGTTCACGTTCATTTTGGGGAGCTTTAACTGATTCCTTATATAAATATTTGAGGGAGAACTCCCTCGTCTTTTCACACCACTGTGATAAGAAATGTTCTGGATTTCTTTTTGGGTAAAATAAAAGCACAAAACAAGTAAAAAGATTAAGAACTCGAGCAAATGAACAGTACTTTAAACTGATTCAAAATTTAGGAACTTGTTAATAGCACGTCCGCACTCTTCAACTCTTGGATTGGAACTGAACTCAATCTAATATCGATTCTCGTCCATTTCGAGCCATCCTTATTAATGGTCGTCAACTAAGCTGTCTGCTTGATAGCGGAGCCAGCGTAAGTGTATTGGGGCAGGGGTCTCTAGAGCTTAAATCATCAATAAATCTTTATTTACATACTACCAAACTTCATATCAGTACTGCATCCGGTCAATGAATATCTGTTTTGGGATACGTTGATACTAACATCACTTTTGGTAACTTGATTAAACCACTTCGGTTCTTGGTAGTACCTTCATTGGAACATCGCGTTTATTTGGGAATTGATTGTTGGAATACATTCAACACCGTTTAAATACCCTCCATTTCGGTGATTTCATCTATTTCTAATCCAGAGATCAATCCATTTCATCAGTTTACTACTGATCAACAAGTTCGACTACAATCAGTTAAACGAACTTTTCCCTCCTTCAACGAACAAGGGCTAGGAGAAACTTACTTTTTGTCACTCTTTATCGATACCGGATCCGCAAAACCCATCTCCGGTGATTCAGGACCAGCTTTATCTGGAACTGGATCACATGCTCTCTTTGGGAGTTTTCGAAGAGGGTTATTGGAGTTCACCTGTTACGTTAGTTCGGAAACCGGGCAAAAATTGGTTGTGTCTAGACGCTCGCCGCTTAAACGAAGTGATAATGACAGATGCCTACTCTCTTCCGCTAATTGATGGACTTTTATCGCGTCTACAATCCACTAAATTTATTACTAGTTTGGATCTAAAGGATGCCTTTTGGCAAATTCCTCTATCTGTTAATTCATGTGAAAAAACCGATTTCACTGTTCCCGGTAGACCTTTGTATCAATTAACAGTCATGCCTTTCGGTGTGTGTAATGCCCCACAAACAATGTGTCGCCTTATGCACAAGGTTATTCCTCACGAGTTCCAGGATAAAATTTTTGTGTATCTGGACGATCTACTTATTACTAGTGCCACGTTCGATGAGCCAACTTTCTCACAGCCGCTGGTCTCAGTATCAATGTGCAGAACAGCAAATTCCTTCAACGTGGAATAAAATACTTCGGACATATTGAGAGTGACGGAATTCTAAAAACAAATGCCACTAAAATTTCAAGTTTTGTGGAATATCCGGCTCCGAAGTCTCCAAAGTAAATTAGAGCGACTCAGCAAAACAATTGAAGACTAACAATGTGCACTGGGAACAAATTCAGTGTGGCATAACAATGAAAATGATCCGGGGTTATTGGCATTTTATTGCTTACATCTGCAGTAAGGTTCTTGAAGCCAATGAACTACACTTTATTGCTTGCACTTGCATTTTTGACCATGGGAAAATATTGGAAATAGATTTAGGTCAGGAATATGTAAATAATATTTGAATAGTTAGTAAGTTGTACATAGGGAATGTTTTAGTATAAAAGAAATGATAATCAACGCATAAATTAACATTCATACTGGAGAATTTGGACTGCCTACATCGGCACCCTTTTCTTTTGAATTGTTCATTGCGGCGCTTGCGCTGTTTCAGAGATATAGGCAGCTCACGCATGCCAACAGCTTTGGCGCTAGACGCCGATATCTAGGTGAGTCTCTCCCTCTGGGAGTTAAAAACACAATGGTACCATAAAACAAAAAATATTTCATGGCGATCCTGGCAACCTATTTCATGGCGATCCTGCCTACTCGAAACCTGTATCAAGGCGATTCTGCCCATACAAAGCTGAAAGTTTTTTACTAAAAAATCGGATCAAAAATTTAATTTTGTACGTTGACGACTAACGCTGCGACCGAAAATGAAATTTCGACGTGAGATAATGGATTTGGAACTTCAACCAAGAATATGGAAGACAATTACAAATAGGAAGAATGCGAAGATGAAGAAGAATTTGTTGCGTTTTTTGCGAGTAAAGTAAAAAATCAACTTGCTGATGACTAAAGGATTTAACGGCAACGACCAGCATTTACAATTGTACACTAGTTATTTCAAGTCAAACTTTAATTTTATATAGATATAAACTGAAAAAGAATAGTATTTTAATTGGAATTTGTTTTAAACAAATTAGTTAAATTTTACTGTAGCATAAAATAACTACTCGAGTTATTATGAAAACTATCGTAATATACACTTCATATTTAAAAGGAAAAATATGATTAATGAAAATGATAATTATTGATATATGTATAGAATTAACAATTGGTAACGCGCACTAAAATAAAACTTTACACTCTAGTTAAATTAGCCATCGATCGTAAAAACATTCAAAATATTGTATTTAGACTGTGGTTTTTATATATTCAACAAACAGTTTGAGTCAACACAAAATAATAGTGAAACAAGTTGACATTACGCATAAAAAATGAAAAATCACATTCTTTCTTTAAATTTAGTTCGAAGCATTCGATAAATATGATAATTTTCAATAATACGGTATCGTCAATGCTTAAATCGATTCTGCTCATTTTAATTATGGCAGATGCAAATTGGCAAATAGAACCACTGAGACATCAATATATCTTCAAATCCGACACTTCAAATTGGAATGTATGTACTTACGATAAACTTCTTTAGACCCTATCTATATGGCAGAAAATTCATTGTGGTTACTGACCGCAGATCTCTAGTGTCATTATTTACTCACAAAAATCCGTCATCCAAATTGACGAGGATTAGATAAGACCTCTCGGATTATGATTTCAAGATTGTGTTTAAGCAAGGAAAAATAAATTGCAACGCGGACGCACTATCACGCATCAAGGTAGATTCAGATATTTTAAAATCAATGATTCCTCCAGAGAGAGACGAAAAAGTCAAAAAAGTGTTGGCAATAACAAGGGGTATGTCTGCAAAACAGAAAAAAAGACAATTTAATAAAAAATACTTCAATAGATGAGCCCGATGCACAAGTAAAGCCTGATCAACTTTACGTATGGGATTGCACATCAATATCCGAAGTAAGAAAATTATGAAGTTGAAATTTATATTGCGCAAAAATAGTAAATTCGATATCGTCAGAACAAGCGACGAAGTCAATCAGTCAGCGAGTTCAAATACAATTAGATCGAATGTTAGAATCTGCAACGATAAGTCCAGTGCGATATACGTATCCACCATGGAAAAGTTGTTAGATGGAATTCTCGAGATGAATATACAGTCAGCGACAAAAGTCATGGCACTTTTAATTGTGTAGAAAAACAATAAGAACCATTCAGTATGGTTTTTAATTTTCAAAAGTAAATTACTCAAAACATAATCTTTATAATAGCAGCTATATTTTCCCATTTACACGATTTCAATATTGTATTGCGTTTGTCCATTAAGCCTAAAAGTTGTTGCGTAGTACACAAATGCCGCGACAAAAATCATGGCACTCAGCGGGTTGCTTATTCAATAACAGTAATTTCCAGAAACTGTGTAGCCAGTTGGAAGTAAATATCAATTTGGTGGTCTATCTATTTTAGTTGAAAAAAGTTTTACGTTGATTCAGTCAATTTTTAAAGTGTTTCGCGATAAAAAAAGATGTAAAGGAAAGAAACAACGAGTGAAGAAAGGAAAATTGTATTAAGTTTGAGAAAAGATGGGAAAACTTATGGGGAAATTGGAGAATATATACAAAGGAGTAAGTCAACAGTAAGAAATATAATAAAACGACATAAAAAAGAAAACAGAATTAAAAACAAGGCAAGAACGGGCCGGCCCCAAATTTTAACCGACAACGATAAAAGGATTATAATGCGCAAAGTCAAGGTTAGTCCAAAAATAGTTCCAAGTGAACTAAGCCAGGCAGCTTCAGTTGAATTGGGAAAGAAAATTTCTCCAAGGAGTATTCAAAGAGTCATACGAAGTAATGGACGTAGAAGCCGTGTCGTTCGCAAAAAACCGTTCATAATCAAGCCAAATAAAAAAAACGTCTAGAATTTGCCAGAAAATACATAAATACACCAACTAACTTCTGGAACAAGGTAATTTTTTCCGATGAATTGACATTCAATATTTTTGGAAGTGGTGGTCACATAAGAAAGTGGCGTCGACAAGGCGAAAGTTTACTGCCGAAACATTTACATCCATGGTAGCGGTGGCGGTATGATTTGGTGATGCATATCTGCAAACGGTGTGTGAAGTTTATAGAAAGCACATTGGATCGTTTCGGATATCTAGATATTTTGAAGAAAAATTTGCAACATAGTGCGGAAAAATTGGATTTGAGTGAGGATTATTATTTTCAACAAGATAATGATCCCAAGCATACAGCATCCATTGTGAAACAATAGATAATCTATAACATTCCTCATATGCTGGCTACACCTCCCCAGTCACCAGACCTCAATCCGATTGAGAATCTTTGGAGTAAATTGGAAAAAAACTTATGGAAACATGACATAGCATCGAAAGCACAACTGAAGAACATCATACGGCAAGAATGGGCTAATATCAACAGTTCATATACGCTAAAGTTAGTCCAATCAATGCAAAGGCGCTTGAAAGCGGTAATACAATCCAAAGGATATCCAACTAAATATTAATTTCAATATACTGCTATTAAAAGATACAATTTTCTAATCAAGTGCCATAACTTTTGTCGCGGCAAAAGTAGAATTTTTGTATAAACGAAGTTAATTTGCTTTATTAATTTTGTGAAATTTGATTTGTTTTTATATATTCATAATCTATATTAATAAATATTTATTATTTCCAAAACACAACGGAATGGCTTTAATATTTCAGAAGATATGTACCTGCAAAACGAATAGTGCGCTCAGGTATCATGACTTTTGTCGCTGACTGTATATGAATTAGTGTTATCAAATAACGATGATATCTTCAAAATAATAAGTAAAGAAGATTTCAAGAATATAATTAATATGTTGCAACAAAGTAAAAAATGTGAAAGTCGCGCAAAACTAAGTATAATGTTATATGAACCCCCGAAGATTATAAAGAATACAACAATACAAAATCAGTTGATACAAGAATATCACGACACGCCACACGGAGGACATTTAGGAGTGAGAAAAACCCAATTAAAACTAAAACAAATATATTGCTGGAAAAACATGAACAGCATGATTAAAAACTATGTCAACAATTGCAAACAGTGCAAAATAAATAAACAAGTACGGCACACAAGAGAACACATGTTAAAAATCGACACACCTACCACCAGTTTCGAAACAATAGCTATCGATATCGTATGACCATTAAGAATCTCGAACGACTATAGATACATCTTGACGATGCAGTGTGAACTAAGTAAATTCGTAAAAGCATCACCCCTAGAATCCAAAGACGCCAAAACAGTCGCGTACACATTAGTCAACGAACTTATATTAAAATTTGGACATTTCAAAATATTAAAATCTGACTAAGGTACGGAGTTTACGAATAATTTAATGCAAGAAATTTGCAAATTGCTTGAAATTAAACAGACCTTTTCGACTCCAAATCATCATCAGACACTAGGCACGGTAGAACGCAACCATCGAGTGTTAAATCAGTATTTTTTAGCTTTTACCGAAGATCTAAATTGGGACAAGTGGATCCCGTATTACACGTTCGCATACAATACAACTCCACATGTTGATAATGGCTACACGCCTCATGAATTAGTATTCGGCAAATTACCATATCTACCCAGTGATATAGTCAGACAGACAGACAGAGTCTAAGATACAGAAAATTACGCAAACGACTTGAAAATTCGATTACACCATGCGTTAAACAAAGCAAAACAAATAATTGAAAAAGTCAAACAGAAACGTGTCGACAAAATGACAAAAACCAATCCAATTAATTTAAAAACAAACGATTTAGTTCTCTTGAAAAAGGAAAATAAGAGAAAACTTGATAAACCTTTTATAGGACTTTTTAGAGTAATAAATACAAATAATGTAATCACAACAATAGAAGTTTATGGTAAACCAAGAAAAAACTTTAACAATAATTTAAAATTGTACAAGATGACTGATTGATTTAAATAGACTATAAAATATAAATGTAAGAGACTAACTAGTAGCAATTTAAAGTAAGCCAACAATATTGAATTCATATTTTGAAATGACGTGTAAAGTAAACTAAATATTATATATAATAAAAAAAAGCACATGTAATGAAACTAGATATAAGCTCACGAAAAAATATTTTCAATTATATAGGAATTAAAAGTAGAATATTTATCTTTAGTTGTAAAATCCCAGGTGACCAATGCACATGCAGCAAGAATAGCACCGTAAGATTTTTCTTCTTCTATTAAGTATTCTGTACTAATAATACAACTAGTACACAATACTTCTGAGCGGTAAGGGTGTAGTGTAATACAAGCCACAACACACAAAACAATATTCATACATTGCCATCTGATAGCCCGGCACGAGTCAAAACAATGTGAGTCGGGCTTTTCGGGTATATCCCGAGTCCAATTACAAACAATGAAATTAGAGCGACTCAACAGTAGTATGGATATAAGGCTTCAAGCTCACTTTTTCCCACGGTCCCCATTTTTTCCCCACGGGTATCGGATTACCGCCCCCGCATGACGTCACCTGTTATCGCTTCCGGTGGCGCCATTTCTTATCGCTGTCTGGGGCGCCATTTCTTATCGCTGTCTGGGGCGCCATTTCTTATCGCTGTCTGGGGCGCCATTTCTTATCGCTGTCTGGGGCGCCATTTCTTATTGCTTCCGGTGGCGCCATTTCTTATCGCTGTCGGGGTGTTTCCCACGGATGACGTCACCTGTTATCGCTGTCGGTGGCGCCATTTCTTATCGCTGTCGGGGTGTTTCCCACGGATGACGTCACCTGTTATCGCTTCCGGTGGCGCCATTTCTTATCGCTGTCGGGGTGTTTCCCACGGATGAAGTCACCTGTTATCGCTTCCGGTGGCGCCATTTCTTATCGCTGTCGGCGTGTTTCCCACGGATGACGCCTTTTCTTATCGCTGCGGAGGTGAGCTTTTATTGATGCCGGTTGGGTAATCTCTTTTATAGGGTTCGAATATTTTACAGACATTTCAAAATTAGAAATTCGATATGTTGATAAGAGCTTGAGTGAGGGCTATTTTAAATGATTAGACTTTGGAATTTGAATAGCGTTGGATGGATGACGTATTATATGTTAGATGGATGACGAATAAATTGCTAGTTCAGTAGGTGTGAATGATTCAAGTTCCTACCAGACAGACGCGAGTAGTTTATCATTTGTTTATGATACGTACTGAGTGCTTGGAGTTCTTATCAGCATATGAGTTGGTGGCGTTTGATAATTTTAGATGTCTTCACAAATGCTAATGTGAGTGCGACACCTTGTTTGATAATTATGTTCTCATAATGTGTAGGTGTTTTAGTTGTGAATTAGATAAGAATGAGACATGCTAAAAATATAAGTTAGATCTTGATTCGGAAATTTCAAAATTAGAAATTCGATATGTTGATAAGAGCTTGAGTGAGGGCTATTTTAAATGATTAGACGTTGGAATTTGAATAGCGTGCAAGAATTTTTTGTGAACGACCGGATGTTTTCTCTGGGAATGTATGAAGACCATTTGAAAAAGTTGGCTTCGATAAGAATGTTAGCTGATTAGGAAATTTTATTATTCTTGGTGTTATATTAAAAACCCTAATCGAAACATGCGACCGGATGTTATGTTAAAAACAAGAGATGTAAAAAGAAAATAATATCCATGTTATTGTGCGGTTTTAAATGCGAATTCTCATGCTGATAATTTTTGATATGGTAAGTAAAATTAAATGATTATACATAGAATTGTATATTGTGGCTAGCTGAAAATTTATTGATAAGTGTGAAAAAACTCTGATATGAATAGTGCATAGTGTAAACTTTTTGATATAAAACCAACTGGTCATATCCCAGGAAACACCTATGACATCATCTTCAATTTCGCAACAACACGCAATATTCTGATTTCGCAACAAAATGCAATATTCTGAGTCATATCTGAAACACATTACCCCAAATACCTAAACCTTGAATCATCTATATAAACATCCTGCACATAATATTCCCACAAACACAAAAATAATAACCATCCACTTGAAATCCAATAAGATCAACTTATAAGTATTACTGTATATATATATATATATATATATATATAGCATATATATATATAATTTATGAATAAGATAATAATAATAATAATAATAATGATAATAAAAATAAAAATAATAATAATAATAATAATCAAAAATAAAAATTTTATTTAGAAGAAAAAAAAATGTTTTATTAAATTTCATCATTCTAGCTCGTTGCAGGGTGTGAGATCATTTATACATGGCTGATGATAAGAGATTGAGTGAAGGTCATTTAAATGAGTTGGGATTCTGAATAGCGTGTTAAAATTCTTGTGAACGAATGGCTGATTGTGTGAGGGACAATTGTGCTTGGAGTTCTTATCAGCATGTGTGTTGGTGGCGTTTTGTGATAATTTTAGATGTCTGGAGGTTGACAAATGCTAATGTGAGTGCGACACCTTGTTTGATAATTATGTTCTCATAATGTGTAGGTGTTTTAGTTGTGAATTAGATAAGAGGCGAAAAAGACGCAATGTTTTGGATAGAGCGTTTATCGGATAGATGTTATTATTGCATATGTGAAGTAGTATGGCGCAGTTTTCGTATTATTAATGCGAGAGTTATTTCGGATAGTTTGGAGGTGTACATGACGCCTGAGGATGGTACGAGGTCGCTGGTATTGGCATTGAGGCATGGAGAGGATTGCAGTTTAAGGAATTTCGATGAGTTATTTTCATTTCGGAATTGGAAGCATGTAAAAATTGAGGTTATAGGTACGTGTACGCGTTTAATATAGAGAATATCATATTTATAATGAAATTTAATTGCTTTAGGTGGCGAAATTACGCTAGTGGGAAAGTGTTGCTTGGGTTTATTGCAAATACGACGAAAAACCGATTTCCAATGGGTTGCCCGTTCGGTGACATAGATGATTTAGAGCGAGAGAGAAAACATCATGTGAATGAATACGAAAAGCAAGAGGAGGAAGAAATGAAAGTGGTGTTTCGTAGAAATAGAGGTCAGCATGATTATAATAGAGAGGATGTTGATGTGGTTCGTATTCATCGGAAGCTAGAGCGATTGGTTCGAAGGAAGCAGAATATCAGATCTGGATCCAGTAAAATGCTTGTAAAAGAGGAGGAGAATGGAAGAGCTAAAAATACTTTCCGTATAAAAAGTGGCTATCTGGAGGTTTTTGTTGAAGGAAACTCCCAAGTTGATTCTGTTGAAAGGGAGTACCAGAGTGGAGGAGGAGATAAGCCGTGATGATGATGATGATGAAATAAAAGACTTGATTATTCATAAATGTTTTCAATTGTTTTTTATTTTAAGTTTTTTTCAATGCGGTAAAGTTATCGTTGAGCTGCAGCAGTCATGACTATAAGGACTTGCAGTTCCAAAGAATTTTTTGAGAACGACTGCATAAGAAACTAATTTACGAAGTTCGGGTGAATTTTGGATCTGGATTCTCTTATTCGCTTGTGAAGATAAGGAAATATTCGAATTTATTACGGTTTTTAGAATTTAGCATATGTTCTGAGTGATGAATTTAGAATGATTTTCGATAAGGAATATATATTTTTTGGTAAATTAGACGTTGAGAAAAAGTTTTAAACTGATGTTTTTTGCTGAGGCTCGAAAATAGCCTTGCTATTTGTGGTTTCCGCTGGGTAATTAGGATGTCTTGCCTTTAATATAAAAGGAAGTGCTTTTGCTTAATGAAATGAGTTTTCTAATGTTTCTTCGGTGTTAGTCTCGTTATTATTTTCGGCAGTTGTTTGGTGTGAATTGTGAGATCAGTGGAAAACAGTGGTTTAAAATTGTTAAAAACATATTATACTGTGAATCGTGATCGTGTGATTAGTGAATAATAGTGAATTAAAAATTGTTAATAACTTATTGTATTGTGAATCAGGGACTCTTTATTTTGTGAGGAAAACACTTGCAACAGAGCTAATATTCAGCAATAAATATATTCACTGTTGTAGGTGTTCAACAGCAATTGAAAACTTTGTGGAATTGAAAGGTAATTTTCAAGGAAACTTTAATTTTTTTTTAATTTTTAATTTCCAGGCGCCGGCGCACATAAGCTTGTTTTTATCATCGAGGTGCAGCAGGCGGTAGGAGAATCCAGAATTGTTTCGATGTAGATCTCTACCATGAAGACCAATATGAGACGTCCTTTATGAGCTTTCAAACGCCTCATAGCAAAAAACGGGTTTTTTTTTAATTTAACTATTCTATGCGATTTTTTGTCTAATTTAAGTATAGCAAAACATTTTTCTAGTCAAGTAAGTTTGCCTAAATTAAGAGATAAATTAAGAGAATTAAATATATGAGCCAAGTGAAAAAAAAATTTAAAATCTAGATTGTAGTAGGTTAAGGTCAGCATAAAATTGTATTAAAAAATGCAAAAATAATAATAATAATAATAATAATAATAATAAAAAATGTGTTTTTCTTTTTTCCATTTTTTTTTAATAGAAGACATTATAAATAGACCCCGGGACGATAAGTAGACAATAGTCCATTTCTGGAAACGGATTAAAACAGAGAATGGAGTCTTTAAATTTAAGATGAGGAAGGATTGAAAGAGATTTTTCGTAGAAATGGAAGTCATCATGATTATTATCAAAAAGAATCGAGAAAATTTGTTTCAGTCGATGAAGCAATAGAAAGATTTCGGCAAAATTTGATATAGAAAGAAATGGAAATAGCTGGAAATAATCGAGAGTAAAAATATTTTTTTCCGGCATTTTAAATTAGAGTTCGACGAAGATAAAATATTAACAGTTCGATGTACATATGACAGCAACTATTCCAAACGCTCACTTAAAATCGCATGTTATGAATATCATGAGTTTGAAGCTCAAAGAATTCCTAGTAATGGCGAGGTTGAATATATAAAGCAGGAAGATTCAAACTATAAGACCGATATAGAATTTCTGGATTTAAAGAAAATGAAACAAACCTAAACTATGAGTATAGCTTGAACCGCCAACCACTACACACTACGATTTGAAAATGGCAACGACGACGAATAACAACAATAGCTACAACAACAACAACAACGATGTAGACAATGACCTTCGACACTCTATTGAGGATTACAAACAATTTTTTTGTGTTAACCGAGCATCAATTCTGAAGGAACACTTCGACGAATTTATAAACATCTATAGTTTCCTAAGCCCCTACACTGATATGCCCCAGAAAGTTAGCAAATATGGAAAGCATTATGTGAGCTGCCCATGGGCGTATGATAATGCAAAATGTGGACCAGACACTTGTGAATGTTATAGTGTTCATAGAAAAATAAGTAAAATTAAAAAACTTGTTCAGTTATACATAAGATTAATAAATAAATAAATAAAATATCATCAATCAATCAATCAATCAAACTACAATGTTCTATTACGCATTTATATGTTAAAGAACCATATTTTTAACATTTATCCAGGAATTGTGTTTTGCTGAGAATCCCAACCATTTAACAAGCGCTTGATTACCATTATTTTTTAAATATTTTCTACACAAGATAAACTGACGGATGCTTAGCTTTTTTTGACAGTCTTGGCTGTGAAGATTCGCTCGTTAAATTCTACTCTCTTCTCTATAACCTTATCTCTCGCTTCACTCCCTTTCATAGTCGTACCTCGTCACATAATCCTCCCTGGCTAACTCGTAATGTCTTAGCTATCTTGAAATTAAAAAACCAAGCTTATCGACGTTATAAATCTAATAAAACGCCGGATAACTATACGGCCTTTTCAAATCAACGTGCTTCAGCCAAGCTGGAAATTAAAAGAGCTATGCGTAACTACTTCGCTAATATCGAAAATTCACTGCACTCTAGCCAAACAAAACCGTTTTGGTCTTATGTCAATTCCCTTAAGTCTTCGTTCAGTATTCCTCATACTGTTTCCTGGGACGGTAAGCAAGGCTCGACTCCTGAAAAAATTTGTGAGATATTTGCTCATTTTTTTTCCTCAATATATCCTGCCACAACTCTCTCAAATTCTTTTGATACTCCTTCTTGCTTTGAACCTATTCTTAATCTTATCTCCACTAACCCAACTGAAATCCAAGCTTTGATCAATTTTTTAGATTCCAGCGTTGGCCCTGGGCCAGATGGACTTCCTAATATATTCATTAAATCCTTATCCTCCTCATTATGCATTCCACTTTCTTATATTTACAATGCTAGTTTATCCTCTGGTATCTTTCCCAATTTGTGGAAATTGGCTAATATTTTTCCTGTACTCAAATCTGGATCCTCTTCTGATGCTTCCAATTATCGTCCCATTTCAATTCTTTCCTGTTTTCCCAAAATTCTTGAACGCATTGTCTACAATAATATATACGAAGCTCTTAATTGTAGGCTGTCCCCGTTTCAACATGGATTTGTTCCAAACCGCTCGACCGTCACGAATCTCCTTGAGCTTACCCAAACTGTAGCAAAAGCTCTCGACAGCCGTACTCAAGTTGATGTAGTATACACTGACTTCAGTAAGGCATTTGATACTGTCAACTTAAATGTTCTATTGCAGAAGCTAGCTCACTTTGGCCTGTATGGTCCATTACTCTCCTGGCTTGAGTCCTATATCAGTACTCGTTCTTGTCGTGTTAGCCTATGTGGAGCACATTCTTCTCTCTTCCATCCAACCTCCGGCGTTCCTCAGGGGTCAATTCTAGGCCCTCTTCTTTTTTTGCTCTATATAAATGACCTTCCAACTGTCGTAGCATCTCAGTGTCTTTTGTATGCTGATGACTTAAAAATTTACCGAGTTATTCGTTCAGAAGAGGATTGTATTGCTCTCCAAAGGGATCTTGACGCGATCGTTTCTTGGAGTGAAACTAATTTTCTCTTCATGAATGTTCAGAAATGTCACAAAATGTCCTTCTCCTTAAAGCTCAGTCCAATTGATTACACCTACGTATTACATGATATTCCACTTGCGCCGGTTTTTCAAATAAAAGATCTAGGAGTGATTTTCGACCCGAAACTTAAATTTGAGCCTCATATTGTGTCAATAACCGCACGCGCCTCTCGCGTCTCCGGGTTCGTATTAAGACACTCTCATATGTTTACTGACATTTCTTCTTCGGTCAACCTATACACTAGCCTCGTTAGACCAATCCTTGAGTATTGCTCACAAGTATGGTCACCACACTACCAATATTTAGATTCTATGGTTGAATCAGTTCAGCACAAATTCACTCGTTTCCTTATCTTTAAATTTAAAATTCCATATATGCCATATGAAGAGCGACTTTCCTTGCTGCAACTTCCTACTTTGAAATCCCGCAGACTCCTTTTTGATGAATGTTTTTTGTTTCGGCTTCACCACCATCAATTAAACTCTAACCTCTCTGATTGGTTAGAGTATCGTACTTCAGAACGCCCTGCCAGATCTGACACCATATTTACAGTTCCATATGCTAGGACTGAGACCTTGTATCATTCGCCGATGTTGCGACTCCCTCGAAACCATAATACTCTGCGACTTGGTCCGTTTCCTCAATCACTCTACATTCATAAGCAGAAGGTGAAGGGTTTTTTAACTAATTAGTTTAATCGATATTATGTTTTTCTTTTCATTAATTTTTACATTTTCGTCTTCTTTTATTGTCTTGTAATTGGATTGTGTTAGTCTGTAAGACAATTTCTTCTTAAATAAATAAATAAATAAATAAATAAACAGCTCAGGGAAAATATAGATGAGGTTGACATTCTTAATATTGCAATAGACGCGGACATTGGATACATATTGAAAGTTGATTTGGAGTATCCGTCAACAAAACACGATGGGCATAACGATTTACCTTTCTGTGCAGAAAATAAAAAAGCTCCTGATTCGAAAACTGCGAAATTGACTACTGACTTAACTAACAAACAAAATTATGTGATTCACTATCGAAATCTACAGCAATGCATTGCGAATGGTTTGAAATTGACACGTGTCCATAGAGTTTTACAGTTTAAAACAATCGACTTGGATGGAGCAGTACATAAACTTAAATACACAATATCGCAAAGCCAGTAAAAATTTGTTTGAAAAAAACTTTTTCAAGCTTATAAACAACGCAATATATGGCAAAACGATGGAAAATGTTGATAAAAGAAAAGACGTAAAGATTGTGACGGATTGGGAAAGCCGAGGCAGACACTCAGGCGCTCGAAGTCTTATATCGAAACCAAATTTTCATAGTGCAGCCGTTTTTACCCCTAATATGGCGGCTATTCAAATGGATAGAGTATTTACATGCTACAACAAACCGACTTACCTTGGTTTCACTGTGCTTGATCTATCAAAATTAAAAATGTATGATTTTCACTATCGTTTCATGAATCCCAAATATAATGAGAAAATTATTCTCAACTATATGGATACGGATTCATTTATTTACACTATTCAAACCAATGACTTTTACAATGATATTCTACCGGATATCGACGATCACTTTGCTACCTCTGAGTACGCTCAAGATAACATATATAATATTCCGCTGAAAAATGGAAAAGTGTTGGGTATGATGAAAGACGAAAATAATGGAAAAGTCATGAAGGAGTTTGTAGGATTAAGAGCTAAAATGTATTCTTTAAGTATAGAAAATGGTGATACAATTAAAAAATCAAAGGTGTAAAGAAGCTTATTATGGATGGACTAAATTTAGATGATTATAGAAATTGCTTGTTTAGAAAAAAGATATTTAGAGGTAGTATGTACGTGTTTAGATCTAAGCTTCACAATTTATATACTGAATGTATAAATAAGGTTTCTTTAAGTTATTTAGATGCTAAGCGATATATAAGGGAAGATGAGGTTAGCACATACGCTTGGGGACATTATAATATTGTAATGGATGTAGACTAGGAAGATTGAAATAAATAAAATTGAATGAATTTTAAAAAAATATTTTTTTTTTCAAAGAAAAACAAGAACAAAGGAAATGATATAAAAATGAAAACAGTAACAGTAATAAGGAAAATACTGAACAGCCAATTCGGGCCCAACTCACAAATCCGCAACTTCCTCATGAGCAAACGTATTTTTTTCTCATGACTCACCATCAAGCACCGTTTTTTTTCATATCACACACTCAGATTAACCCAACTTCAATGGCCTTCAAATCCTTACATTAATAATCTTAAAACGAACCATCTTGGTTCATACACAAACACAATATTATAACATCGCTTACCTCTACTAATTTTCATCTTTTCCACAACTAAAATCAGAGTCCACATTTCCAGACATCACGTCACACTCGGAGTCTCCTCTTATTATAAATCCATCCAGCAGCTTAATTGTTGTCCATGAAACACCGCTCGCAAATTTTTATCACTCTACTACTATACTGACCATAAACAATCCAACCTAAAATGACCTCCACGTGCACGCGTACTCCCGTGGCGCGCCACGGGGTAAGCTATGTGTAGCTTGAACTGCTTCGAACTGCTTCGAACTGCTTCGAACTGCTTCGAACTGCTTCGAACTGCTTCGAACTGCTTCGTACTGCTTCGAACTGCTTCGAACTGCTTCGTACTGCTTCGTACTGCTTCGAACTGGTTCGAACTGCTTCGAACTGCTTCGAACTGCTTCGAACTGCTTCGTACTGCTTCGAACTGCTTCGTACTGCTTCGTACTGCTTCGTACTGCTTCGTACTCGTTCGAACTGCTTCGAACTGCTTCGAACTGCTTCGTACTGCTTCGAACTGGTTCGAACTGCTTCAAACTGCTTCGAACTGCTTCGTACTGCTTCGAACTGCTTTGTACTGCTTCGTACTGGTTCGAACTGCTTTGAGCTGCTTCGTATTGCTTCGTACTGCTTCGAACTGGTTCGAACTGCTTCGAACTGCTTTGAACTGCCTCGAACTGCTTCGAACTGCTTCGAACTGCTTCGAACTGCTTCAAACTGCTTCGTACTGCTTCGTACTCGTTAGAACTGCTTCGAACTGCTTCGAACTGCTTCGAACTGCTTCGAACTGCTTCGAAGCTTAAGCGGTGCGCGTTTCGATGAAACGATGACGTCATCGTTTAGGGGGGAATCCGCCACGTGTCTAGCTTGAACTTTTTATCTGTTGATGAACTGCTTTGCTAAAAATGGAGTTAAAGTCCTTCTGTTTACTACCAATATACAATTCTATGCTATACCAAAATACGATTCTATGCTTTACATTAAACTTACTATCCAACAATACAGAATCAATAGTTAAGGCTCCTAGAGATTTTAATTAAACTATTAGCGAGTTGTTGAATGAGGTTCTGTAGTATTTAATGAAATATTATTTATATGATGTGATAAGAGATATAGTTTTATCTATACATTTAATGAATTTATTTTGTAAATATGTAGAGAATTTGAAGGTCATTTTAGGTTGGATTGTTTATGGTCAGTATAGTAGTAGAGTGATAAAAATTTGCGAGCGGTGTTTCTTGGACAACAATTAAGCTGCTGGATGGGTTTATAATAAGAGGAGACTCCGAGTGTGACGTGATGTCTGGAAATGTGGACTCTGATTTTAGTTGTGGAAAAGATGAAAATTAGTAGAGGTAAGCGACGTTATAATATTGTGTGTGTGTGTGAACCAATATGGTTCGTTTTAAGATTATTAATGTGAGGATTTGAAGGCCATTGAAGTTGGGTTATCTGAGTGTGTGATATGAAAAAAAACGGTGCTTGATGGTGAGTCATGAGAAAAAATACGTTTGCTTATGAGGAAGTTGCGGATCTGTGAGTTGGGCCCGAATTGGCTGTTCAGTATTTTGCTTATACGCGGTTTCTAATATCAGTGTTTCGAAGGAAATGTTTGTATTTGATTTGCAAATATGTTTTGAGTAATAGATTTTAGGTGGGTTTCAAGATATGTAGCAATGATTTTCGTGAAAGGCATGGTAAGCAAATTAAATGATTAGAGAGTTGTTTATTGAGGTTTCCCTAGTATTGCT